>CM076408.1:26928822-27442898 GCA_038363315.1 Mugilogobius chulae
AAAGGTTGGGTAGCTTTCTTAGTTGTAAATTAGAAAACTTTCCACTAAAAAGTATTTAATTAATACAACATTTTGTGAAAAAATTAGACCTCTGAGTACTGTCTAAACTCAATAATAAATAATTTTAGTTCTAATCAGGAGCTGAATGCAGCTCTCTGATTGGCTGAGCTGGGGTGGTCCTCTCCAGTTTCACTTTGTAGTTTGTAAAAAGACGTTTATAAGCCATAAATGCAACTAAAATGAATAGAAGAATTTATGAGAGCACGTTGTCAGATTTAAAACCTAAATTGTGTTTGCAGTGTGAAAATCAGCTACCCCACCTTTAACTCTCTTTAACTTGAAGCCAATGACTTGGTTCTTACAAAACAATGACTTGGTCTCACGTTGGACACTGGCTGAGTGGATCCAGATTGTTCAGCACTTTTAGTTTATTGAAAGGTGGAAAAGTGATGTATAAATAGAGACTAATTATTATTACTGTAAATAAGTTGACAAATACAATAAATGTAATGACAATTACATTACATTAGCAAAACTGGTTAAATATATATATATATATATATATATTTTTGTCATCAGTATTATTGTTGGTATTTTGGTAATATGTAAAACTTTTTAATAGACAATGTATTCATTAATTTATTACTAATTCTTTTTGTTACAGCTCAACGTAACCCATTGTTCATGCTAATATTTTGGTAACATATGACTAACTTTAATAATTAAATTCATATTTCTTGTTTTCTATTTCCTCTCTTTCCCCTCCAAAAATAATTAATCCTGTGCATTGCACAAGTCTTGTTTTTTTGTTTTGTTTGTTTTGTAAAATCAATACATTTGTTAAAGAGATTAAAGAATACTAAGCTGCTCCATTTTGAAAACCTAGTTCTTAGTGCGTTCTTAGTGAGTCTGAGAAACACACCAGTATTATGCATATTTAGTACACTTTTGTTTCCAGGCCCACCTTCTCTTCTCTGGCTCTGATTACACACTGTTATAGCGAGGCTAAGTGTGCTGACCCCAGTCATGTCGGAAGTTCAACAGTTCGTCTGAATGGGACGTCCCGGCTCGGAGGTGTGTGTGTGTGTGTTTGGCTAAGCTCTGTGATGAAGTGCAGATGTGCTGGGCTCAGGGTGTTGGCGGTACAAAGAGAAGCTGTTGGACTTTGTTCAGACGTGCACATACAGACACACACAGACGCAAAGCACATCGCTCTCAAATGACCGCTTCACACATGACAAGCATTAATATGTGTTCAATATATTACAAACACTCCTGAAGGGTCAAAGACATCAGGTCACTATCAAACAAGAGAAGTAAAAGCTGGTTCTGAGCTCCACTGGAGGGCAGAAGAGAGCTGTAAACAAGACTTGTCCTTGTGATTTTTCAAATCAGGTATGATGTGTTGTAAGCCTTTTTATTCTTAAACAAACAAACAACAAACAAACAAACAAACAAACAAACAAACACAAAGACACAAAAAGAATGTGATCAAAACGCTTAGAGGCTTTATAAAAAGAATAAAAATATATTGTTTCTCTACTATCACTTGTCTGTCATGTCATTTGAACTAAAAAACAAAACAAAAAACAATTCTGCTCAAATAAAAGATAAAGTAACATCAAGATTTTTTTTGTCTTTTTTTTTTTAAACTAAGGTATGGCTCCTGAAGCTACTCAAAGTGACCTAACTTTACAAGATTGTAAAGTCTCGCGATGCTACACTGAAAATGTTTTTGTTTTGATTATTGTGAAGAAAAATAAACAAATAAATAAATAACAAAAAAAAAAAAAAAAAAAAAAAAAAAAAAAACAAGAACAAAATAGCAACAAACATAACAGTTTAATAATTATTCATCATTGCAATGACCAAACGACAATGAAATGTTAAGTTTTCTTTCGTTTCCAGAGTCTAACATGTTGCGTTTGTGCCCAGCTCTAGTAAGGAAATTACAGATTAAATCACAAATACCTTAATTCTAAAATGGTGACTTCTTAAACAAAGAATTATACTTCCTCACAAATCTGCTTAAATCAACTTAATATATTCCTATTGCAAGAAACATAACTTTAGAATGTGCTCTGAATTCCTGTTTTATTCAAGAATTTAATTAACTCCAAACTTCTTGTCAAAACGTCTTAACAACTCGAGAAACTTTACAAAACAACTCCCGCCTTCACTCTCACTTCACAACCTCACTGTCTGTCTCATTGTTTTAATTTGCCTCATTTTGAATTAAATGTGCTTCTGAATCTACCGTGGTGCATGATCTTAATGTCTTATGCATTACATGGTTTTAGTATTGGGATTCCCTTTTCTAAGAAAAGGCATAATTATATTTTAGTTCATTTTATTTTATTCTTTTTGATATATTTCAGAAAGTCTACACTATGCAGATTTGTAGAGCTGTAGTTCTTAAATCGATAAATCGGTAGATTAATGGACAATTATTTATTTATTTAGATAATAAGGATTTGTATTGAACAGCAACAGAATTATTGGATTACCTAGTAATTATCTGTATAAATTATTGCATAATAGTTTTAGTATTTTGAGCACAGTTTGGATCAGATCATTTCAAATTCAATTTTGATACTAAGAAATAGACTCAATTCTCGATAAGCAATTTCTATTCCAAAATTAGAATTAAAAGGCTCAAATTTTTATACAGTGGATTAATATAGTCACCACCCAATGCAAGTATTTTCTTTACTAAACATTTTGGTTTTAAACTAGTTTTGATTATTTTAAACATTTTGGAAAATATAAAGTTTTGGTCCTGTTGTATTTGTTTGAGAATCTAGTTTTGAGAATTTTAATCTTCTAAACTTTTGATACACCCCTTTTTAGTCGATTAATCAGTCAACTGGTCGACTAAGAATTTCTTTGGTCGACTAAGAATTTCTTTGGTTGACTGCATTCCAACAGATTTGACAACAATTGTTCTACATCATTTCAACTTTTGAACTTTTAAAAACAACCCCAACCTCAATAACTTGTGCGCTTTCTCTGCCCTCACCTTGTCTCTCTTTCCTTCTTCTTTCTCCTCTTCTCTCACCTCTCTCTTTCTCTCCTCTCTCTATATCATGTTTCTGCCTCTCTTTGACACTCTCTCTCGCTCATCTCTCTTCCTCTCTCTATCCCTCGTTCTTCTCTTTCTTGTGTCTCTGTCTTTTCTCTCACCAACATCTTTCAATCTGTTTCTCTTCTATCCATCTCTTCTCTTTCTCCCTTTTTCTCCCTCTTTCTTTGCGCTCCCTGTCTCTCTCTCTCTTTCCAACCCCCTCAGCTGTCTCTCTATCATTGCCCTCTTCTCTTTTCTCCCTCGTGCCGTGTGAATACTTGACATTGCTGTTGCCGCTGGTGCGTGATGCAGGACTGAGCATTCATTGTGTGCCGCTGGTGTGGGCTGTGCTGAGGTATGCATGTGGTGTGTGGTGACAGGCGTGTTGCCGCTGACGCCAGACGGTCGCCGGGCTGTCTGTGCGTCTGCCCGCAGCGCTACACCTGAGCGCGCCTGACAAGGGCTAAGCAGCGAGTAACCACACCTGCAAAGTAGTGTACACTAGCGAGTAACATCTGCAGAGGAGCACAAAGTGACATGAGCTCAACACAGAGTAACCACACCTTCAGAGGAGCAAATTGACTCCAGCTCAACACCGAGTAACCACACCTGCAAAGAAGCAAAGTAATCGCACCTGCAGACAAGCTCAAACACAAGGTCAGCCCTGAGCAACCACACATGCAAAGGAGCAAAGTGACACAAGCTTAAAGCTCAGTAACCAGACCTTCAGAGGAGCAAAGTGACACAAGCTCAACACTGAGCAACCACAAATGCAGAGGAGCAAAGTGACACGAGCTCAACACTGAGTAACTACTCCAGCAGACAAGCGCAAAGTGACATGAGCTTTAAACTCAGTAACCAGATCTTCAAAGGAGCAAAGTGACACGAGCTCAACACCGAGTAACCACACCTGCACAGGAGCAAAGTGACATGAGCTTTAAACTCAGTAACCAGATCTTCAGAGGAGCAAAGTGACACGAGCTCAACACTGAGTAACCACACCTGCAAAGGAGCAAAGTGACATGAGCTTTAAACTCAGTAACCACTCCTGCAGAGGAGCAAAGTGACACGAGCTCAACACAAAGTAACCACACCTGCAGACAAGCTCAAAGTGACACAAGCTCAACCCTGAGTAACCACACCTGCAGAGGAGCAAAGTGACACAAGCTCAACCCTGAGTAACCACACCTGCAGAGGAGCAAAGTGACACAAGCTCAACACTGAGCAACCACACCTGCAGAGGAGCAAAGTGACATGAGCTCAACACTGAGTAACCACACCTGAAGCTCAAAGTGACACAAGCTCAACACTGAGTAACCACACCTGAAGCTTAAAGTGACACAAGCTCAACACTAAGTACCACACCTGCAGAGGAGCAAAGTGACACAAGCTCAACACTGAGTACCACACCTGCAGAGGAGCAATGTGACACGCATTCAACACAAGCAACCACACCTGCAGCTCAAAGTGATATGAGCTCAACACTGAGTAACCACATATGAACCTCAAAGTGATATGAGCTCAACACTGAGTAACCACATATGAACCTCAAAGTGATATGAGCTCAACACTGAGTAACCACACCTGCAGAGGACAGCAGCAGAACAGCACAGAAATCTTAGAGATCTTCGTATGACATCACACATCTGGAATATTCAGAATCTTGTTTTCCGAGACGCAGATGGAAAGAATAGAATCTCACATCTTTCACATCTTTTCGCTTGTTGAGGAAGCAAGATCAAAAAAGTTTATTTTGCATATCCTTGAAGTACAAAATACATGCAGCTAATAGCAGTCTCCAAACTGTCAAGTGCAAATAAATAAAGTGATTTAGTGAGATTTAAAATATTAAGTTCGCTCTTTACATCCAAATTAAAATGGAGACTTTCATCTAATCATTCTAAGGTTGTCATAATAATTGTGGTATATTTTGTTATCCTTTTTAGAAATCTCGCTCAGTTGTAGCTTTTGAGGACTGAGCGGTGCAGAGCAGCTCTACCCTACTCGGGCTCGGTGCTGTGGAAGTGCGCTCCATATTGCAGCTGTAATCCTGGTACTTAGTGTGTGCTCTGGGGCTGCTGAGGTGAAAAGTTGAACGTGGTGTTGACCTTCTCTTGAAAAAAGGCTTAAGTCTGAAGTCAGGCACAGGCCAAAAACGCAGGGAGGATATTCTGGAGTTCCTGTGCCCTCCTCAACTCTCCCCTCCCACACGGAAACTCTTCACAGCCATGATAAGGCGATAGATGTATATTTTCGGCGTTTTATCTCCTGTGTTTTTGTTGCTTGTTTTTCTTTCATGACCAAAGTCTTGTGTCTTTCTGTTAATCACCGTCACATCTGATCCCAAAGTGCAGCCAGTGATCAATGGGGCCTGTGTTTATCACAACGGGAGTCAGATTTTAGAGAGATAATTTGGGAAACAAACTAGAAAAATATACAAATAGACAAACTACTGAAGATTAGACAGCGAGATGACAGGGCAGATGCTCAAAGCAGTGCCGAACATAAAACTTACTTTCCCTACTTGCCTCTGTTATTTATGTTTTCATGTATGTGTTTATTTATTGTTTATGTTTGTGGCAAATAGGCATCTTTCAGGTGTGGACAGTCTCAAGCTAACTGTGTCCCACTGCAGTGACCAATGATAATTCTAGTTTGTATATCATGCTGGACTGCCTTGATTACGCTGCATTCATATACTCTGTGAAACTCTATGTAATGATTGGACTTCCCAAAATTAGCGCTTTGTAGCAGCTTTTCAGATTCAAGAAAAGGACGCACAAAAACTGCAATTCACAAACTTATTGGGGAACTGTGTCTCTTCTTGTTGGTAAATGGTTGATAAATAAAACTTTTGAGACATCACTGTGAAGTTATTTTGCATTAAAGCTTTAAATGCACCAATCCCAAACAGTCCTGTCCATGGTCTTGTCATCTGACATAAACTCTCTTCTTGAGTTTCTGAGCTGAATTTTCTAACCGAGCAGCGCTCAAACATGTTTTCTCAGTTTTCGAAAGCACGTGAAAGTAGCATTACAGCCAACTGTGTCTGATTACAAACACTTGCAGACATATCTGTTTTGACCAATCACACTGCCCCTCTTTGCGCTTTAGTCCACCAGCACTGCCCAGATTCAAATTTCCATTTTAAATGTGCTTGTTGGCAGCTAGTATTTATTTATTTATTGCCAATTATTCAATTTAAAAAAGTCAGTGTAAAATCAAATGCAAATTGATCATAAAATTTAGCAGAAAAGGCAAACATAGCATCTAATACTTTTGTTTGGTAATGGACAGCAAATGTTTATGTTCACTTGTTATTTTTATTTTTTAGCTCCTTTCCTGTTATTGACAATATTATGGACAATCAATGCCCCATTATTGCATAATACCCAACACGTTATTTGCAGTGTTGTTTATTTTTCATTGTATAGATAAATAAATAAATTGAACCACCGTTATAAACAAGAGATAATAGGTTGTGTAGGGTATAATCACTGTTCAGCATGTCCTCAGAAGTGATACGTACCTGCCATTTTGATAAATAGTTTTATACCTCAAGTGAAAGTATCCCATTGTTGAAGCTGCAACTTTAGTCGCAAATTTTATTATCCCGTTACTGTTGCTTGTGTACTGAAAAAAGTCCTGTTTTTTGTCACCTCTCCCTGGTCCAACAATAAACATGAATAAGTTAAAAATCTGTTGCTTGCAGTTTTACAATAAAAAGGTGAAGGCTTAATACTGTAAAGAGGCGGGGTTTAGCACTATAACAAGGCAGGGTTTATCAGTTGCACTTTTGAAAAGGAAGTCAACAGCTCTGTTAATATTTTTACGTTGTTTTATACCAATTTTCCTGTATTGTTAAAAAAATCCCAGAGTTCAGATTAGGTGAGCAACTTTAGAATTATTTGCACACCGCATCTCATGACTCTGAAGAGGTTGCACACATTGTTTCTTATCATGTTAAATCGCTCATTCACAGAAGATATTTACCGATTGAAAGCAGTGTGACCCTGTATTTTAAAGCAGAAGTTATCCTGACATTCGCCGAGTCGCAGCGTAGAGATATGAGTCTGACTGTAGACACTGAGTCGTAGCACCGTGCTCTCTTCTCCATCTGTTTTAGTTTTGGAGTGGTTGTGATAACCTCGCGCCGACCCCTGATTGGTCTAATCTCACCCTCATCTTCCCGGCTGGTCAGCTGACAGAGAGCCACAACGCCATTGGCCCAAGCCTCACTGAGGGACAGGAATTTGTTTAGCGCCGCCTTAAGAAAACTGTGAGGTTTAGTCTGCTGTCTGAACCATAGCAAAACTTCCAAACACAGAGTAAAGAGGAGCTGATGTGAGGAGCGAGGAAAGTTATGTGATATAGCATGGTTACTCACCGAGCACAAACAAAGTGAAATTATAGTGGGACTGATTTATCAACTCAGGGGCTAAATTGTAGGTGCAAACTGAAAAAAAAACAACCCAAAAACAAAAAACAAGAGCGAGAATTTTGCACTCACTTTAAAAAAAAGAAGACACACACAATAAAATGGTATTCCCATAAAATATAATAGTATAAACAAATGCAAATTCTTATTTGTGTGGGTTTTAAGACTTTACGTTTTAAAACTCAAGCTTTAAGATGTTAACAAATCCTTCCGTAAAAAACCTTCAAATTCTTCCTCAGTCCAACATATTTAAAATTGGTGTGTGTAGGAGCTACTTTTGTCTTGTTTTTTTAGAGGTCAGCTGCTAAATCTCTCATACATCAACACAGTCTCTGAAGAAAACACAGACAAACAACAAAATGTCAAAAACAAATAACGTTTTCCAGCCTTTTTTATGTCAATATAAGAAAAGCCAAAAAGGTCAAATAACCACAAATTTTCTTTGACGACATTTTCTTTGGGCTTGAGAAAATGTGCTTGTTGTACGTTTTTGACATTTGTATATCTACGTTTTCTTCTGAGACTGGGCTGCATCCATAGAACTCTGGATGAGGTGGACTAAATTAAATAATAAAATGTTTTTAAAGATAGGCCACTTAGCTACTTAAATTTTCCTTCCTTAAAAAGATAAGCAAAAACAAATAATGAATTTTAAATGTTCTACTTCAGACTATAGGTTTAGCTCACTTACCTAATGCATTTTGAGCCTCCAAATTGTTAACCAAGATCTGTTTTTAGCTTTTTTTTTTCTCGCAGCTGTTAGGAACGAGACATGTCAGAATGCTAACAGCAGTTAGCCACTATGCTAACAACAACAACAACAACAACAACAACAGAAGAACTTTATGGATTATGGTGAACAAACGGGATATTATTAGACGTAGACAAGACAGTGTAAACGAATTTTCCAAGAGACAAGAGATCTGTGCTAGGGAGAACTGATTTCAAGTTATTTTACTGTCAAAAATTGCATTTCTAGGACAGTTTAATTGTTTCTACATAAAAGGTTATATTGGCTACCGAGACAGCACACTGACCAAAAAAACAATTTAGCACTACACGTCCCCTTAACACCAGAAGACTGCAATACGTGGTGCAATGCTGGAGGCCTTGTGTTTGTAGGGCTTTAGTGAGCTCTGATTAGATGAGATTAGACCACTATAGTGTGTTTGTTTGTTTTGAAATGGGAGGGGCCAGGCTGCTACTTGTCCCTCCCCAGGATTCTCCCCCAAGGCACAGTCGACTGGAGCCCCCCTGACCTCTCCATCACCCCGTCCTAACTCGTGTCAGCCAAGGCATCCTGGGAACACAGACGCAGAGAACGAAAAGAGAGCTGCTGTTACTTAGAGCTTACTAAACCAAATCATAAGCAGATTCTTTCCAGGTTGCAGCTAGAGCCACCCAGGTTGATCCATTCAACACTTCATCTCACCAACTAGATTGGTGCATGTTTGATCTTCAAGGACTGAAGAAGTACCAGTGCTTGTTTTTCTTTTTTCAACTTTTTTGATATTGTGATGTGGCACTCCACCAAATATTATCTAAAGACTTGAAGCAAAAATAAAATGTCCAATAACATCTGCATCTGTCTCAGAGGATTTTAGTTCAAGGTTAAAATCTTCTTAATAAAGACAGCAGAGGTCAGCAGCTGTAGAGAAGACTTTTTGTGCTTCTGTCCCCAAACATTTCTAACCAGTGACAGTCTTGAATCATTATTTTCTATTTTGGACACTTTGAACTCAAATATTGAGGTTTGACCTGCCTTTTTATGGTGCAGTTTACAGTCTACATTCATGTACTATTGTCATTTAAGACAATAAAATTGCAGCACAAAGTGTGCAGTACAATGGGAGTGTCTGAGAACACACAAACTGAAAAAGCAATGGTGTCTTGTATGCATTAGAATAAAGATAACTAAAATAAGCATGAATCAATCGTACAACTTTGTGAAGTTAAAGGAGTTATATTTTTTTCCTTAAAAAACATAATCAAACAAAACTTTTTCTTTTGAAATTTACATTAGTATTAAATTATTAAAATAAACGTTTCTCATACTGGAGTACAGATTTTTATTATTTTTCCTAAGAACAGTGAAGACCAGCCAATTTATAAAAATTCCACCTAGAATGTTTGAGATTATGTAAGCTTCCATGTTTCTCCTTGTGTCTGGGTGGGTTTTCTCTTCTCACATGCACCACAGGTCAAACCCTCCAGCTATGACTGTGACCTAGCAGAAGACCTGTAGGTGTTTACTTCAACACTGACTCACTGCTCCTGGAGATGCTCCTGTAAAAGATGGATCAAATGCAGAAGAGAAACTGCTTAAGGATCATTAAGATATTTTTTGTAAATTATTAAGAACGGCAATGCCACATGCATTTAATGCCACATGCATTTTTTCTTTTTCAGTTCATCATAATTTAGCTCATAGATAAACAAATGCAACCCAAGACTAATACTTGCAGCCTAATACTTCTTGCAGATTAATACTAGTTGCAGCAGTAAGTCTGTGTAAATGTGACGTGTGGGGAGATGAAAAAAGGTATGAGAATCTTTAGCCTTTGCTTTCACTTCTGGTCACCTTTTTCTAGCCTGCTGTGTACCCATATAATCCCATTATGTACTGTTGTCTTGTCATCTCAGTCCTATGATTCTGTTTGTACAGTTTGTCTTTCATTTCGTCCTCAGAGCTAGCGGAGCAGTGGAGTCAGGAGCACACATCACTTTCTCTGTCTCATACAGAGCACGCTCCTCTGCTGACCTCTGGTTCATCTCCTGCATGGCCTGAGGGTGAAGCAGCCTGGCACCAGACAGTTATTCCAGCCCCTGAGCAGCATCACAACAGGTCAGACACACAGACACAGAACAGCACCTCACACTGGCTCTTGTGTTTCAACTTTCATCAATATTATCTTTGCACTTTAGTTTTTCAGTCAGCTTTGTTACAAAGGCCAGTAACTTTTTACACCCAAAATAGATCTGCACAAAAGCATGTTTATTTGGTTGGATAATTTTCTTGGTCAAAGAAAAAAAACTCGTTTCCAGTGAAATTTTGTTCTTTTAGGTAAAGTAGTAGTTCAATGTACGGCCTACGTATTTCAGTATAATGTTTCAAAGTATGGTTTTAACACACAGTGTCCTTTAAGGCAAGGTGAATATTCATTTTAGACATAGATTTTACTCACAGTAAATGTTTAAATAAAAAAACAACTTTACATATGTTTTCACAATTTTTCCACACAGAAACAAGACTTTTTCTTTATGAATCTGGAAAATGGACAGTTTTTAAGTAAACTAGATTTGATTAAATATTGTTTACTTAAAAATTATAAAATCAACAAATTCTTGCGATGGCTTAGTCAACTTAGGCCACTGATGCGACAGTTAATGAGAACCTCTATGTTGAGAAAGCAAACTACAAAAATGCTAAAATAATACACAAAATAATGAAAGTAAACATACACATGTACACATACAACTCATATTGAGTTCAGTCAAATCCAGAAAAAGGATAGTAACAAGTTTAAAAAATTGGTGAATTCTGTTCACTTATTTACAAAAGTGGAGTTTTTAAAAAAGCCTACTGTATCTTGAGTAAAAAAAAAAAAAAAAAAAAAAAAAAAAAAAAAAAAAAAAAAAAAAAAAAATAAAAATATATATATATATATATTTTTTTTTTATTATATATATATATTATTATATTTTTTTTTTAATTAAATAAAATCTTCATGACAAATCCTTCAGTAATAACCTTCAAAACCTTACCAGAATCGACAATTTGGTGTGTAGCTTCTTAAAGGTGTCATCTTGCTGCTCCAGAAAAAATGCATGTTAATAAACTGAAACTAATGGAATTACACTGTTCCACAAGAGAATTAAAAGAGTAATAATAATAAAACATATTCATGTGCAGATTGGACACTTGTGTTGTTTCTACATGAAAAACTTTATTGAGAGATCAAATGAAACCAAAATAAATAGGCCTAAATAAATAAGTATGTTGTTTGTCTCACCTAAAGCATTTTTTTCCACGTCTGTCAAAAAACATATTGTCAACGCAGCACTGTCGGAAACAAATAAATAAATTAAATATTTTTTTTTTCTCATGCATTGCTGAAAGTTAGTTTGTCATCTCGGCATGTCATACATATTTACATGCCGTGGTCTTCTACACACATTCAATGAGACCATGTTGAAGAAATATAAATACTGAAGTGTAAAATGTGTGACTTCTCGCTCTGGGCTGAAGATCACTGCTGTTTGCCGTATATGTTCCACACAATATTCTTTCAAAACTGTGCATAAATGAAAGCATGGAAGAAACTAATTGGCTTTGGCTTAATTATTTTCTTTGTAGATTCACTTTTTATTGTTTCAAATCCTTTAAAGTGGAAAATATGTTATTCCACCTTAAATTAATTTTGTTTTTTAAAACGTCTTAATCCCATAAAACGTGGAATAAAAGCAAAGGGCTGCTGTGATAGGATTTTAAAGTCGTCTTTGTAAACAGTGTGACCTGAGCCTGCCTCTCCCTCTTAAAGGAAGTGACGAGAAGGAGATGAAGGAATTCCGTTAAAAGAGGGACAGTGGATGGAAGTCAGACGTTTGGAGTCTTTGTTAGGCCTGGTTTTGTCACACTTTTGTTCTTCTAAATCCTCTGGGTGCGTGTGTTTGGGCGAGCTCTGCTTTGTGCGATTAGAGAGCGCGGAGTCGTGTGAGTGGCTGTTTTTAAATAAGACGTAATTTCAAACTATTATTGTGTCTTTGAATTTTTCCCAGCCTTATATCAATAAACCACTGTCATCTGCGCTTTCAAGTGGGAACGTGCAACTTTGTCAGAATTGTATGCTTCTCTGCAACTCCAAACTCTAAAGCGGAAGGGAAATAGAGATGGATTGTGAGGTGACAGTAAGATTTTGATTGTTTTAAAGCACAAAAATGAGTTGAAATAACTTCGAGTGACACTGTGTAGCTTTCGGGAGGTTAAAAGTCTCCTATATGAATCTATAGAAAAGTTTAAACTATGCTTTGTACCAATTGTGCTGTTTTCTGCCAGGCAAACACAGACAAAGTGAGCCAGAGAGAGAGGAAGAGAGAGGCAGTGTCCTGATGGAGAGAGAGAGAGTCTTCTAATACAGTGGTTCCCAATCTTTTTTATTCCAAGTACTCCCTAAACCTTGTCCCACATTCCGAGTACACTCTAATTTGTGCTTTTAGTTAGACAAATAGAATTTCTAGTAAAATACTGACAATTGTTGCTTTTGTAACTTTCTTGTTTTCATAATGTGCTGGCTTAAAATCCCATCAAAAGTATTAAAAGTAATCACAAATAACATTTTAAAATTCATTTAATTCTGAAATCATTCCAAGTACCCCTGGTGAGGTTTTGCGTGGGAAACACTGTTCTAATAAAGAGGGACCAAAAAGAGGTAGCAGGAGGTGGTATTCAAAATAGAGAGAGAGAGAGAAAGAGAGGGAGGGAGAGACAGAAGGTAGTACATTGACTGAAAGAGAGGAAGAGTGGTAAAGGGAGGCAAAGCGAAGTAATAGAGGCAGAGTGAAATAATGTCCTAGGGAGAGAGTGTTTGAGAGAGGAAGAGACAGAACAAAGACAGGTAGAGAGAAGCAAGAAGTTATGTCGTTGTGTTCATGGCAAAACACTTAACCCACGTTGCCTCAGTGTCCACGTACACTGGGTGTGTGGATCAGAGAGACAGGTAAAGACAGGTAGAGAGAGTGAAGCACACAGAGGCAGAGAGAGGTAGAGAGAGTTACTCCAGATGACGAAAGAGAAAAAGACTAGACACAGGTAAAGACAGGTAGAGAGAGTGAAGCAGACAGAGGCAGAGGCAAAGAAAGGTAGAGAGAGATTTAGTGTACAGATGTAGAGAGAGGAAGAGTAGATTGGAGAAAGAGACAGGTAAAGACAGGTGGAAGGAGTGAAGCAGACCGGGCAGAGAGCGGTAGAGAGAGACAGACAGAAAGAGGGGAGGTGCTGAAACACAGAAGGGATTGTTCCACAACAGACTGACGGACCTTTTAGCCTTATCTACCTGAGCTACTCTTACAGAAAACCAAAGCCATTTCCCATTCTCTCATTTCTCCTGTCTGCCGCCAGCTCCTTCTTCTCCCTGTCTCCTTTTGTCCATCACTCTTTAACCAGCCTTTCTTAAGATCCCCCCTCACCCTTCTGATTGCCTCAAGATTTTGTACCCCACGTTGAAGTTCGCAAATTTCACTTATTTGTGGTTTTCTATTAATCACAAGAGCAAACCAACTGTGTAATAGTTAGTTCAATGTGCACATATAAATGTTGATGTTTTTTCTTCACTTTTAGTGAGCATGAATAAATGAATTAAAGTTAGGGTTTTTCTCCAGTTTGGCCATTTTGTCATGGTACTCTCTTAGACATATTCAGAACATGTGACAGATATAGGAAATTCTACAACAGATAGGACCAATGCAAATAAAAACCAAAATAAATGACAAATTATAATAGCTGTTAACCTTTTATGACATTAAAATATTGCCCAAGCTGACAAAAATTGTGCCTGTGGTGTGCAATATATTTCAGATTTTTTTTTGGACGGAATCTCTTCATTCTGTCTTTTGGGTTCCTTGGGGATTTTGGGTTCCTTAATGAAAGGATTTAGTTTTAGAACTTTTTAGAACATTTTAGAACTCTGAAACTATGATAAATATTTACCACTGTCACGGCATCAAAGTCATTAAGGAAAACATCAGTGCAAATCTCTTCTGAAAAAGCCTAATCTTCATCCTGACCTGTTAGCCAATTATAGAAATGTTTCAAATTTTCCCTTTATCTCCAAAATACTTGAGAGAGTTGTGTTAAACAGCTATGTTGTCACTCACAAGAGAATCATTTATTTGAAACAATTGAGTCTGGTTTTAGAGCTCACATAACGTGGAAATAGCACTTCTTTAAGTTTTAATGATTTGTTATTAGCTGCTGGACTGATCTCAGTCCTGGTTCTGCTGAATCTCAGCGCAGCGTTTGATACCATTGATCACAATATTTTACTGCAGAGATTAGAATGTGATGTAGGTGTCAGAGGAACTGCCCTCAGCTGGTTTAAATCCTATTTGTTTGATAGGTACGAGTAGGTCAATGTAAATCAAAGCTCCTTGCAGTGTTCTAAAAAGTATCCTATGGTGTACCACAAGGTTCTATATTTGGTCCAATTCTTTTTACTCTCACAAGATCTCACAAGAAAGCGTACATTTACCACGACACTACACAATATGTAAATGAGGTATGATTAGCACGAGTTCACGGCCGTCCTGCGTAATTAAAGTACGTGTCACAGTCCCCATTAATTTTAATGGTGGTTGTTAAGATGTGTTTTTATTTATGAATATTCATGAAATCCTGATTCTAATCTTAACCTGCCCAAGCCCCAGACCTAATCTTACCAATTTTAGTAACTTTATGCCTGAACTTACCCATTTCACCTGAAGAAAACGTCCCCACGTGGCTTCAATTAAAACTCATGTTTTTTGACGCTGTGAAATCTCGTGTCATTTTTACTCTTTTCATACCGTGCTAAATGCATGGCGTAACATAAGTACTAAAAATAGCTTTGAAGTCGTAGTCCAAATACGCTGTTTTTGTGTCGTGGTAAAAGTACGCCATCTAGTGAGACTGTGTTGCATTAGCAGAAGACATGACATTAACACTGTTTTGGAGATGACACTCAGATGTACTTATCGTGAAACCACATCAGACTGATCAGAAAAAACAGACGTGACTAGACCCAAAATACTTGCAAGACTCTCTAACTGAACAGTTAATCACACTGGACAATGTGAGTGTCACCTCCAGCTCGACAGTAAGTAACCTCGGAGTCTTCTTTGACCAAGAGCTCTCATTCAAACCACATATAAGTCAAGCATGTAAAACGGCTTATTTTCACTTGCAGAACATAGTCAAAATGTTAACTATACTGGCTAAAAGTGAGGCAGTAAAATGTGTCCATGCTTGCGGTGTTCCCTGAAAGCTCCATAAAAAACATTCAACTAGTTCAAAATGCAGCATCAAGAACATTAACTAGCACTAAAAAACGAGAGCACATTACTCCAGTACAAAAGATCTTCAATGGCTTCCTTTTGAGTTCTAAAATCCTTCTTCTTACTTAAAAAAACCTTAAATGTAATGATGTAGTCAAGACTGCACTAATCGAGACCAAGATCTTTCCGGGACTCAGACCAAGACAGCCTAGGTTACTCCGGTATGCTAACTGCAATTAGCCCAATGCTAAAAACAGGCAAATATCTTGGATTTTGGCATACACAAGCAAACTTTAGTACTTTTGCAACTTCAGACTGAATGCAAATGAATTTATTCCATAAACATTTCTCTGCGTCAACCGAAACACATATCTACAATGTGCTAAGAAAATATTGTGTCTATTTACAAGCATTTAGTTAGCCATTTCAAAGTTATAGACACAAAAGAAAAGGAAAATGCTTTGTCAAAACACACTATGTGATGTGGTATACTGTATGTGAGATTTTCACCTGAATTAACACTATGGCATAATTTAAAGTTGTTTTCTTAATAAAAATGAGTAAATTTAAGCATACTGTACTGTAGGCACTTATATCGTAGATCTAAGTATTAATGATCTAGCAAAAATAACAAGAGCATCCATGCAGCAGTTAAGGTCATAACCCAATAAAGTAATGTTTCTTTTCCCACATAATTGCTGTCCAAATGTAAGGCCCTGATCATCTTTCTTGCCTTAAAAAGATCCTGATTGAATCAGAAACTGTTACATATCCAAGGACACTAAAAAAACAAAATGTCTTTCCATCAGTTCATATTTGCATTCGTTTACATGAGCCTCTCTCCACATTTGGATTTTGCGCATGATGTTTTGATGCGTCTCTTTCGTCCCAGATGCTGATAGGCTCAGACAGGCGGCATTTGGCAGCGATGACACCGTGAGCCGCGCCTCTCCTCCTGCTCTGACACAACCAAACGGACGGATAATTAGATATCAAAGGACGGCAGGCAGGGTGTGGCGAGCAGCGCGGGACCGACCATAGTAAAGCACTTATTAATGAGATACGCCTTATCTGCACTCCTCCCAGGAATTCTGTCTTTGATCGGCCTGACTCTGGACTTAATACATTTTTGATTGATAGGCCAGAGAGAGAGGCGGTGTGCGTTTTGTAGGTGGGTGTGGGAGGGGTGGATGAAGGCAGTTACTGTAACCGTGTCCTTCACATGTACGACTTACTCCTGACAGTGGTTTGTCTCCTTTTTTTTACAAGAATTAGAAGGTTTTAGCTCGCATTTTTTAATCAAAATTTTTCTTGTTCCAGTGTTTTAGCTTGGTGCGTTTTTGCTTGAACCACTACATTCAAATAGGTTGTGTTCATGTGACATCACAACGTTCATGCAGATGATTGACAGCTTAATGTTAATGGGTCTAGATAGTTACAGAAATCAAAATATTATGTTATGAGTAACAGTACTAAAAAGGTTCTTCCCCACCAGATGAAGTTGTAACATAATCATATTCTACAATGTGAACAAGATCTATTGACCGATCACATCTAAAGGTGTTGTTTATTCCATCTTTGCAAAGAAAACAAATTAGGACAAATAAGAAGTTTTTATCCATATTTTATTAACTTTTCGAATGACAAATGTGAAAATAAAGGCCTTACTTTAAGGCCTAATACATTTTGCACAAGTGGCACATGTTATTACCTTGCCAGCTAAAGCATTTCAAGTCTAGAATCATAGGATCCAGTTGAGAATATAGAAAAGTATAAATGTATGTGTTTTTGCAATGCCCTGATCACTCTAATCTGTTTATCATAATAATCATAATCATTTAATGGTACAGATGTTTGAATTTACTCTACAACAGTTAAGGGAGTAAAATAAAGTGACACTAACTTGATTTTTGCATGTTTTCTAGATACAATTGTATCATTCAACGTAAATGGAACTGGACACAGGTTTCACAAAACAAGACAGAAGAAGCTTCACAAGAACGAAACAAGACCAGATTTTGATGAAATTGTGTAAATGCAATACAGTTCACACTTTGACCCTCAGTGTTTTGAAGTCATTTTATTTAATGCTTTTACTCACATTTATAGTCATGTTTTTTGTACAATGACTCCTGAAACTGTTTAACTGGTGTTTGACACTTTTTGTGTGTCCGAGCTAAATACAGTCTCGTCACAGAAATTACATGGGTAATTGTATCTCGAGAAAAAAGATCTGTCCCACCTTTTCTCACTTTAGACCCTCCTTTGTGTCTCACTTCTGATTTTTTTCCCTTTTGTCTTCGGTTTCTTCTGTAGAAGTCAATTTTTAACCCCAAATATTTAACAAACTGCTTTGGAGAATGTGATGATGTCATAGGCCCAGATGGTGAACAAGAGCTAGCTTGTTGTTTGCAATGAAATATCTATCTAATTTCACACATTTTCAAGTGAGTGATTTTAAGATTTCCATTAATGACAAGATCTATTAGCTTGCTACATTACGAGAAGGAGGAAAAAACATTTAAGCAATATTTATTTGTCATTCCATCTAAATTACCAAATATTATTGACCTATTGTTATGGTTTGTTTTCATGGTGAAGATTCAAATGCACATCCTAACAACTTTTGGGAGAGTGTATAAATCTTCGTTCCTGTGACAGAGCTGTAATGTACGAGCAGACATGCCCTCATATTCTTCTCGCTCTAAACACATAAATTAACCAGGACAAGCCAAACAGACAGTCGTGTTCAGTCACCTTAACCTCCGCTATAACTCAGCGTGCAGAGCGGGAAGGATTTTTTTTCCTGCACCGGAGAGGCAGGCCTGTGGAGGCGGTCCGAGATAAGCCCCTATCCCTGTCTGAAGATGAGTTATAGCCCACCCAGGAGGACGTGGCTAGCAGCGACCTATACCCGGACACGATACGCGGCTTTGTGGGATTGGAGGGGCCGCGGCTGTACTGCTGTTAGCGAGACACAGCACAACCTCACGTTGTAGAGATAATGGTCCCGCTCTCAATAACACCTTGACCACAGGGAAAAGCAGCACAGCCTCACTCAAACATGCACCTCACAGTTTTGCGACATGAAGGTGGGCAGCGTCTTTTAGAAGAAATTTGAATATAGAGATTAAAGTGCAGTACATGATTAGAGTGGCCAGAAACCAATCCGTACCTAAGACCCATGTCCCAGCAGATTTATCTCAAGCCATTGGTTTGTCCTTATATTGTTTAAATGCATATTTGCTATTGGCTGTTGCAAAGTTGAGTTGAGGCTGGTCACAAAAAAAATCTCCAGTTTGAAAATGTGTGGAAGTCTTACTCTTTTCCATTATCTGACCTTGGCATCATTCTACAACATGAACCCTAACTGTTTGACCATCACAGTTTAGTGCTTTAGAATATTTATATTCCATCTTTGTTTTTTATTGAAACTGCTGGGTTTAGACAAACATGAAATCAAAGTTTTAGCTTATGTATTTATTTTAGCCAATAGATTTGCACAAGTAAAACACTGTTAGCTATTAGCTTGTTAATGATCAAAATTGAAGTATTTTTTACGTTTACGTCATCAATCAATTAATTAATATGTATTTTACAACATAAAAATGGGGACATGAGGTCAGTTGTGGAGGGCACCACAACTGAGCTGAGCAGTGCCAGCCTGCCACTGTGTTCAGAGCATTTAGAGCAGGGGTCTCAAACTCACGGCCCGGGGGCCAAATGCGGCCCCCGAGATGATTTAATGCGGCCCGCGGCGTGATTTCAGATTAATATTGAATGCGGCCCGCAAGTAACTATTTGAACTACAGGTCCCACAATGCACTGCAGCGTAGCGCAGCCTTAGCTCCTCCCCGCTGCCTTGTGCAGCAGCAGCACAACAGAAACACGACAGAGAGAGGGATGAGAACTAAAAAGTCACTTTTAAACTTTCCTCAACAAAGAAACGGACAGAGCACAGAAGGATTATGAGAGCAGAAGCTTCAGACACGAGAGGAGAGACTGTCACAGCGTAAACAAGCTGCTCCTTTACAACAGAAAGGCACAGATGTTGATTTGTCTTTTCATGGAGACAGGTGAGCTTCCCTGAATAAGTTCGATGTCATAATGAAGTGCCTCACGTGTCAAGCTCCACACGACTTTTTATTTGACGAAAATTGATCTAATGTCCACGGAGAAACGTGCATAAACTCCTGCTGAAAAAGACGCTTTAGCGATGCGAACCGGCACCGCGAGTACATGCACGCGGCCACACGCACGCGGCAGCAAGCACGCACACGCACACGGCGACGCATACGCGGTTCCATCAATATCTACTCGTCATCAATATAACCTAAACCTGTGTTCAGATGTCCAGACAAAGGTCTGTAGTGTTTGTGAAACAGACTGAAGGTTCATGTGTGAAGAGCACAGGAGGAGACACACAGCCTAAACCAAACTGGAAAATAAAACTATGGAAATATAAAGTTTTATTTTGTTGAGATGTGACAATAAAACCTCTAAAATGCACCAGAATACAGCAAATTACCTGCAATTTAGCCAAAAATTCCCCAGGGAGGACAGTGTGACCCTGACTACACACTTTTATTTACTTTTTTTTTTTTTTTTTTTTTTCATTACATTGAAGACAGTAGTGTAAAGTGCAATGCAAAATACTTCATGTGAATGTATTGTAGGCTGTATGTTGTATTGGAGGTTTTACAGCCTAATAATCTTATTAATATCATAGCCAGGTCAGAATTTTTAAAAATGCGGCCCTCGACCAATTTGCCTCCGATATTTCGGCCCCAGCTCCATTTGAGTTTGAGACCCCTGACTTAGAGCCTAGCTAGATATACAACAAAAAGTCGAAAATGTACGAAAAGACCTTTTCACGCCTTTTTTTTCACATTAATATGTAACAAAAGTCAACGCGTAAAATAACAAAGAATTTTGGATGAAGCCATGTGGTGACATTTTCTTTGGGTTTAATGAGTAAATCTTAACAACCTCAAACCCAAGCCCTAAACTTACCCATTTTAGTAACTTGAAGCCTAAACTTACCAGTTAAACCCACGTGGCTTCAACCAAAATTTGTGGTTATTTACGCTTTGGCTTTTCCGTAACATATTGACGTAAAAAAGTTTTGACAGTTCGTTGTATCTGCATTTTCTCTGGAGACTGTGTCGTTCACAGCATAGAATACACTATGCGACTGATCATTCAAAGCACAGTGTACATAACTGTAGACTCTGGGAACAGTGTACAAAAAAGAAAGAAAAAACATATTCTACATCTGATAACCTATTAGCCAGTTTTTGATCCACTCAAATAGGACACTTATTGGCTGAGTTACAAGCACAAATAGTTGATGAACAAATACGTCTATAGATGTAATCATGGACAATACAACATACAACAGATTTCTCCACATTTCTTTTTTATTATTTATTTTTTTTTTTCTGTTGGATTCTTTCAAAAACCACACAAAACATGAAACTATTTGTTCTGACTAAAGTTTCAGACTTTATTATTTCTGTTCAAAAGTCCTTTAAGGCAGCTTTTGACTGTGTTCAGCACTCACTGGAGAGGGAACAGTGGCGGAGAACACGGTTAAATTCAGACCACGGGGGGTGGTCTGAATTGAGTAATTAACTTTTTAGATTACAAAAAAAAAAAAAAAAAAGCAATATTTATTTTAGCTAAACTCTACCTGATTTAAATATGATGCCTGAAGCTTCTTCCAACTGGTTTCTCAGACATTTTTGTTACATTGGTTGTATTGTTTTTCCACAAAATGGTTCAAAAGATAGCTATTCATTGGTAATGTTCCAATGTAACTTTGGATCATGCAAGTCACATGTTGTGGCCTTTTACCAAGTGTATTCATAAACTTTTACCATCATGAGCTTAGATGTACTTTTGCTTACTAAGAATCTCCACCTGCAACAAATATACTTTCTTACTTTACTATTAGACGAAGGGTTAGTGACAGCAAAATCCCTTTCAGTAGATAATTTGACAATACATATCCGTACTGATGCCAAACCGATTTTAGCATCTTTCATTAAAAACATGTCTGCATATTGCTATGGTTTTTGTCACCATGACCCACCCTTCTCCGTTGCCTTCCATTGCTCGTGACAGGAGGTGACTGAGTGTAACCATTACGGCAGTGTGTCACCTTGTTATGAGTCTCTGTCGCTTTGAGGCCTGGGCAAAATTACAGAAGCCATAACCACTGTTCCGGCTGTGGATGTTCTATCAGCCTCCATTTATTACCATGCCAACAGAAAACAGGACACACCCCTTCAACCCAATGCAGATCGATCAGGGTGACAGGCACAACTCACACCGGAGAATGAGTCGTGGATAGAGAGACTGTCAGACGGCTGCTTTGACCTTCTGTCCACGATGCTATTGTTTTAGTTAGGAAGTAAGCATGCCCAGGTCACAACGTGTTTTAATGTTTTTGTGCCATTCTAAAATTATGAACTGACTTGTAAAGCTTGAATTTGAGCATGTTTTGATAAATGGCACTCGCATACGGCATTTTTTATAGACTTGTGGAATTGGGGCTGGTAAGGTTCTAACATGCTTGATTTTCTAAACATCACAATATGATTAAAGGTTGTATGGAGGATTTTTCAAATCCATTTGCTTGACAAGATAAAAGGCGTTATCTATTGGTCAACGTTTTACTGGATTTATCATGTCCACAGTTTCAATATTTTTATAATTGTTTTTTTGTTTAGCATAAGTACAAGTCTGTTACAAATCTATGCAACTGTTTTTGACCAAGACTGACAACAAACGATTTTTGAAAATCCTCCATACAACCTTTAAATACCACCAGTGGATCTAATTTGGCCTGTCAAGGGATGCTCAAGTTTGTTAGGAAAAGCTGACTGAATTTGTGTTGAAAAAACTGTCAAAAGATTATAAGCATTCTGACCTTACAGCAAGAAGGTTCCTTGTTGTATTTGGGTGGTTTCCCCCGGGCACTTCAGTTTCTCTCCAACCAATAACATGCAGGTTAAACATGCTTAGCAATTGGAGATTGATATGCCAAGTATTTAGGCGACTTGCTTCTGCTGATCTGACCCAGTGCTGCTTGCTATCACTTAGTGGGGAGAGGGGTTCGCTGTCGCACTTTGGAAGACATATATCGGTGAAAATGGGCTGTATAAAGATACCATCATCGTCGCCATCACCATCATTGTCATTATCATTATCATCATCATCATCATCATCGTCATCATCATTGTCATCATTGTCGTCATCATCATCTATTCTTTTTTTTAAATGCAAAAATTGATTTGTATGGCACACTTTGGGCTATACAATTTGGCTGAGAAAAAAAAATGCTAATTTTGGTTGCCCAAGAAAAAAGGTTTGTGCACCCCTGCCTTAGAACTAGCCCAGTCTCAGAAGAAACGTAGTTATACAACAAAATGTCAAAATTGTACGATAGGTATGTTTTCTTGCCCTTTATACCTAACCTAATAACCTAACCTAATAACCAAAAATTTTGGTTGAAGCCACATGGCGACATTACCTTTGGGTATAAAAGGTAAGTTTAGGCTTCAAGTTACTAAAATGGGAAAGTTTAGGGCTGGAGCTTGGGGTAGGTTAAGATTTATAAACCCAAAGAAAATGTTTCCGCGTGGCTTCAACCAAAATGTGTGGTTATTTTACATTTTGGCTTTTTGTTATGTACATTTTCTTTGAAGACTGTGTTCCTTAGAACATTTAGGCAAATCATAAACCTCCCCCAGGAAAGTTGTATGATACACTTTTAAAGAAGACCTAATATGTCAAATTCACTTTTCTGAGTTTTTAACCGTGTTAGAATGGCCTCCCCTCACTATTAGTTTACTCAAAGTTATATTTGAATTGATTATTGCATGTTAGAGTAATCTTGTATTGTTCTTCAGCTGGAGCTCAAGTGTTCAGAAATCCCTGTTCTCACTTATCACGTATCCCCTCCCACTTGTGTGTATTTACTTGTTATAATTCAAAAGATTAATACTCAAAGTGAAGCATAAATGGTTCAAAACTCCTCCATAGCCACTTTCCAACAATAAAAAATTGTTAGAGTTGTAAAAAGAGATCTGAGGCACTCCGATGTATATGCTGTTAGATTTATTTGTTCAACGCCAACGGGTTTCGACCATTGTCTTCATCAGGGCAAGACACAGTCAAAAGGACATAAAAAATTGTTCTTTAAAATCTGTTGCTTCTCACAATTAAATTTTAAAATAAAGAGGCGGGGCTTATCAGTTCTGCAGTTTTGAACAAGAAGTCATTATAGCTGTTTCTATTTTCAAGCCGTTTTACAATGAACAAAAGGTAAATTACTGATCTTCATGAGTTCTAGTTTTTTACTAAATAAAAAAAAAACAAAAAAACACAATAGGTCTTCTTTAATATACCGTAGTTCAAATCTGAACATAAAATGGACCATGTAGAGTTATTTCAAATCGGGGGATTCAATATATTAAAAAACAGTCCAAATTATATGAGACTCACAATACTAAAACTTTTCTTCAGAGTTTACTGAATTACAGGTAAAATTTGGAAGAAACTTTACAACTTGACATTTTTACAAACAGACTATTCGCATGAGACTATCATCATCATTAGAATTTACATGAGGTTGAGAAGTAAGCTAATTATGTCGAACAGAGTTTTAGTTAGCCTAATACATTCACAACAATGCTGTGGTTAAATTATACCACTCAAAGTACCTTCACCAAAACTCCTGCAGGCTCACCCGGTCGCTGACAATCAAACACAGATTGTTGCATTAAAGTTTTCGCTGTGCTCATGGCCAGTGCAGTAGTGGTGGACACAGCGTGAGAGAGCGCCTCCACGAGAACATGATGAAAAGGAGTCAGCGCTGAATGAAGATTGGGTGTGAAGCGAGACAGAGCGCGGAGGGGGTTAGATGATAAGAGTGGGAAGGACTGATAGAGAGGGAGAAAGCGTGTAGAGAAAGAAAATGATTAAAAACACAATCACCCGTCGGAGACTGATAAACCAACGAATCGTTAATTGGAAGCGTGCAACTCGTGGGGATATGCTCGGATTAGGCTCACTTCTCTCCTCGTCTTGGCTTTTTCCACTTAGTTTGATACTCATTTTTACGCATTCGCTCACCTACAAGCAAACTTCAAAGTCAAAGTAGTTTGTTTTATGCTACTGTTAAAATAAATGATGACTCTAAGATGGAGAGACAAAGAAGAGTGAAGTTAAAGCTATTTTTGAGTGATTTTGGCATTGGGGACGTCTTGGAGATGGGAGATGTTTGCGGGTCCATAAACAAAGGGTTGACATGCCACCATCACCCCGGCAGGTCTGGCTGCTGCTGCCTAGATAAAGCCCCGACGCTGCCTCTTGTATCAACACCATCCATCATCCATCTCTGCAGCCTGCCAGCCGCCCACAGACGCGCCCTCACACGGGCCTCTCACTCCCTGCACCTGCCTCTCCGACACTAGGTTATGGCAATACCACCACAAAATATGAGTGTTTGTCTTCTAATTACTAAAGTTGACTGCACATGTGAGAAGTTTGAAATCTTTTGAGATTTTTAAGCATTTCATAAAAAGTGCAAGACACAGTCAAAAGGACATTTTGCAATCATCATAATGCAGGAAGAACAGAGACACCACAGACCTGCTGAGTTCAGAAGAGATTTTCTACCATGAAGAAGTGTTGTGTAAGTGATCAAGTGCAGTCTCAAGTCTTAGTCTGAACTGAAATACAGCTTTCAGTCAACTCTACCTTGGGTCAGGGTCTAGAGGTGCCAAATCATAGCATCATCAAGTGTTTGCACATTCATTTGAGACATGCAAAAATAATGACACTTAGAAGAGGTAGAAAGGCTTCAAAGTTGTCATCTGGACAACTTACAGTATATGAAGATCAAGACGTTTTGGCTCGAATGTTCGTTTGCTTGAGTTTGCCTTAATTATTGACCACATCCCCTAAAGTGTGAAGAGGACATGTAGTTTAGAGCGTGGGTCCAGAGTCCTTGTTGTCCCTCCATTTCTGGTGTATAGGTTGTTGATTCTCAAAAAAAAAAAAAAAAGCGGTTTTGACATCCTGTGTCTTTTTGACTCTTTGATGGCTTATGAGGCCTAAAAGGCCAAGAGCTTAGTGCTGTCCTTCTGCTCCATTTTTCTGCACCGAGACTAGCCTTGGCCTATTTAGGTGCACATCTTCACCAAAAGAACTCCATAAGTGAATTTTTCCAGAAAAACTATGATTAAAGACTCCACAGAGGACTTTTCTGAAACTGACTTACAACTGAGTGAGTTGGTTTCTACTGGGCAAAGCTTCCTACCACTTTAGCGGGAAGAGTGTCCAACCAGTGTGAAGCTTGTGTGTGCTCTTGTCACTGTAAGATCAAATCAGATCTGTGGGTGTTGCGTTTGTGAAACTGTCTGCAAACTTTACACAACATATACAGTTCATTATGACATTTTCACATTTTTACATGGCAATTCATCCTGGGAAAACAGTTCTGAATTGATTGTCTGCCTCTCACACAACATCTGACTTTATCAATCTTCTCGAGCTTGATGTTTTTTGAAATGTCGTAAATCTCAATGCTTGGGTAAGAGCGCGAAGGTGAGTATCGTGTCATGTGTTTTAGAGAACCAATCCAATAACTGGGCAAAAAGATTGAAACTTGACGTCAATGATCAGATGGGCAGCGAATCTAGTAGTTACTTGCTTTTGGATTCAAAGTTGTGAAAAAACAAACAATAGTAGTGGTAGTAACAATAAAACATACTATAAAACTTAAATTAAGGCTTATACAAATTAGGTGTGACTTATTTCTGCATTTTTGAACAGGAAGTCAATCCAATTGCTTCACTTTCTAAGCTCTTTTCGGATCAAATTGTGTTTTTTTTTGTCCCTGTGTCATAGAATTCTTTCAAAGTGACAGTGTTATTGTTTCCCGAGACAATTAATTGTGTTTTTTCTCATCAAATCACACAAAGCATGAGTCTTACGGAGTTTTGGCATCAGAGCATTTTCCCAAACTAGCCTGACAAAATATTAAAGTGTGATGTAGAGAATTTTTAGTCCGGTAAATGACCCTTCAGGCCAGCATTGTTCACCCGTCAATTTAGTTTGTATGAGCATCTTTGCCTTTTCTTTGCTGCTACTAAGGAAAAGACATTATGCAAATGCCGATGGGCACTGCAAAGAAAAAAAGGTTGACATCTTCTATCCTTGCTGCCCCCTAAATTCACACCCATCACGCGCGCACAATTCACAGGGCTCTCTTTTGGCCCAGTTCGGTCTCTTTTGGCTGTCTCTCAAGCATACATTAACAAACGCGACCATACCACCTGCGCTTTAGCCTTTCATACATCCATTTTGGCCCGTCGGAGTAGCGCTGAACAACCACAGGACAGGATGACAGAATGATGCCAGCCATTTTTACAAACAATGTTGGGTTATCTGAAGTAAAGAGAGCAGAAAAACCAGGAAAACTTGTACTGTTGAATAAAAAAGTGATAAGTTTACACTGGTAGCACTGTAAGAGCTGGCTCTGATCTGAATATCTGTCACTTATCTCTTTATTATTACAATTAGCTCTGCATACATTGATGCTTAGTTCAGCACTAAATCGTAGCGAGCCAAGAACGAGCATTGCTGTTTAAGGCCTTATACGCATTTGGTAAATTTTTCACTATATAATCTCTACATCATAAAAAATGTACTCAAAACCCATGTATATAAATTAGTACTTATCTTTGGACCCATGAAGCATGTGTTTTGCACTTCGACCACTCTTTTAGGTCACATGGTCCAAACCAAAATGGACAATTTTCACTATAAGGTGGGTGGACAAGAATTACAATCTGTTTTTAAGATGTTATGGTGAGATTTTGTCTTTCTAAAAACAAGGAACATTAAATGCATATAAAAAGGAAGAGATCAATGTAGATTATCATTTCTTTTAAAAGAAGACATAGTAGTCTTTGGTCTCTATAGCATTGTTATTATTGTACAATATTTTAGCAGTCTGTGAAGATTGGCTAAAATGTGTTTACGGTCATTGAAAATTTAAGAACATATCATTTTAAGAACAGCGTATATCAGGTAAAATCACTTTGATTATTTCCCTTGAACTCTGCATCCAAAGTAAAATTGTGAAAACAAACAGGAAAGGATGGGACCATAATGGATTTTCTTATACAATTTATTTAATAAGATCATAAATATGGTTTTAAATTTGCCAGCAAAACAACTCAGCACAAAAAAGAACAACGATTTATTGCAGACTGATAGGTATTTGTGTGTGTGTGTGTGTGAGTGAAAATAAAATGACATGGAATCTGTCTGGGTATAATTAACCACTTATGTGAGAGTAAAACTTTTTTCTACGTAGTGTTTTTCTTTCCAACTCACATTCATAATATGCTAGCATTGGAAAAATAATAATGCATATTTTACCACAAATCTCACTTACAGAAAGAAGACCTCATAACAAGAAAGACCTGGGTCTAACTCGTTGGCAACACAGGGCCTTTGGGTTTGGACAATAGGCTCCTCCCCTCTCTCAGGTCTGAAAAAATATTCCAATCTGGGGAGTTCCTGATTAAATGGTCAATAAATAACAGGTTATTCACATTAGGACATTGTCAATGCAATAGCAGGGAATGTAGTGATGTTTTTATTGCTAACAAGTACTTTGAAAGACATGCTTTATTACACTGAGCACTGGTTACCTCTCCACAGATCTTTTTAACTTGGCTGGATGCTAGAAAAACATGCTTGTCTCCATGGAGATATCTAAGTCAAAAGCCATACTTTATATAAACAACATCGTTTTCAATCCATAGAAAGAAAACAATTCTACCAAAAATCTTCCAGATGCCCGTTTACATTCTTTAGTGACCCTTCTCATCCACTGCTCACATGGTGTTTGGGCTCTCAAACAAACCAATACTTTGTTCTTCTTGTCTTTGTATTCTGATTTCATATGAAATTGAACCTTGAGTACTATGTCTAGAGTCCAATTAAATGTTCTCATTAAATATTTTTGAAGAGAGATTTTCTATAAGCGCAGCACAGTGAGAAAGTCTGGGGAATAGAGAGATAGAAGAGTGTATGAGCTAAGGAATGGGTCCAACCTACGGAGGAATTCAAATGAATAAGAGCACAAATGGGAAAAGGGCCTATCGTTTAGTTCTTTTAATGAACAAAGTGCAGTTATCAGAGTCTTTAGAAGCTGTGCGCTGTGACTCCATGTTCTCAGGGCAGAACAAATGAACAAAGCACAATGCAATCATTGTCCATTCAGTGTTACCCAAAGTTTAGTAGCAAGGAAACCTTTTAATGGGCTCTGTCTTTGGAAACAGAAGTTCACTCTTGAGAAGGTGAGGAGCAGAGGTGAGAACCAAAGAAGAGGAACATGCAGCTGGAGGCTTGTGGTGATTTCCATTTTAGCTAATCAGGTTCTGATCTTTGCTGGGGAACTCACAATATCCAAATTTAGATTTTTATAATACATATAGATATTTGATCTTTAATAGCATGTCATAATTTAAAGTGGCTGCACGTAATTTTCAAAGATTAAAAACAAAGCTTATATAAGCTTGTAACAAATATTTTCATATGTTTGGCCACTACCACAACTTTAACAGCTTTTTCAGACACTAAGGTGACTTACATGGATCTGCATTGCAGTATTTCCAACAGGACCACTTTACAACTTTCTGCTTTTACTCCTTTGTTTTGTCAGTTTTAAACACCAGCTTTAAATGGCATGCTGTAAGAAATAGAATATTTATTTCTAGTGTCATATAATCTGTTCTGTCTGTTTACTAAAATGTGGGTTCTTAAGAGTAAAATCAAACTAAAATTGAAACTGCGACTTGAAGACAAAATATTCACATTTCTAGTCTTATAGCATAGAACTATTTATCTGTCGATAATATGCAGCTTGTGCTAAGATAATTTTCCAGGTTTTCAGAAAAATAGAAATGGAACATAATTTTAGTTGTAATAATTATAACTTTAAGGTTGTAAAAATCCTACAGAAATAAAATGGTATAAGACTAGAGAATGGAATAAGTTATAATTATAATCATAGTAATACATTTGACCAAAAATTGACCTACGCCCTAATGCCATGAGGCCGTTGAAATGGCCTGTTGTCTTGCCATTACTTCTCAGAGGCATCAGTTATTTCCCTACATAGACAAGACAAATGAGTCTGCCTATACTGATGAGCTCATGTCATTGTCTCTGGTTTTTAAATGGTGTTGGTGTCACGCGTGGCCTGGAACAAGGCCACTGCAGAGACAGCCTGTGTACTGGCCTAGTGTCCATTAACCTCATGAGTCAGTCCAGCACCACACTTCAAACAGGCCCATCCCGACTCAGAGCTGGTGACTGTGAGGGGGCGAGACCATGGTTTGTGAGACGACTGCTCAGGAATGTCCCGTGTTGAAGGTCGTGTGAAACAGCAGTGCCACTGTGAGTAACCTTTGGGCTCACTGCGCCTCTGCGACCCGGAACTTGTCAGGTCATGTTTTGGGGCAGCCTTTTCTATCAATGCTCTGCTCTGCTTGTTCTTTCACTTGGGATACTCAGCTAGCAGCTCAGTATAAGACGGCGCGACAACTATTTTTACTAACCTTGCAAAAAACAATTGCAACAAACAAAATGAACAAAATAATCACGTTTGTTACGCAACCATTTGAGTCTGAAAGATATGTTTATTCATTCATTTTCTACTGCTTGTTCCCTTTAGGGGTCATGGGTGACTGGAGCCTATCCCAGTGAGCCAAAGTCACTGGGATAGGCTCCAGTCAGTCAGCCATGACCTTAGGTGAGGACAGTGGCCAATTAGAGACAGACAACCATTCACTCTTTCATTCATTCACTTGGAGAAATTTACAGTGATGCCCAATTAACCTAAACATGCATGTTTTTTGGAGGTGGGAGGAAACTGGAGTACCTGGAGAAAACCCACAGTGACATGTGGAGAACTGACAAACTCCACACAGAGAGATTGTGACACGTTGATTTTCGTTCAACCATGGAGTCGACCATGATCTCCTAAACGGGAAGCCAGAGCTCTAACCACTCTGCTCTGTGCGCCTTAAGTGAACCACTTGTGTTCAGGTCTCCAATAGAATTCAGATCTAAAACTGTTGTTCATCATAATATTAAATTTGGGAAATTTTAAATCACAATATCGATCTAAAGCAGCTTAATATAAGAAGCAATGTGCCTATGGAGCTGTAATTAGTTTACAAAAGCAAGAATGGTTTCATTTGTACCACTCGGTTTTGTATGATGCAGAATCCATACATACATCACCTTTGCTAAACTGAAACTTCACAAATGCAGAGCAGTGTGTGGATTGTGACATAGGGGTATGCACTCACACTTCAAGCAAAGCCTGAAGTTTGAATCTTGTGTTGTGTGCTGTGTGTTGTAGGAGAAGCAAAAGTCCAGGCTCTTGTATCTCCCACCAATCAAAAATGTACACAAGGGAAAACTCTCCAGCTATAATCCTAACCAAGATCTGGTGTCAAGATTTTATAAACCAGTGGTACTTAATTGTTTTGGGCATGTAAGCAAAAATAAAGAAAGAAAAAAATAAACAAAGATAAGTGCTTTCTGAGTAGCGCCAGATCTAAATCGAGTATGTAAAACAGAACTATAGGGATGTCGCCGAGCCGACAGATGACGTCAAATTGGTGGCAAAACCAGCTAGCTTCCGGCTAGTCTTATTGCTTTCCCATTAAAGAAATTAAAAGCTTTCTTTTTGGTGTAGGCTTTTTCTGAACACGGTAGGAGCTCTATGGATTGCTCTATCAAACCTGTTAGCACACCGAGTCACACAGCAAGACACAAACACAGTCTTTTTCGTGTTTGTTCAGCTTGCCGCCATACGTTTTAACTACTTCTGCACCAACGCGTCACGTGATCGCATTTTGACGTCACGGCAACATCCCTATACCAAACTATCCAAACTTGTGTGAGCCATGTCATAAGTAGAAATACATGATTGTCCCAGCTGTTTGATCCAAGGAAGAGTAAAAGTGTGAATAAAATGTAATATTATGATTAAATAGTAGAACAGTAGAAAAGAAGGCGTGTCAGACCACATGCAAGACTTTGAGAAATCATATTATCTGAATATACAGATGTATTGCACAAGAATTGCTCTAACATGCAGACTTTTGTTGTCTTACTTGTAACAGTCTTTTTTTTTTTTTGGTTGGTTGAAATCGGACCCTGTAAATAGATATTACTGTACGTTAAGTATTTGTCATGATCCAAAGTTTGTGGGGCAATAGAAGTGGTAGCCCTTGTTAAATCTGTGCTCAGTGTTTGTAGTGTCTGAGAAGAAAGCCGAGTGAAAAAGACTTGGATTAAGTAAGAGTTGATGTGGAAGTCACAGAGTTCATGTTACAAGTTACACAAACAGAAGGGCCTTTGGAGAGGTTGAGCCCGAGGTTTGCGCAAGTTAAGTAAATTAGTGTAAATTTGCAGAAGTAACTTAATTTTGAGAGAAAACAAATGGTGGAATTTTAATTGAGCCCAATACCATTCAACAAACTTGGCTGAATGAAGAAAATGAAGCAAGACTGATGGAAAGACTAATGATTGGTGTAGACGGCTGCCATGGCAATTATCAGAGCTCTTAACACTGGCTTTTGGTTGTGTAGTCTGCATGGGAGGGCTTAGTGACTGGAGCTTATAGATGTGGATGGTGTTGAGACATATAAAATACATGCAAGTTAAATACAACTTTTATTTTATCCTTTGCAAAGTTAGTGTATTTGTTGAAAAAAGTCATAAAGTATTTTGCGACATCACACCTTTGATTACACCCGTTCTAAGTTTCTGTTTGTTTTGGTGAAGCTCCAAAATGATTAGACTGAATTTATGAACATGACATTTTTCAAGGCACACCTGGCATTAACTCAGGGCATGTTTCCATCTCCTTATTTGGCTTACATTTGTGGTACACTGTCATTGTAGTGCAGTGGCCAAAGACATTTCTAGTTTTGTATGTGACATCAGTGCCTGGCCTGGATTGTTCCTTGCCCTTCTCTCTTCTTTAGCTCTGCCCACTTCAGTTTGAAATGTTGTTGTGGCAGATATTAGATCTTCTTTCATACAATCTTGTCCATATACTTTATTGTTCTTTAAAGGAAACATTGAAATTTTTAGTTTAAAAATATGTAGAACACAATTTTACTTTTTGTTTGCCATTAATGAGAATATATCTAAGTTGAGTTCAGTTATAGAGGCAGATATAGAGTAAGTCCTGTATTTCACCATAACAAGCAGTAACTATGTGACATTTGACACTACATGTATCATCACCATGTTTAGCAAATGGATGTGGGGCAGGGTGGCAGGTGAAAACTATTATTTTCTGACAACATTGTGTAAACTAATAATTCAAGCGCACTGACAAGGATACAAACTCTTGAATTCGCAAAGATTTTGAAGACACACTTGACAATGGAGCACAATAGCTGCATCCCAACAAAATAAATAAATAAAAATAAATACAAGTGGGGCTATGTGGTGAGTGATTTAAAGTGTGTTTCTAAAACCTTCCAAACTGCAAAGTTATTAAACATTTTGCTGACTTTTAGGTTTTACATGTGATTTACTGTATAAACTGAAAACAATTGTCTTGTGCTTTTGATCTCCTAATACTCTATTTTTCTAAATCCTTATGGGAATTTATAATGGGACTCAGTACTTCCTGAACCACGATGATCTCTGACTGTTACCTTCTGTAATTCAGGGCACATAATGTTCTCCATTCAGCACACTGGTAAAAACAATCAACACTATGCAGTAAGTTGGGCTCATTTTTGGCTCTGTGTTTGTTCTGTGACTCCTGCATGGTCAAAACTGTACCAAAACGGAAAAGTCCCATTGCTGAATCTTGAAAGTCAGAGCTCTTTTAGTGAGGTCAGAGCGATTGAACTTGTCATTGAGTGCATTTGTGTGCTGCATGATCACTAATGCGCTTTTTAATGTGGGGACATATGCAAACCCTTATAAACGGTGTTTTATGCAAACAGAGGCACAGCTCCCATCAGATAAGACCAAACAGGAGAAGGAGCCTGCTAGTGAGGAGAAAGGCAATGAGAGAGGGCGAGGCAGAGAGGGAAATGAGCGCTGAGGAGCAAGGACAACACAGTCGCTATAAAAAATACACAAACATATACATTCTTGTTTCCAGGACTTACTGAATGTGAAACGTAAGAATGTTGCTTCCTTTTTCCACAAGTATTCCATAAGTAGAATGTAATAGTACTATAAATACTAGTCAGTATTAGTATGATCTCATAAAATTATTTGATGAAGGTTTTTAATAGTTTTTTTTTTTTTGTGTTCTAGAATGTGAAGAAGTCATGATGAGAAAGAGACCATTTTCCTTTCTATAAACCAAATTTAAATGGTAAATTTAAGCATAAATGTCATGATTTCAGTTTGTGACTTGACCCATTCAATTTGCATTACTACAAAAATTGAATTTAAAGAATATCTGTTTCAGTGGCCAAACATGAGCATTAAATATTATTGTTGTGTTGTCAATGATACTTAGATTTAAATAAAAATAAAAGTGTCTCTGCATAGATTTTAAGTATAGGTTACTACATCAAGACTAACTTTGTACTTGTACCACAGTTTGAGATCTTCTCATGTTATTTCCATCCCACACATTGAGAAGCATCACCAGAACTATCTCACTAACATTCTCTCACTTCTTCATCTTCTCTGTTCTGCATTTGCAGTGTTTTTGAAGCTGGAAGTCACCATGGTGTTGACTGAAACGCTGCTTTGCCCTAGATCAGTTCGATCTCTCATTTTGAACACCCCCCGCCAATCTCCGTCACTCCGGGAGACATGGGCGAGTTGTGTCCCCTCTCCCTTTGTGCCCACTGGCTGCTCACGCTCAGCTCCTTACGCCTTTGAAGTGCTGCGTGCAGAATGGAGATTCTTTGCATGGTAAATTTGCCCGGTTGCCCGCAGCGTATCCATTACACAAGTTTAAAGAATGCTTCCGAGTCGTTTTGGAAGCTCCCTTTTTTCTCACTTCACAACCAATTTCTCTCTGTTTTGAACTTGGGTAGTCATGAGCCATGTAATCTGTAAATTAGGCCTTTTCTTCCAAGCTTGCGCTCCACCATCCAGCAGCTTTTCATGTGCAATTATTTTCCTCATTACAAGTTAATTTTATTGTTATAGTTTGCAAATGTTTCTTGGGGTCATGGTGTTACGGTATGTTTCAATCGCTTTGGCACTTTTCAGAAACTTTTCATAATACTGGCGAATCTAAAACTATATTTTTCACACTGTTAGTTCTGAGTCACACTGTTACGAAGCTACAGACTTGTGTCACACTCTGATAGAGTTAGTTCTGAGTCACACTGTTACGAAGCTAGAGACATGTGTCACACTGTGATAGAATTATAGACCTGTGTCACACTGTGACAGTTACAGACCTGTGTCACACTGTGACAGTTACAGACCTGTGTCACACTGCGACAGAGTTACAAACCTGTGTCACACTGTGACAGAGTTACAAACCTGTGTCACACTGTGACAGAGACCTGTGTCACACTGCTACAGAGTTACAGACCTGTGTCACACTGCGACAGAGTTACAGACCTGTGTCACACTGTGATAGTTACAGACCTGTGTCACACTGTTATAGAGTTACAGACCTGTGTCACACTGTTACAGAGTTACAGACCTGTGTCACACTGTGATAGTTACAGACCTGTGTCACACTGACAGAGTTACAAACCTGTGTCACACTGTGACAGAGTTACAGACCTGTGTCACACTGCGACACAGTTACAGACCTGTGTCACACTGCGACACAGTTACAGACCTGTGTCACACTGCGACACAGTTACAGACCTGTGTCACACTGACAGAGTTACAGACCTGTGTCACACTGTTACAGAGTTACAAACCTGTGTCACACTGTGACAGAGTTACAGACCTGTGTCACACTGCGACAGAGTTACAGACCTGTGTCACACTGACAGAGTTACAAACCTGTGTCACACTGTGACAGAGTTACAGACCTGTGTCACACTGTGATAGTTACAGACCTGTGTCACACTGTGACAGAGTTACAGACCTGTGTCACACTGTGACAGAGTTACAGACCTGTGTCACACTGTGACAGAGTTACAGACCTGTGTCACACTGTTACATAGAAGCTTTCACTTACTTTCACTTAGAATCCAAACCATCAAAACTCTCACACAAGTCAGGTGTTTTTATGTGTTTGACATTACAGTTTGCAAATGTGAGATCTCTATGACACATAAACGCCATAGAGTTGCACCAAGAAGAGCTTATTTGCAATGCCAGTGCTGTCTGTCTCACATTCAAGCTATTATAAACAACCTGCTGGGTGGTTTGTATAGCTTGGGAAGAGTTGAGCTGGGATTTTGTGTGAAAAAGGCGCACAAGGCTCTTTATCTGCTGTAAAAGGTTGGGAAAAATAGAGATTTACCATGTTTGTTAGAACCAAGTGGTAATCTCTCCTACAGGGAAGTCTTAGCGTGATGAGAATGACTGTGTCCTATCATTCTGCACCTTTCTCTGTAGTTAGTGCACACTTCTGCATTTGTCATACAGGGAGGAAAGGAAAGACAGCAAATATACAACACATGCATTTTGTGTTTTGTGTTACAATTCACTTTCTGAAGAATGTCCGTGTTCTCTCGTCATTTATTTAATCACAGTTGCATTTGGATTGAATAATGTATGTTAGAGTAATCTTGTATTGTCCTGAAACTGATGCTTCAGGACACCAATCACCCATCCCAGCCATCTTTGTTTAGCTTGAGTCAGACTCGGCACTAACAGTCCATTGGGCCTAAAACCACGCTGTTGTGATGTGAGTGGGCCGAAACACCGCTGGTTCAGACTCCCAAACCAATCGGGCGGCTGAAAGGCCAGATGGTTTATCTCGAGTTTGTGAATTTACAAATATCGTTAAATAACCATCTGGCTGACCAGGTTAATCCCAGGCCACTTGTCAGTATTTACTTGACTCTTAAAATAGGTATCCTTTAGGAGATTTAGCAACAAATATCATTTCATCAAAGATGAATCCTTTATTGTGAGTCAAATAGTTCCTTTACAACAGGGGTGGGCAATTATTTTTCCCCAAAGGCCAGATTCAAACCTGAACAAGTCGTGGAGGGCTGCACCACGGTCATGGGTGTGACAAATGTCACAAATTGGTGTGACTTGCTGTTTCCATAAAACAGGAGAATATCGTGACTTCCAAAAATGACAAAGCAGCATTTTTAACAATTACAATCCGACTAAAAGTCAACTTTATTTTCATGCTAGTATGTCCTAGTGCCAGTTTGATGCATTTGCTGAAACAGTGTTATTAGGAGAGAATAGATTTGTGTGTATTTGAGGAGCGTATTAAATAGTGTTTTGTTTTACAGCTCTATGATTTGTCTTTGTTTCAAGGCAGAAGCGCAGTCCGTCTCACTATGTTCTTTAATACCATCAATGCCAAATAAACTTTGTTGACAACAATAGCTGCTGGCAAAGCGCCTCCTCAAACAAAAGCGAGCCAACAGGTTCAAAGGCAATGCATCAGTGTGCCTCAGCCTGTTCATTATTCATCCTTCAGTCTCTCTCTCTCATCCCCCATTCTCCACATTCTGCAGCCTGCCTTTCTCCTGTCCGTGTTGTCTTTGTGCTTCTTTGTGTGTTAAACTGCTACATGCTCTGGATACTGAGGCTTATTAGCTGTTGAGTTTAATTAAAATAGGCCATTCATATGAAAATGGGGGTTCGATAGCGATTGCTGTCCCCAGCAGCTTCCTCCTGTTACTTTTAATTAGACATCCTTTTGATTGACATCAGACCTGTGTGTGCGTGCTGTAGCATGGCTACTTTGAATATGTGCACTAACATACATATCCACACTGGAGGTCATGGAGCTCTGGACTGTACATCTGTGTGGTCTGCACACTGGTAAACAGAGCACCTTGTCACTCACAGCCTCAGGTCGTCTTCAACAATGCACAGTAACCTTGTGATTATGAAGTGTGTGCAGAGTGTCTAGTGGCACTGCACTGCACAAGGTGAGGAGCTACTTTCTCTTCTTATTTGTCTTGTGTCTCCAGAGAAGAGCAGTGTTCATCTGTTTGCAGAGCACGCTCCAACTCGCACCACCTTATTATTCTACTGTCAGAGGCACGTGCTGCTGATAGATGTTCCTCTCAACTGTTTACAACAAGCAGATGATTTAACTAAGGCTCCTGTTCGGCCTGACCTCTCTGTTTCTTCCTCTTCTAAAACTAGACGACTTCATCGCTTGTTTACGATGACTCCATTTTACCAGGGCAGCCAAAGAAATAAGGATGCACTGTACTTACGATGTTTGCGTGTGTAGAAAGGTCAAAGTGCAAATTGAGTAGCACATGTATAAATGTGTTTTTATATTAAATCTCTTATCTTACAGTAGATGTTTTGTAGCAGCTCCATTCATTTTATACTGCATTTATTTCTCCATACAAAGCCATGTCCTCATATGTGACTGAGGCTGTTTCCTGTTAGGCCAAGTCTGCTGTAGAAATGGCCCATAAGAAGTCAGGGTCTGCAAAGCTGCGTGTTTTGTTTTGATTTGCTGGACGTTTGGGAATGATTTGGGAGAAAGGTCCTGATGGCGGCAGGGATAGAGGAGGAGGACGTGCACAGTGGACCCAAATGTTGTTCCAATTACTGCCTTCATTACCAGTTTGTCATCCGCTGTTTAGGCCAACTGCAGTCTCCATTTCATGTCGTCCAGACTTTTTTTTCCTCTTCTTTTTTGTTTTTAAATGCATTCTGATTTGTGCCAAGGCTACAGCAGCTGAAACGAAACACAAGTAGCTACTAATAGAAAATGTTCTGCAAAGAAGCAAATCTAAACATTTATACACTAACATTTGACCTTACAACACCAATCCAGATCAAAAATAAAAAAAAGCTAATCTCAAACAAACTGACAGCTGGAAAAGCATTAAAAGAAGGTGAAAGGAAGGACTGAGAGCAGCAGTGTGTTTGTGATCAGCAGTTGTGTATGGTAGAAATTGTGTTGGCCTTTGCAATGGGACAGTCAGCTTGTGACTATTTTGATCTGAAACTTCCTAGTTTGCTCTTTGCCAAAATAAATCTTATGCATTAAAGCTTTTTTTTTGTGCTGAGCGAAAAGATTTCATTGCTTAGTACTTTCTCAGAAATCACACAACAATCATGCAAAGCAAAAAAAAAAAAAGGTATTCGTTTTCGCTTTTTGAACTAAACAAGTAGAAAGAGAACTGAAAGAAATAATCAACAGCTTGATTGAAATGCAATAATCAAACCTAATGTGAAGAAAAGTGAAAATGCTGGTGCAGCCAAAGCGTTGACTCCACACAGCTCTCATGTTCCCGGCCCTCGCTGCTTCCTCTCAAACAGATTCAATCACTTTTGTTACTCGGATGTGCTCCAAGCAACAAAGCAGGATGGAGCCTGTACAAAAGAGGGTATGAAAGGAGAGGGAGCCAACTGCAGTCCGCCCATGTCACATATGATGCAGAAGAACCGTGCCTGAGAGCTGAAGGTGACTTACCTGCTCTGCTTTGGCCTCAGGACACAGTGTTGGAGCCAGGCCTCGTGTGCTCCCTTCTCCACAGCACTTAGCAGTGATTAACCCCGGATCGGGCCGGCCCACCTGCCATCTGACTACCATTACAGGCCACTTATCAGCCTCTCCATCTCTGCACAATAGGACTGGGGCCTGCTCGAGGCCGGGGGATTGGGCTGAGGAAGGCTGCCTGCTCTGTTTAATAATAAATCATTAGCTAAATACTTTTGTCCATTTGTGTCATGTTACATGTACTTCAATTTTCTGCTCTGTCTATAGCCATCAATCCCCACCCTGACTCCCCTTCCCACTCAGGCAGCACCAGTGCCACAGTTTACACACTCACTGTCTTTCCTATAGTCCTTGGTGCACATGTATTGTTTGGTCAATTTCAGATTTAGAAGTCATTCATTTATGCCAACTAATGTCATAAACCAATGTTTCAGTATTTTGCACGCATATCATTGAGAACGTATCTAATTTAGATGTGAAGATGTGGTAAGTGCTGGTTTGTATTTGACACTTTTTTATTTAACTTAGGTTAATCACTCACTTCAAACATACATCAACATTTATCTAAACTAAGGGACTTTCATCCCTTCACAGATGTATCAAAGTCTTTCTTAAAACACTTCTCACAGCTCTTTCACAAACTCACATCTTCATTGATTTTAGTTTGTGTCTCCAACACCACAGACCTGTTCACATGTGGTAAGAACTTTGGCCATAACACATTCTATTTGTATCTACATATTCAAACATCAGAATAAAAAAAAACTAACACTTAAAGCAACCAAGATAAAGAACAAAAGCTTAATATATTTATCAAACAGGACAATGGTCTGAACAGAGAACACAAACAGAATATATTCTCCAGAGTGAAGTCAGTGTAAATGACAATTGCACATTACAAAGTGTTCTCTGTCTGACATTTTTCAACCATGTTTAGCCCAGATTAAATATTTGAATCAAATAAATACAAAACATTTCACAAATCAGAATTAATGTGTATATTTTTCATCTATGTGTTTGATTTTAGACAATAGACATGTTATTCATTTGTGTAAAGTGCAAATCCCAATTGCAGACTGAACTGAACCTTTGTCAGTAAGATATACTGTAGTTTTTGAGTTGCAGTGTATTTTTATTTTATTTTATACACTTTACTCACCTGGGAAGATCTGCACACAGGTTTCTCCTATACAAAATCATTCATGGTCTTTGTCAATTTGTCGTTTACTAAATGATTTTGGAGTGAAAGTTAAAAAACAAAACAAAAACAAAAAAACGATGGCATATGCATATCAAAAATTCACATTTTGTTCATTGTAAAACACAAAAATGATCTATACCCACTTGGAAAAAGAAACATGTTAATTGACTTTGTGTGCAAAACTGCAGAAACTGATTCATTGTAAAATAAAATTTTAATAAGCCAATGATTATTTTTTGGTGGCTACATGACATTTTTTAACATGTTTTACTGACTAGTGGGCGGGGATAGGTGGTAGGTGAGGACAGGGCTTTTCTTAGCACTCGAGCATCAGTTGCAGGACAACACAAGACTATTAAAGAAGTAATCAATCCAAATACAACTTTGGGTAAACTAATGATGAGAGAACACAGCTGTAACATGGATAATAACTCTAAAAAGTTTACACAATGGGTCTCCTTATAGCTCTAAATGCAAATATCCAACTCTCACTCCAAACACAGCTTCACAATCCGGACAGCTCACTGCAGATACGTCTTTGTGTGCGTCTAACTTGTGTAAAGTGATTACAGACATACTGAGCGCTTCATATTTAGACTTCTCGATGCCCCCTCCTCTGCTCGGGCCTGTTGTAATCGAATTTTCCGCTGACAGGGAGCGTGGAGATCCTTGGGTCATGGTGTGAGAAGCCCCCTCCCCCCTCACGCTCTAACTAACAAGTCGCCATGTAGCAGACAGCACACATTAAATCTGTCTGCTACTGTCCCAGAGAACCGATCTATAACCCCGGCTTGCCTCGCTAATCACACACAAGATTACAACCTGAAGACAAAAGAAGGAAATGCCATCCGTCCTCCTATCTGCTGCTGTATGCATCGAATCATTGCTCAACACATGTCATATGTGAGAAGTGAACTGTGTGGATGACAAGTCAGACTACTGTTTTCACTCAACTATAATGAATATGGTTGGTTCTATTTAAGATGAAGTGAAATGTCTGTCCTTGTCTTGGACATGAACAGCAACTCTGTCTTAACTATTACCTATAGCAATAATATTGTAAATTATAGCATAATTTTGATTTAGACTCAAGATGTGCCACCGAAAGTTTTGCGACCAGAACACACATCCACCTTATACTTTCATTCTTTTATTTGACTGATTCTTCAAGTGTGAGGCGGGAGTGCTAGTCACGTAGCTGTCATGCTGTCTTTTCTGTTTATACTCTACATAATTAAAACATATCTATTGTTGTGACCACAAAGTGTGCTAAAAGTGGTGACGTGTCCTGCACAATGCACACATCCAGCCTAAAGACCAGAGCACCCTCAATAGTCTGGCCTTCAGGAAAAAAATATTTGAACAACCCTTACACAGACAAAGTTCTGTTTTTACAAACTGCATATTGACAGAATGAAATAGATGTATAATAGATGTATAATACTAATAAGAGACTGTCATAGCAAAGTAAAAACTAGAAAACCATGAGAACATGTGCTGCGTACTTTAAACTGCACATCGCTGAAATAGCTCTTAGATGTTTCAGTCTATAGTTGTAAAAGCGGTGTGAGAAGGAGGCCACACCTGGAGACATGAGGAGCGTTGTTGACCTTTAGTAAGCCGTGACCCTGCTCTCCACACTTTCACTACACATCTGCCTGTCAACACAGGACTGAATACAGGGACTTTGGAATGAGATGCCACTTTTTGAAAAGTATGTTTTAAAACAGTGGTATTGTTATGTACTTTGATTTCTGAATTACTGAATCAGAATTCTCAGAATTTTAAAAGATAAATAACAGAGCTATTCATTTTAAACTTAGTTTAGTCCATGTTTTGTTCACTCATCCGTTGAAAACAAATGTTTGGGGGAGGTACGCCAGATATAGTCTTGTCACTAGTTTTGGGACAATTTAAAGTCCCACAAAATATCCCCAACACTTGACACTTAGTTTCAAAAATGATGAAAAAAACAACTACTTCTGCAATAGAGTTTTGTGTGAAATAACAAAATATTGTACCACAATTGCTCTGCAAAATTTTGCAGAATTGCTTTTCCAATAATGATGCAAATGTCTAACGTTTAAAAGATCTAATAACAGTGCAAGATCTCAGAGATCGATCTGTGACATCACTAATCTTGTAAATGTGCAACTGTTTTTTAAGGAGGGGAAAAAAGCAGAGTTAGAATAGGATTAAAACTAACTAACTAACTAACTAACTAACTAACTAACTAAATACATAAATACATGAATTAATACATTTTGCACACATGTCCTTTCAGAATTCCGAATCTTGTTATAGAATCTGTTTCATTGAACTGCTTTCACTTCATTAGTTCATTGCAACAGTAGTAGTATGTAATCTACTTGTATTTGTACCACTGAGATAAAATATTGTGAGATGTTGTTAGAAGCTATGGAAGGAAAAGAAGCTAATCGACTTCCATTTCCACATCCGGACTGCTCAAAAGAGTCTTGCATCACTCTTTCACTTTCCTCCTCCAGGCTGGAGCACAGTTGATAGTCATCTCTGTGGAGTCTGCCCCAGTCGGCTCCCTCCTCAGACACAGAGCCTCCACAGGACCAGTGCTGGGAACCACTGCTGCAGACCCTCTGGCCCCAAAGGCAGTCTGCCTCTGCACACTCACTGTACATATAGTGTGAGTGTGTATGTGAGCACACTGAGGGGCCTTGTGCTCTGTGACGCTTTTCTCAATGGCTTTGGAAACCCAACATGGCGACTGCCGCAGACTGAGCTGGAATTCTTATTGTCAAGAAATTTAGTTGTGAAAAAGGTACAAAAGGCTTAAATACAGCAGATCACTAATGACTGGGAGCAAAAGACTCATACATTTGTCATTATTGAATGTTTAAAAAGACTGAGCGATATAAAGTATTTTAAAAAGTACAAAGGTATAAAAAGTAGTAGTATAAAAGTGCATTGTCAATGTGCATTAGCCGGAGATTTTACCTGAACCATTTAGAGCACAAACAATTGGTTGGACTTTTTGTGAAGCTGAGGCTCTGAAGTTTTAACCTCTCGACTGACAGACTCTAATCATCAGTGAGAACACATTTTGCACAAAAGAAAAGAAAAATAGTCACAATTTTTGGCACATTTGGGTTTTGACCATTTCTCTGCAAAAGCTGAAGATATTTTCATCAAAAATGAGTTTGAGGACTGTATTAGCGTTATTTTTGTGGTGCTTTTATGATTATAAGTTTGAGTCAGATTAATTTAGATTAATGACTATTTTGACTCAAAATAAGAGGATTCAAGCTGTCTTTTTACGCTTAACACTTCCCCTTATGTACATGTATAACTTTTATGTACATTGTGCATGTGCTCTTAAGTTGTTTATATTATGACTGAACAGTACTGTATATTAATGGAATAAATAATACTTACAAGAACAGTACGTACTGTAGCTTCAATATACAGACTTTATTCTCCACAATGACTCGACTTTGCAGCTTCCAGAGGCCAAAGCGAGCTTTGTTGTCATTGCTGTCACTCATTTTAGTTCAACACTTGAAGGCAAAAGCACTGTACTTCTGAAAAACAGAACAGAACATTTTGTTAGAATAATATCCCTTTAGGAATATAAGACTCATCCATCACTTTCTCGTAATTTGTATCAAGCAAGAAGTTATAAAATCAATCAGTGAATACGAACAACCTGATCCACAGAAATGTCTTGTAAATGTGTTTTCTGTTTTCTGTATGTTCATGAGAAGTGCTGTTACCCTTGTTCATTTCGATGGTGAATGTAAGGTGTGCTATGAATATTAACAAAAAACTTACACAACTCCAAACTGCAGATGTAAACTTCAGAATGTTTGTAACTTCAGACCTGAACTTACTTGTTCACCCCAGAAAACCTCTCTGCATGACTTCAACCAAAACCTGTCTACAAGACGCCGACAAAACATTGCGCCCTCTCCACACATTTTAGAGCGTGTCACTGAAAGTTGTTGCAGTAAACAAAGTCAAATCTCTTTGTCGTTGCATAAGGAATTGTTTGGGCCGACATGATCAAATACATTCTTCATACATTGGATTAATCTCAAACTATTTATTAGAAAAAGTAATACAGAACAATGTTTTATTTATTTATTTAATATATATGTAAGATATCTAAATGATTGCTTCAAATCTTTGCGTAATAATAACAAAAATAGTAAAAATAACACATAACATAACAGAAAAAAAACAAAACATTCATTTTTAATACTGTTATCTAAGGTGGATTGTTCAGTATTGTTCAGTATTACCATTAATTGAATTAGTTACCATAACTTGTTTCTCATCATTCATCCAGCATTTGTAAACTCATGTCACTTATAGTAAATCCACAAACTGCAGTTAGGAGTTGAATTCAATATCAAACACTCACTCACTATAAATAAGCAGACTATTTAATTGGTTTATTTACGTCTGCTTTGTTTTCTTCAGCAACCATTACATGTTCGGTCAACTTGATTGGACAAAACGACTAAAGAACAGTATTTTTTTGTGCATGAATCCTGGTGTTTCCCATCCCACGGTGTACACGTCTTTCCAATTTTTCTCTGGATTGGGGAGCTCTTGGGAATGTTTGGCCGCTGTGCTTTCATCGTACGCTCAGAAGAGGGGAACGCAGCTCAACTCAAACTCAAATCCAGGGAGGAAATCAGGAGACATGCTTTTATCAGAGGCCCTGGGTGCGTCACATCCACAACATGGCAGTACTGTTCCTGTACCTGACCTCTCCGTGACCCCAACAACTTTCCAACATGTAAAAATGAAGTCAAGGAAGCTATTCTGTGCTGGACTCTATCCCAGGTGTGTGTGTGTGTGGTGTGAGCATTCCTCTTTGGCTATCGTTACAATCACTTGACAAGAATGATATAATTGCAGCCTGTGATCTCGTTTTCCTCAAAGAGCATTTTGATGTAGTCTTTGCCCTTTTGCTCTGTGTCTTTCCCTGACTGTTCTCCACTTATTTGTGTCTTAAACTGACTCACTTGTAGCTGAACCTTTTACCCTCCTGGTGTTAAACGATATCCAAAATGTTTTATACAAATTGAAAAAAAATGTTGGTAATTTTCATTTAGGGCTTCATGATTAAGAGCTGTGTTTTTAACCTTTTTAAGCCACACACACTTCTTTGGTCTATTTTTTTCTGCACACATATCAATGTAAATATTGTCCATTACACTTTAAAGGAACATGATGTAGCTTTTCTTGTGGAAAGCCAACTTTTTGTGCCTAAAATGTTCCCTCTTCTTTATCCGTGTGGAGAAAAGCATGTGACGCAGCAAAGCCAAGTGGTACAGGTCAGATCTATGAAGAGGCAACCTAGTTCACAATAGCATTTTAACAAAATGACCTTTATTTCAAAAGTGTGTTAATATCCTACTTTCCAGTCAAAGTACTTAGATCGTCATAGTGACAGAACCTCTTGTTTGAAACGTTACATAGTCTAAATTGTTCTTTAAATGAGTGAATTTGTATTTGTTTGCTTTCATTCTTGTTGAAAAAGTTGTTCCAATGCATTAAGATTTTAAATGATTACATTAAACTGGCTCATATAGAAATATTACAAATTTTACATTTTTCAAGGCACACTAGGAAAAAATGATTACAGGAAACTATATTATCCAAGTTTCAGACAGTTATTATTAATGTGATTAGACTTTAAATCAGTCTGTTTCCATTTATTTGTCCAGAAATGGTTAATAGAATTGCAAACTGACAAAAGAATAACATAATTATCCTTTAGCTGTTTTTATACAGAAAAAACATGATTTTTTGTTGTTGTTTGAGAAGGACATTCAATCTGTCTGACATTAGATTGACATGAAGTGACTTCTACACAATTAGATGAAAATAGTCTGAAAAAAACAGCATTTCAACCTAAGTTTGTCGAAGGGTCAGAAAAGCTGAGAAATCACGTTTTGTTAAAACAGACAGTCATATTGCCTCTAAGTCTCCTCTGTGTGCAGTTCTGATTAAATGGACCAAAGTGTGTCTGTGTTGAACCACAAATGCAGCGCTGTGATTGGTCTGCTGCTTCTCTGTGATGAATCTCAGCTGTGATTGGCCCAGACGGATTCTCAAGATTTGGTGAAAGTTACAAAAATCCCAGAAATTGCACCTATATATTGAATTTCACCCAAATAAACACAACAGTTTTTTTTTTTTTAAATATAGCTAAATACATGTTTTTACTATTTCTTGCACCAGACACAAACTTTGTTGATTTAAAGAAACGAATCAAAAGAACACAATAATTCAAATGAATAACAAGTAAATAAATAAAGCGCTTTAACTTACTAACCTTAGCTAACACAACATTTTGATTCCCGTTTCATTCCCTCCGTCTCCATCTGCGCTGCTGCTGTTCCGCTTCTGCTCAACAGAGGGCACACTTGATCTGACGCAGCGCAGTCTGCGGAGCCGCGCTGGATCTTGGCTTTTGATACATCTCTTTTATTGGATAAATGTATGCGTGCTTCACAGCTGTTTAAACATCTCAACACAAAAGCAGTTATTCTGCACTTTGATTATTCGAGTCTTTTTATGACTTTTATCATGACTCATGCGCACAGATGGACGCTGTGAAGTGTTTTTCATTTAGGAACAGTCTTGTAAAAGTGGCTGAAATCATTTGGGTTTGGGATAAAAATATACTGTTGCTTTGTCTGTCAGAGAATCATGAAACTGAAAACAAACAAAATTAACTAACAAACAAATAACTAATTTGCTTTGTGAACTAGAATATAAAGTATTTTTTCAGTTAGAATGTCTGAGAACAACTAATCACATCTTTTTCTCGAGGTGAAGGTTACTTTGTGATGACAAATCAGATTTACTCTTTGATACAACACTGATAATGTTTTAAATGAAGAGTTTCAATTGTAAAGCATTAAACAAGTCACAATTGGGTCAGTGAGATCAAACTTTTTTTTTCCATATTCTCTGTAGTATGAATGAGTTGTGATATTAAAAGAAAACAAAAAAGGATTTTTTAGTATTAAAAAAATTGTCATTAATGAATGCATTAGAACCTGACTTCAGTTTAAAGGTGCAGTGTGTAACTTTTTGGAGAAAAAAAGACTTGAATAAAAGCATGTCTTTGTTACCCTGAATAACCAAATGGATTGTTATTTGTCCTGGAGCGGGGCCCACTCTAGTTTGTTTTTATAGAAATAGCAGTAAGTGTGTGTAGTTGTATTTTTCACATTATGGCATATAATGTATTTAGACCCATTCAGAATGTACCAAAGTTTGGCTATGGAGAATTGTGTTGTTGACTTTTCACCTCAAGTTAAACAGTTCATCTTTAAATCCTACCTGTACCACATTTAGGCACACACTGGTTGCTATTAATAAAAACTAATCACTCAGCATTTATTTTTGTTTTTGTGTGTTTCTGTGTGTGTTTTGATAATCATGTACAAAATTACATTACCTTCATTTCCTTGTTTGCTCTTTTGTAGATTTTTTTTTTTTTTTTTAAATAAACTTAAAAATGTACGTTTACATGCCTTCACAACAACAACAATCAGGATTGGATTTAAAATTCAATGCAATTTTCACCACCAATCGCATGAATGTACTTGATATTCATTATGGCTGCACTTTAAGAGCACACACTTTGTAACTTCTCATGAGATCTCGTGGTTTTATATTTTATTTTTATAAGCACTGATATTTTCTTGTAGTATTTATGAGAGGCTATAAACTAATAATTACTGCTTATTTACATCAACAAACATTCACTGAGAAACCTTATTATAGAGGGATTTTTTGTTTATCAACACGGGCGATGCGCGCGCACCCCGCCTGTAGAAAGAGCCTCCGCACATACACACAACAGTGGAAACAAGTCTAAAAAGCTCCGTTGTCAGCTAACGTCAAGAGTTTATCACTTTGCGAAAACAAAAGGCATGCTGCTAAGCTAACATTTATGGATGAAATTTGATCCTACAACCCTTAGAAGTTACTTTAAGGTAAGTGAGAAAAACGGCGAGAAAAACGCTGACTCAAGCTTTAGGGACAGACGTCTATCATACCGGTTCATACCTGATGAAAGCAGCTAGCTGTCGTCTCGTTTCGGTGTTTAATTCGAACAAGTTTCCCAATGTAAACAGATGGGGAGGCGCGCTTTCTGCATAACGCAAGCGCAGTAGGGCGGAGAGTGACGTCGACCGAAAATCCCTCTATAAAGCAGCACAATAATTTTAAATAATTAAAAAAATTGCTTAGAAGAAGTATCAAGAAGTATCATTCCCATTGGGATTCACAAAAGTCTAAATAGTAAGAGTGTGTTGTGCTAATACCACAATGTTAGCTGCTTTCACTTTCAATATTACACTTAAATCCAAAAATTTGGCAAAACATGTTGATTGGTCATTCTTAAGTTCCAGAAAGAGATTTTAAACAACAAAACAATATTAAAAAATATATATTCCTTTTTTAGTTCCTATGAGAATTTATAATGGAAATCAGTACTCTCATAATAGGACGAGTAGTCATTCAGCTCAATAAGAATTCAATAATTGTTTTTTTTTTACACCACTAATACAAATAATCTGATTTCTACGATTAGCTTGATTTGATATTTGTACTTGATTCATTTTCTTTTCTCTTACTTCTTGTTTATTGTATTAAAACACACAACATTGTCAGTATACATTACTTTTGTCTTCACCCCCAGAATAACGACAAACAAAATGGCTGCCATAAATCAAATCCTATGAAAGGTATGGAGCGCTTGTGGAGCACCTCTCACCCCTGTGCTTTGGCTGCTTTGTTGTCACTGCCTTATCTCTGATTGACACCTCTGGAAATGTCCCGGGAGAGGCACAGATTTGCTGCGGGATTAAACTAATTTACCAGATGATTGAATGTGAGTCCAAAGCCACTCGTTTGAAAAAAAAAATGCAAAAAGGCATTTGACCAAGATATCCATAAAGCCATCGAGTGAGTGAGGAGGACCAGACTTGAAGGTTTTAAACGCTAAAGTGAGTCCTGTGAGATTTTAATCATGTTAGAATGTTGTTTTCTCATTTAAAATATTCCCGGAGCTGTACTTTGTGGTGTAATCCTGATTTTTCTGTTGTCTAAATCAGTGATTTTCCACAATTGTGTGTCTTTAAACATTGTCTGGTGTGTTTTGAAAAAAATGTAAGATTCATAAAATGCCCAAATACATATTTTGGCCATTGCCTAACTGAACCATGAAGTCATTGCATTTGCAAAACTTTAAAAAGTGAGTTTGTCTCAAAATATTTTCAACCAAAAAAGTGTGCCATGATTCAAGTTTTAAAGGAGGGTTGAACCTTGTGAACTTGCATTTGTGTTTTTGAATTTGTGTTTGTATTTGGAGCAGCAGCATTACAACTGGGACAGAGGTTTTTAAATTCAAGCAGAATACCGACTAAAATCCAGGATTTGTGTGTTAAATACTGTATGTGAGCACAACTACATGCTTTTAATGAGGACGCAGTACCAAGATAAAAAAATAATAATAATAATGATACTGTATTATAGAGGGATTTTTTTGTTTATTAACACGCACAATGTGAGTGCACCCGACATGCAGAAAGAGCCGCCACTCATAGACACAAACAGCGGAAACAACGTAGTTAGCTAACAAGAGTTTATCACTGTGTTTAAACAAATGTTATGCTGCTAAATCAACATTTGTGAATGAAATTCGACCCCATGACCTTTAAAATTACTTTCAGGTGAGTGGAAAAGACACATTCAGGTGAAAAATACTGTCTCAAGCTTCAGTAGACAGACGTCTGTCAGACCGGTTCATGATTGAAACAGCTAGTTCTCGTTCTGTTTCATTGTTTAGTTCAAAGAAGTTTCTCCAGCTAAACAGATAGAGAATGGGTCTTTCTACATAACGCATGTGCAGTAGAGAGTGACGTCGATTGAAAATCCCTCTAGAGGACATGTGCAAAATACACTTTATATGTTCTAACTGAGTCGTTGCATTTACTCAGTTGTATTTAGATCGATTCATGCATGTTAGACTAGTTTTTGTCCAATTTTCTTCTATCACCTTTCCCCGCCTCCCTGTCTGTTGGATATTTACTTTTGTACAATGAACAAAAGTAAAGGGTTAGTGATTATGGACTGCTTTCCTTTAAAATAAACGCCAGTGGTGCTTAGGTTTTGGAAAAGATCTTAAAAAAGCAGACATTTTGACATCCGGACCAACCACCATCTCTGGGTTTAGCGCATTAGCGCCAGACATGAATCATCATCAGGATGTTGAGCAGATGCAGACATGGACTTTGGCTTTTGAGATGACAGCAAAGACGTGCTTTTTCTGTACTATTCTAGACACAATTTATTCCCCACACCTCAATATGTAAAATATGTGAGCGTTTCTGTGTCCAAACCAATCTGAGCCTTGGGGACATTTGTTAATTGGAAGACACTGTAGAGAACACTTACACACTCCCGAGTGGTGTACAAAATATTACATTAATTAACATGCAAAACAGTCCCGCTTGGCAATGCAGACACGCATAAATTGCAGTAACAGCAGAAAACAGACTATGAGGAAATAAGGGCAAAGAATGGGGAGGAAATTTGCTGGAAAATGTAGCTGTAAGCTGAGTGAAGATCTTATTACATAGACTGAAGATAGAGATCTCAGATGGAATAATACTTAGCACATGCTGCCCTTTTAATTAAGCAGTAATATGTGCAGAGAGGGGTGGAGAGCCAAATCTGTCTCCTCTGTCTTCATCTTCCTCGGTCTATCCGTCATATCTGTGCTTCCCATCTCTCCCCTCTGCCTGTTTCTCTCTCCCAATAATCTGCTGTAATGGGATGGCCGCTGCAGCATGGGGGAGGACAGACACTTCTCTGATTTTTGTTGAAGGTGTAACATATGTTTGTGTTTCTGCCTGGGTGATGCTGGCTCTGCTTCCTGCCGCTGGCCTCTGGCTTTACTTTGAGCTGTGTAAGTGACTGTTTTGCCTACTGGAATACAAAGTCCTGAAAGCAGTGTGGAGAAGACTCACCAGTGGGAGTACATGGGCACCGCTGGAGAGCATGTCCAGGCCCCGTGAGCCCTCAGGCACTGAGATGCCTCACACAAGGTGGGATAGGAACCAGTTGTCCAAACAGGGCAGCTCATGCACACCAGCCCTCTCACCATGGGGCAACGGTCGGGACAGGCCATGGCGTCAAACTTAAACCTCATTAAGAGCAGGCTCCAAAATGTTTTCTTGTCAAATTCAGCAATATTAAAGCCCCCTTTGTCTTACCCCCATGTAGTCCTGCCTACAGCTTGTGCATAGGCTCTCTGTCTGTGTCATGAGCGTATGATCACTTAAAGAACACCTTTTATGCAGAATAACGTTTTTGAGTGTTGAGCTCTGTCCAAACTTTGCTCCTTATAACAAACACAGCTGGAGTTCTGTGAGATGTTTTTTTCTAATCTAAGCCTTAAAATTGTTTTCCCTGATTCTTGTGCAACCAGTAGATGGAGCACTAATCCAATTCCGGACATGGGAAACGCATAATTGTTCTATGAACTTTATCACACTATTACACTTAAAAATTCCCAAGAACAAGTTTAAAAGCCAAGAAAATACAAATAATGCATCACAATTGTCCATTAAATGAGGATGATTTAAAATGTGTTTCTAACATTGTTTACTCAGTTGCATTTGGTTTAATTCATGTATGTCTGAGTAATTTTGTATCATCCTGCAGCTTATGCTCTACTTACAAAACTGCAGTTTTCACCTATCACCTATCCTGTCCCAAAAAAAGAGCAGGTACTCCACACTGAGTCATTCTTTTGATGCATATCATCACGTATCATTGTTTACATAAACCTTGAGAACCTTGAGATTGGAACACCCTTGATTAAAGTTAGTGCAAGAAAATTTTAATATTTTTTTATTTCCAAATAACTTTTGCTAACCCTCACTCAAGCCCCAATCCAAAACGTAGCCTTTGAATTATGCCTAAACTTAGTCGAATTAATTGTAAACTATTTATCGCAGGAAGCTTGTTACGTCAGGCACAGTCACAAAAGCTAGAGAGGGGCAAAGAGTTCAATTCTAATCCTTAAAATGACAAATCAATATGATTTTCAAAACATTCACTAAAACACAAGGGCCTGATTTGTAAGCCAGGTGCTAAATTGCGGGTGCAAACTGAAAAGAAAAAAAAAAAAAAAAAAATCAATTTTTTTGCGAGTCTGTGTGAAATAAAAATGTCAGCTACGCCAAGTTTTTGCTCCCAGTAGCCTGTTTTGCACATGAGCAAATGCTTGATAAATTTGGCCCAAAGTGCTTTACAGTGCATTAAAAAGAATCCAAATGCCCGCAACACCTATTCAGACCATACCTGGGCTAGGTACAGATGGACCAAAGAAAGCACCATCAGAGCAGCTGTCGGCACCTGTCTGTCACAGGGCTTCGACGCAAGGCCCAGAAGAGGCCAAGACCAAACCTCCAGGAGTTTATGAGCCAAAGACCAGCAGCCACAGAGAACCAGAGGGCTCCCCAGAGTAAATGTTTCCAAGAACAAGAATAATGCAATCAACACATTATATTTGTGCTTTAAACAAATACTGCTCTATAAATCAAATTAAGTTCTTCTGATAATTTTATGTATCTTTCTCCTTGAAGGTATAATAAAACACAGGTCTGTTCATTAGAATAATAAATATTGTACTACATTGATGTAAAGAACAGATATTGCCACTGATACAAACGCTCTAATCCTTTGCACATGTACTTAATCTTGTGCGTTTGCGTGGCATGTTGCACATAAAGCTTTCTTCAGATGCGTTAACCATTGCTCTGTGCTCCATACAAGTGCAAATGGACTTAACACTTGTGTCTACACAGCCTTGTCCCATTACTGCAGCGACACAAGGACACATGTTAATCAGCTGTGAGGGAAACTTACTGTGGGGAAAAGACAACAGATCAGCTCAATCATCACAAAAGGAAAGTGTTCTCTCTCTCTGCACACACACTCGCACACACCACACTCGGGTTTATCCATTGCACCTGCAGCTCTGAGGGCATTGTTCCAGCCCCCTCCCTCTCTCTCTCTCCATCTCTCTGGAGTAAAGCTGTTTTGTGGCTGTTCTTTTCTCTGCTCAGGCCTTGGCCTTTCCACACTCCCCCCTCCCTCCCTCTCTCGTCCCGTTGCCCTGGATGGCTGCTCTTTTGGGGAGTAGGTGCATGGTGCCCCTCGCCTGCCGGACTGCAAACACAGCTGACAGAGGGCTGCTCACGTGCCACGCTGCAGGGCCCCAGACGTTTTGGAGAGAGTGTCCAGAGAGCAGAAAGCAGTGGAGGGGGATCATGCTAATTACTGTGTCACTCAGCTTACACACCACTCTCGCAGATTTAGTTTGATTGTCCTATACTCAGATTTTCCTTTTAGATCATCTTTTTTATCTAATCTTATCTTTTAAAAGTCTTTATTTCTTTACGAGTGCTGAACCATAGTATAGAGCTGGACCATCTGAAATAATGCCTCAATATGTGTTTGGAGTATCCTGATTGCAATATGCAGGTGAAGTTAAGTTAATCCAAAGTAAAGTTTTATTTGAGATTTAAAGTGCATCTATCATATTGGGCAGGTAATAAAAGATTATTTGTCATATAATTCACCGTGCGTTTGTACGAGTTCCAACATGCTGCTTGAGGAACCTAACAACAGTCAATCAGAGCTACCAGACAGTGCCTATAGTTTTTCCTAAGCTTCCTGGTGTAATGTAGCTTCTTTCTTTTCACTGTAATAGCTGTGCTTGATCATGTGACACGCGCTCATCTCTTCTGAACTCACATGTCTGTGGTGTCTCTGTCGCATCACGTCACATGATGCAACTGTAAGGCAAATCATTTACGTAAAATGTTTTTGCAATTTCTTTAGTGTAATCAGGGTAATTGCATTTCACATTTTTCCTATGTTCCTTAAAACATTTTTCAAAAACAGAAATTTGTTTTTTGATATAGCCTATATTATAATAAAAAACCCGCACAGACGTATAAAGGTATATATCTACAGGTTCATAAAAATGTGTAAATGTAAAATGTCCTCGTCTCCCTGTGTCATCAGATTGGAAGATCTACTTTCTACATAATCTATCATGTTTATCTAATTTCTCTAAACTAAGATCATGAAAAACATTATGTCATAGAAATTTCTTGAGAGGGCCTGAGTAAGTCTGCACCTTCAATTGTAATGACGCGGAACATAAAATGTATTGTATCCCCTAGAAACTTGGATGCAATCAGATTGGTCTTGGTTTTCAATGCATTTTCATTGAGTATCATCACTTTATGCACCTCAGATGAACACTTTTAATTGATGCACTGTTTTGCCCTCTCTGAAGTTTTTCTGGAAAAAAAGGCAAAAAAAAAAAAAAAAAAAAAAAAAAGATTATTATTTATATATGTATTTCTTTCTGTCAGGACAGACCTGAAATCTAGAGACATGACCCTAATGTCGGGTGTACACTGACTGCGAGGTGGGTTTGGTTTGGGACACTTCATGCAAAGTTCCTGTGCAGTCAACTGCGGTCTTTATGTTGTCCCATTTAGCATACCTTTCCAGAAAATTTAACTAAATTAACTAATCCTAACCTTACCCAAATTATGGAAGTAAATATCTTAAAATATAAACTTTTGCGAGCACAGCCACCAATGCAAAGTGGCAAGTGGGTGCCTGGCCTAACTTGGTTGTGGAAAAAAATAAAATCAGGTCTTGGTGACAATTACAATATAGGAACCTTACACTGCCCCATGTTGAGTGACATCCACTTCCACCTTCTGCTCATGTAGCCTATTTTTTTTTATTCCTTTTTTAGGTAGTTGTTTACTCTTTAGGTCTAAAAGACCTAAAGAGTGAAATAGGTGGACAGCTCACGCAGAGATGGTAGAAAGTTATAATTGAGCAGTTCATTTTAAAAGTATATTATTCTTGTGTCCTTGGCTGCGTGGCGTTTTGCATTGCTCTGTGCCTCTCTGGCTCCCTGTCCCATTTGTCACTGCAGCCGTATTGCTCATTCTCACTGATCATCCTATCACAGTGCTATTTTTCATATTTCTCATATCCGCCGGCCTTATCTCTCTTGCAGCGCCTGGGCCAGACACGCAAAGCTAATACAGCCTCCTAATACGTGCACAGAATTCAGCCGCTCCAGATCACAGCTGTGTGAAATACATATAGATTTCATACATTATTCTGTGTTTGCTTGTAATAGGTTTGGGCTTATCCCATTACCAATAACTCAGAAGATAGCACAAGAGTACACATTGTTGATCATTGAGAAAGTGGATTTTCCGACTGGAACACACAGTCCAAACAAATGTGCTCTGTGCAGATGGAGAAACGGGAGCGTTTATTAGACACATTTGAATATCTGTCGCACTGAGCACTTGACTATCAGTTTGTGTAAAGATGCTGAGGCTGATGAGGAGATTGTTTCTCTGCTTACACTGCAAAAAGACATTCTTGCTGTGAGAGAGAAGCGAACATTTCTTGATTCTAGAATTTTGACTTCAATTTCCAACATATTGACAAATGTGGGCTCTATTTATTTGATAAACCAAGATTTTTAACTTGTTTCATTACATCATTTCTTGCTTCAAGCCAAATTATCTGACAATGGATTGAAAACACTTTTAACCACGGACACCCTTGAAGGACAGCTCTCTTGAAGGACATACTGTATGTTACACAAAACTGGCATTTTTGAGTTTTGAATGCTGTGTCTTTCTCATCACAAACACAACTGGAATTGTGTCTGTGAGATGCTGGTCTTTCCTCTCTAATGTCCCAGATTTGCAATGTCATAGTTAAATCTCTGAGACCCTGTTTTAAGTGCTTATGAAAGACTGAAATTGTAATTTCACCAAAACAAGTGACATCACAATTTCTAGAAGTTTTAACTGCTAGTATTGTGTGTGAAAATTTCCAAGTTACGGAGGCTTATCAGAAACAGAGAACATGGAGTTTATAGACGGATAAAGTCTTTTGCAGAATTGCTTACAGGTCTAAGCAGAAATAGCAGCCAAAATGAATGTACTCGAGCAGATTTTTAATAAATCTTTAGGTTTAGCACCGTGAAAATGAGGTACTTTAGCTTTCAATACAACTAGATACTTGACAGAGCCACTACTGACCCTAATTTGGTGTTAGTGATGGACGATCTGGTGTTACTGGTATTCTAACTCCTCCAGACCTGGCCTGGTGACTTCCATCTCCTCAGGTAAAAACAAACACAGACACCCACCAGCCTGCAGCCTCTTTGGCCTGCCTCCTCCTTCTTTGGCTCCAACTGCTCCGTCCAGGGGCAATAAACTGGTTATCTCCCCCTCTCAGATTGTAATCTGACGGCCCGCCGCCCTGCGTGCTGCCAGGTGACCCGGGGTGGGCTGTGCAGGGTGGGGGTGTAAATCCCTTCAGCTTTCCATGGCTGTCAGCAGCATCTTAACCCCCGCCTCTACAGCCCTCCCCTGCCCTGGGCTCTCACCCCTGCCGCCCCCTTTCTCCTGTCGGCCTCAGTCTCTCTCTGCACTTTAACAATTAATCCTGCTATTGATCACAGACACACTCCTGAAGGCTGCAGGGGAAAGGTTTGGCTCCATGCAGGTCGACTGCTTCATCAACACTGTGATTGAGTGAAGCTGCCCTTACTGTGGACGTTTGTTTTTTAAATGTACACCATGTCAGATCAATTTTATAAAGCTGTTTCCCTATCAGAAACATTGTGTTTTTGATGCTTTCACACACACTAACTCTAAATGTTTAGGTTGTGTTATTCAAACTAAAAATGCTTTCACCCTTTGATGCCATTAACACTTCACAGATCCTTAATTAATTATTTGAATGTTCTCATCACAGGCTTTGGCAAATTTTGAAGATACAGCTAATCTTTTACTCTCATTGAAACATCTTCATCTCTTAGTGCAGCTTAATTAATGCTAAAACAGCATATAACTACCGCTGAATGACGTCTCAAAGCAGAACAGAGACAGACTAAAATGTAGGATTACTTATAAGTTTGTGAATGAAACAACAGTCATCTTTCTTTGTTTTTGATGAGAAAGTATTTTGTTCTCCAAATCAGGAAGTTAACTTTGTTGTTGTTTTGTTAGCTTGACTACTTAGCTGTCGCGAGCTTTTTGTGACAGGCCAAATGCTCTGTCTTGTGAAAGTTGTGAAAAGCTTCTAAACTCATGGTGGAATATACTGTATTTAGACTTGCAATCTCCTAATTTGTTTTCAGTTCAGATGTTTATTTCAAGTATATTTTACTTAGGTTTTTTCTCTTCCTTGAGTAGTACATTCCTACTTGAAATAAGCCTAGATCTGTGAAGGTAAGTGAGTAAAAGATGTGACAGCTGTAAAAAGTTCCCTATTAGTCCTGTTTGTTTAGATTTTTAGAACAGTGTCTGTATGAATATATCATTGAACACTGTGACTGTTGACTGTACGTGGTTTTAGTGATGAATAGTCATTGTGGTTTATTACATAAACCACTAAACAAAAGCAGACTTCATGACCCTTCTGTACAACACTTACTTCACTTAAACACTGCAAAGCCTTTCTTGGCTGAGTATCTCACACTGAGGATGATCACCATCGAATGTGTGTGCATTTTTATTCAGTGAGTTTTAGTGAATTTCTGCCTAGCCAGTTTGGATTAAACCAGATTAGTTGGATCAGTGAGGACAGACTTTGTTTGTTGGTTGAAACATTTTGACTGCTATAGTGACAACTCAAAAACAGATAGGTAAACACTTGTGTACACTGAGACATTGTAAAAAACGGTTGAAAAGATACTTCTTTGATCCGATGTAATCATTGGGGGTTTCCATGGTGACCAGTGTCCTTGCTGATGACAGGCCCTCTAGTATGGGCGCTCTCTTTGATGTGACTGGGTGTATGGGCAGGAGCTGGGACAGACGGGGGCACAGTGTGATGGAGTGATTACTCTCCTGTCTGCCCTGGCATGAATGCGTCTCTTATTCGCCCTAAAAGGCACATTATGACACGCAGAGAGTGGGATATCCTGGCCACTGACCCCTACGCTGGGGTCAAGGGGAACAGGGGCAGATGAAAGAGCACATAATTATGGGCGGGAGACAAAAAGAAACCTTGTCCCCAAACAACTATTTTGGTGGGAAGAAAGCTGCTAAATGTGAGCACAATTCACATCAAGAGCTTTTTCCAGGCTCAGTTATGTCCTTATCACATTCACAAGCCATCATGTGAAGCAGAGGCCGTGCTCTGATTGGCAGAGGCCTCGCTCTTATCTGATGACGATTGGCTAAAGCCGGCGGGCACAGGAAGTGACAGCATGGCTCCCACAGTCCCTCCCCTGTGAGAGAAAGGGCTCTGTCCTGTGGAGGAGTGGGTATAGTGTTTGTGAGAGCTAACCTAATGCCTCCTCACATCACTTTAATGTTCCTGTGTCTAGTGTCTGCACACTGACTAAATGTGGGAGGGTTTTCCTGTGACTTTTCGTCTATAGCCTTTGACATATGACATCCCAGGGTCTGTGTTGATCTGACCTGACACGCTCTAACTAGCTAAAAGCACATTTAAATACATTTGATTTCTTGGTGAAAAAACCACAGCAATAACAACAACATTTTATGTTGACAAGAATTTATTTGAAAGTGTGTACTGCTCTTTTAGATGTGATATAGCCCGTCATTTTGTTGCTCTTCTGTTTATTAGGCCTGCATGGGCACACACAAATGTTTCAAAAGGATGGTTTTAACTTTCTATTTGTACTGAGTTTGTACACAGTGGATCTATTGTACTTTTTATTCTTTCTTGAATACAGTAATTTCCTGTATCACTACTTTGCACTGATATTATTTTAAACAAATGTTAGGTGTGTGCTTTTTTTCATATTAGTCTTCATTTACATCAAAAGCATGCCATACTCCTGGGGGTAAAGCATCTTGTATTACATCATATGTATGAAAAGACTTTATTAATAAAATTTGATTTGATATATGGAGGTGAAAAGTCCTGCTCTGCTCACACCTGCCGGCCTGAGGTCAGGGAGCTGCAGTTGTGTTGAGTGTTACAGTGAACAGGCTCTTTTAGTCTGAGTTGCCAAGTCTGCTCTTTTATACCCAGTTTTGGAAAATAGTTTTGAAATGTTTTCTTTTTTTTTTACTGTTTACAGTTTCACATAAGAGTCTTGGCATCTGATTTTTATCTGTTTTTCATTTTGAATTTTAAGCTCTCAGATCGGTCCTTTGAAAGATCAAGACTGCAATTTTTAAATAAACCATGTAGATTTATTATTATTATTATTATTATTATTATTATTATTATTATTATTATTATTATTATTATTATTATATTATTATTATTATTATTATTATTATTATATATTGAGGAATATATATTATCTCATTATTTATAGAGATATAAGCTCCGCTTCTTTATAGTAACAAGGTCTGTTCTTCATAATAGTGCTATAAAGAAAGGGCAGTCTGTTTTGTTGGTTGATGTTTCATTGTTGTTGAAAAGCTACTATTAACAATTATGGATCCGATATGTACAGAATCAGATTTTTACTCTGTGTGTGTATCATATATAAAGGGTAGATGGTTGATGAAAATAGAGATGGAGCATCACTGGAGCATCCGCGCAGAACACACAAGTCACATGCAATAATACATTCAAAACAACTGTGAGTAAACTGAGAGAAAACTGTTAGAAGGTGGCAACAATTTCAGTGGCATCTACATAATAGACCCCCTTTAATTCAAAAAACTGTTATCATGCACCTCTTTTGTGCTAATTTCTACAACTATTTTCCCATATTTTGTCATTTATTTTCACCTTCTTTTTTTCCAAAGCTTGGTCACTTGTTGCTCTCTGCGATTCTGGCAACCCTGCTCCTTTCGACCGCACACTGAAGGATTTAGGGCACGGTCCGCCAGCACTCCCCTCCGGCTGATGATAGATGGAGGTCAGCGAGGTGTGGGTCCCTCCTGCCCACCCAGGGAAGCATCACCCATGACTTTATTGGGGATTGGAGGGAGTATTGCCACAAGCTTCTTTACCAGGCCAAGATTCATGGTTTGCCCTTTGGAGGAATGCGGTCAGGCTCGGCGCACAGTTTCAAATTGAAGTCGTCCACAATAAACACTATATTTATGATCTGAGAGTACTTTCTGAGTACTTGAGCGCTCGTACGGGGAGGATAAGCCGGATATCTTAAACACAAATAGAGAGCTGACACCGAGAGATAACTTAACTCGGAGCAATGAGAGGCAACTTGTAAAAAGGAGAAGCACAAATTTGCGATGAGGGAGAGAAGGAGAGAGACGGCATTAGGAGGAGGCTTTATTATGACCGGAGATTTACGCCTGACTTTATTCCCAACTGTCACTTGTAAAACTAAAGCAGAGGAGAGGAGGGAGGTGATGGTGTCCAAGTGCAGCCAAACCCAAACAGGAAAGCAGCAGACGGATGATGGAGCTAAGGAGGGGTTAGTCATCACGCAGCTGGAGAGGCCGATGCAAACTTCAGATGGAGAAAGAGCTGGATTGTATGATTTAAAGCTATGTTGTGCAGAATTAACTGGTTTACAAAGATCTGTGAGGAATAATTCTTGATAGGCAGCAAAAAAGTAAAAATGTTGATCAAGTTGGCATAGCTTTGTTGCTTTGTCATTAAACACTTGTGGAGAAATCTTGCTTTTTAGTCTGTCTGGCTGATTCTCTCAGAAGCCACCCGAAGCAGTACAGAGTCTGGTCAGTACTTGGATGGGAGACCACTGAAACACCAGGTGTCACGATGGAACGACTAGAGGGAATTGTTGTGTCTTAGGGCAAGACACATGACCCGCCTCACCCCAGTGTCAATTACAATGTTGTGAGTGTGGCTTGAATAGATGTGTGATTTAATGATGCAAAGTGTTTGACAGATAAGCGCTAAAAAATACAGTGGAGCTTAAAAGCACAGTAAAGCTTTCTTGTATAGACCATAATGACATCACAAGGTGAAACAAAGTATTTTTCAGTTGAAGGGGAGAACACAGCCTAAACAATGCCACATATGTGTAGTGTGAATGAAACAATAATCTAGTTATGTTTTTGATGAGACCCCCTGAGAAGATTAGTCTGTGTCAACATTTAATGACTCACAGTGTCAATATTTACCAATAAGGAAACTTTTATTTAAGAGATGTATTTCTTTATTATTTTTACTTTTATTTCATTTTAGTTAATCCTTTTTTAAAAACAATTGCGTCTTTTGTCTGAATGTATTTATATCTACCTAAAATTGTGTGTTTTATGCCAGAAGGGCCTCCCCCTTGTTTCTACGGAAAAGTTCCACGCTGATCCACAAATATCTAGACTAAATAAAGAAATATATATAGAAATATAGAATCTATAGACGGAAGCACAGAAGTTAGCTATTTTGAATATAAACAAGCCAACTGATGTTCTGTGCCGCTTGATTTTTTTCTCAAACCTAGTTATGCCACACACATATGTATAACCATATATACAATCTATGGCCACACAACATCATAACTGCGCTGGGGGAAATAAAGAGGCTTCTGTGGTGATGTGGTGTTACCTATTACAATAATAAGACTGTACTTTGCCATGAAATCGGGGAATTTCTGCAGGTGACCAGACCCATTTAGTCTTTTGTATTACAATAAAAGTTCATTTAAACAAGATCAATTTTAGCTGCCCTCCACCTGATTGAAACGATATTGAAACGTACAATGTTATGACGTCACGGGAAACAGAACATATTCCACGAGAAATGGCTCACAGAACAGTTTTAGTTTTCTATTTCAGTGAGATTATGTTTGAGTATTTTAGAAGAGAAATCAATTGTTTGTTGTTGTTGTTTTTTTTGTTTTTTTGTAACAGAAGAAGCTGTAATAGGAATAAAACATCAACATAGATTTTTCTTCTAAATTGAACACAACACCACAATTATTAATTCAGTAAGCTGACAAGCTTCTGATTTAAAGGGTCTTTTTTCTGGCGGGGAACCCATTGTCTGCCTCCTGTATTGCTGTTTGGAATAATCCACTAAACTTCTACAAAGACAGAAGCATGTGGCACAACAAAGCCAAGTTACGTGTCGGAGAGGTGACGCTGCTCATAATGCATCAAAGGTAATTGCGATAATTCATAACATTTAAATTGAACAAATGTGTGATAGGTATGTTTCATATCACTTTGAACATTCCAGTCAAAGTGATTACAGTTTCATAGCAACACAACCTCCACCTAAAGCTTCCCATTTGTTCTCCCAAGCCATTTACAGTAGGTTCCCTCTGTGCTGTTATGAGCTTGCATGTAATGACATCACAATGTTGTCTGGGGGCTATATTTGCTAAGAAAAACAAAAACTGCTTTGACTAGTTCATGAGGAATTTGAAGAAGTGTCCTGAGGAGTGTTTCTGAGAAAATAGATAAGATAAGTGATGTACTAGTTCAATGAGGCCTTCAGAGAGATGGACCTGGCTGATAAAGTGTTAGATAAATGGAGAAGGCCAGGGCAGATAGAACAGGTATGTGTGAGCTAGTCAGATTCAGGAGATGCAGCTGACAGCTTTTGTGTACCAGATTGTTGTTAGATTGTGGTATCTTACAGGAGCACAGCAGATACACGGAGGTGCTAAGAGGCTCTTCACCGCTCTGCTCCGGCGCATGAGGCTCTGTGCTGTTGTTCAGGACCGTCTCCAGTCAAAATGGGGGTCTGTGGCAAGAGTGAGTCTAGGGCCCCCTCAAATTCCATTCTAAAAATGCTGTACTATAGAATCTCTGTTATAAAATCATCAGCTTATGTCAAAAAAGTTTACACATTCTGAGATTAGGCTTAAAAGTGCACTGTGGAACTTTTTGGAGGTGAAAAGTCAACTACATAATTCACTGAAATTAGAAAGTTAGAACCAGACTTTGGGACATTTCAAATTGGTCTAAATACATTTTAAGACATAATGTGAAAAAATACAGCTACACTAATCACTTTCCTATTGAAACAAACATTATTGCCCGCTACTCCAGGACAATTAATAGCCCATATTTAATGCAAGTAAAGAGGCAGATTTTTATTATACATTTAGTGAAACAAAGGCCAAAAGGTTACACAGTGCACCTTTAAAGGAGACCTATTGTGTAAAATCTATTTTTCTAAATTTTAGCCATGTTAAAACTGCTTTTAGATTACTTAAAGTTTTATTAAGAATGATTCCTGCATGTTTGAGTCATCTTGTAGTGTCCTGCAGCAAATGATAAAGTGCTCAGAAAAGCACTGTCCTCACCTACGACCTATCCCCGCCCACTTGTCCGCATTTGATTGTGATTTATAAAAGAATACATCAGATTCATAGTAAAGGATATATGCCAGAGCCACTTTACAACAATAAAATGATACATTTATGTATACATACTGTACATAAAAACAGAAACTAAACTCATGTCCTAGGAACACATGTACCAGAAAAAGTTACAACTTAAGACCCAAAATAATGACTTTAGAGTTTTCCAATGTCTACTCACTAACCGTGAATTCTCAGTCCTCGGTTCTCGACTGATGTGTGGAGGATAGCGCAGACTTGGGTTAATTGTGTGACTTTATGGGCATCAAAAACATACAAGTATCCAACAGGATAGCAGATGCGTTAATGCAAGTCAATATTTATCACACAACAACGCTGCAAGAAACTCAGGCAGGACTATGAAAAAAAAATAAAGGACCATGACTGCTGACAAAATTGATGTAACTGAAAGTCCTATGAGCCTTCTTTGAGCAGTGAAAATGCAATCAGCCATGAAACCATTTCCCCATTCTCACTTTTCCTCTTAGTTGCATTTTTCTAATAATAAAACAACAATGTAAAATACCATGTGTTGTAGATGTACAAAGTGCTTGTGAAATAGATTTATTGTCTTGGTACATAAAGTCACTCATGCAATTAAGAGCCCTCATTCAAAGAAGACCTCTTTAATAACCTTCTAAATGTAGATCAACAATTTACAGACCCTAACCCTTTATTGCAAAACACAAAATTAGTCTAAATTGGCCTTGAAAAGAAGCAGGTATATTGATTTCCTGTTCAAAACTGCAGAATTTGCTAAGCCCTGCTTCTTTACAGTGATAAGTCCCACCAAGTCATTGTAAACTTTTAAATTACTATTGTCTTTAGCTGATAGGAAGAGACTACAAAACAGTTTTGAATCCACGTTTTACTCAAAATTTGAAAAGTAAATACAGACAAGTAGCCTGAATAGAATAAAGATCATTCACCAACAACCTGGACGTAACATAATTACATAACTGAACTCATATTTGAAATTTTTTTTTAAGTGCCAATAAAAACTAAATATTAATAAATAAAATAAAACAAAAAATAAATCACATACTGTGCACATTTCTGTTAGGGACCCACAGGAATTGTTGCACCTGGCAAAAGAATGTCATGCACCGCCCCTGCCCTCGGCACTACAGGCCTTTCGGACTACTTGTAAAATCACATTGATCTGGCCTGACAAGGCGTTGAGTCTTATCCCTGCAGCAGAAGCTTAGGGCTGACGCTGGCGGCTGAGGAGGATAGCACTGCAGGATAAGATGAGGGAGAGGCGAAGATCGGCCGCATTAAGAGATGGGAGAATCTAAAGTGTAAAATGGTCCTCTTTTGCCATCAGTTGGGATTTAGCGCTGGTTTGTGGCAGTCTGTGCTAACGCTGAGTTCTGCCTCCTGACAGGGTAATCACCCAGAGGCTTAGCACCACGAGAAGAACAATACCTCACACTTCCTCTCATCTCATCTCATGATGATCTGGACAAAGTACACATCCAACATGGACCATATCTGCCAGAGTAAAGCAGGCCTATAGAGAGACAGGGTTGACAGAGCAAGGCCAGAGCTAAGCATGCTGTGTGAGAGGCTGTGTTTGTGTTTGTGTGCTCTTCAAAGACTGTGTACAAGCTTTCAAGTTCATCTCCTTCATACTTACATGCACTGCTCATAAGCAGGCCTTATACTGCACCTGCCCCCACTGATCTTGTGTTCATAAACCTATGTGAGAAACAGCATCCAGGGGGGTCAGTGCTAATCTGCAGCTGCTTTGACTGTGCTGAATCCCTCCTGTTCATATTAATAAGCGTCCTAAATAAAGCTATATCTCTGACACATGCAAATGAAGCCACGCAGCAGTAAAAAAGATGAAAAGATGAGAAGGCTGCTATTACAGTAATCTACCTTGGCACAGAGATGAGAGCCTTTTATCTGGTGTAAATTAACAAGCTGATGCGCTGGTCCATCATCAGGATCTGTGAGCGTCAGGTATAACAGCGCTGCAGAAATATGTTCCCAACATAAAACACTGAAAACAGCCAGAGGTCTGCTTTTATCAGCTCACAGAGCAAATCAGTTTAGGTTATAAGACTGTGTGTGGTCACAATTGAAGAAAGTTGTCTCTACACTGACAAAAGCAGCTGGTGACTGGCCCTATTACTGAAACTTTGACCATCTCACTTTGCCTCAGTCTTTTACAGATGGAGGCAGTGCTGGCTCTGTTGTAACCTGAGATAGGATTCTCCTCTTTCTGTGTCCAGGTGCTGGGCTTCAGTGAGCGTCTAAATCTGTTAAGTACAGTCTCACTCCTTTCTGTCTCAGCCGTGATAAGGAGCAGAGTTTCCAGTCTGTACCTCACACATGCATTCTCATATAACCCAGCCATTACTTTGCATCATTCAGGTTTAGTTTACCAGATAAGAGCCCACACTGAGGGGCCTTTCTCTGCTCTACACCAGCCCAGCAGAACACTCTGCCTGTTACCACTCTGACCTGGGTGAATACGGAGACATTTTATGACACTGCCTGTTGCACTTAGCAGCATGTTGCCGATCAGACACGTGCACAATGGAAAAGTAGCTCGTTGTATGAAAACACTTACAGACTAATTATGGGCGTAAAAGGAGAGTTCATTAGAGACTGAGTGCCTTCCACAAACACAAATCTCATGCAGACAAAAAGCATAACATCACCTCAGGGCATGAACTTTGACCTTTAGGAGTGGCTATTATGAACTAATGACTTTTTACAATGTTTTCCCTGACTGCTCAACATATTGATGACAACAGTGAGTGTTTTTCAGCACCTGTGGCCATATGTATGTGTGTATGTATTATTTAAATTATCTGTGTGAATTATGCTGATAAGTTCACTTTTAAAGGCAGGCCACATGAGAGCAGAAATTCACTGACGGTAAAGAGATCATATTTTGTGTAATCTAATAGAAAAAAAGTAGAAAGAAAGGAAAAGTACATAATATCAAAGGTTGTACAGAAGATTTGCCAAGGAAAGACAATGCAGCAACTGTTTACTTCAAATGCATGTGCGTTCCACTGGCCAGTGCCGCCTCCTCCATGGTTGACTCAGTCAGTAAGTTACTTAGGAAAATTTAACAGGCTGACAAAAAATCCAAATGTTTTTATTTTCCAATGTTTTACGGGCCCCACCATGCCTATAGTTCCATAGTTTATGTGCAGTATTTTTTTTCTGCAAATTGTAAGTATTGCCGATGAAATTTGACAACCAACATTCTTTTGAACATCCTTCACACAAGCAGTAAAAGTGCATTTTGCTGTGTTCAAGGTTGTCTAGATTCATCCTGTCATTTGGCCTGTGCTGTAGATAGATAGGTTTATTGCCGCGCTGCAGAACTTTCCAGGGAAATCAATAACATATTCATGCAGACAAGGAAGTGGCCTTCTCTCCATCAGAGAAGTGACACAGTGTACCTTTATTTGTCTGACATCACTGACTGTAGTGTGTGTGGCGCTGAGCATGTGCTTCACTACCTGAATGTTTAGGCTGGAAACTGTCACTGTCTCTGTCTAATCGGATTAGGAGAACACCAGCGGCTAATGCAGCCTGCTGCCATCAAGCCCTCCATTTAAAACAGCGCTGATCTGATTGCTAGAGTTTATTAGAAAATGGAATGAGCCATGCCCCCCTCCCTCTTGTCCCTCTTCTCGCTGACCGGACGGACACTGTGGAGTGCTCCAGCCTTTACCTAGTTAGCACCCTTATCAGTGCTGTGAGTTTGGGGTCACTTTGGACAAGAACCTAGAGGGAGATGCTTAATGTCATTTCATTGACAGAAAATGGGACTTGGAATGTGATTAGGTAGTTGCTGGACAGGTACAGGAGAGAGAGTGGTGTGTGGAGTTTGTTTGAAAGTGCACCTTCAGGCTGTCATATCACTTCTAGAATCAGCCCTTACCAAGTCAAACTAAGTGCTTGTTACAAACTCAAGCTTGTGGAGGTCACTTAACACAAACCTCTGCGGGCTTATTATGGGCTCCTATGTGTTTGTTTTGATTGGACCACACCCTGTACGTGTGTGTGTATGAGAGAGAGAGAGAGAGGAGAGAGAGGAGGAGAGAGAGAGAGAGGAGAGAGATTTTTCTTTGTAATGTTTAATTTTGTCACTTTGATCAATTAGTTGATTGGTACACGAAGTGGTGCATTGTTGCGAGTTAGCTTGCTCAGATTCAGCTAACCTCCATCCACTGAACTTGCACAGTTGTTCTTTCTTTCACGCAGAAGTGCGCAAGTTGCGCAGGCTCCTTCAACACGTAACCCATGCTGACAAATCAGAGTGAGAGTTTGCTAGAGTGAGCAGAGACATTGCCGAAGCTAACAAAACTGATGACTTTAAAACCGGGAAAAAGTTCATGATCTAAAACTAAATAAGATTCGTCACAAAATCCAACCTTTCTGAAGTGTGAAGGTCTGTGAGGCGAGCACGAGTAGTTAATGATTACATTGTGCTCCATTGAAAAAATGCTTTCTACTCAAAATGGTATCACGTTAGCTATGTCCTACCCATATTTTATAATAGATCCATAGTAGAACTCAGATAGTTTTCAAAAAGCAGGAAGTAAAATCAGTCAATCAGCGAACAGAGCTGAAGCCACAAATCATATTCATAGTGAGTTGTCATAGCAGACTCCTACTTTGAACTCATGTCAAATTTTAGTCAAAAAATCTACATTGTACTTTTAATTCGTACTTTTACTGACAAAAATGAAATTGACTGCTGGCACAAATATTTACACTGGCCTACACTGATTGTTTGGGCGCATTACATGTGTCACGACCAGTTGTGACAAAAGCAAGCAAACAAAGAAAAAAAAAAAAAAAAACAGCAAATGGTAGCAAAAAATGTACCTGTCTATCAAGGACTGAATGAACCCCATGGTGCAATGTAGATGATTAGATGATTTCCATAAAGCGAAATGAAACCAGCTGATGAGCCAGTTTCATGGAGCTGAGGCTACCCAGATGGAATGAAATGCTGTACAATAACTGAGGGGCTTCTTGTGATGTTTGAACACAATTCCTCATTAAGAGCACAATGCCACCATCTTGTTGGACGCTTGTGAATGCTCTAAAAGTCCTTGTAAAGATGTACATAACTGTGCACAGTCTCCTCACTCTAAAGCCCTGCTTCGTCCACACGTCTACCATGACTTCCTGCATCTCAAACACTCCCCCTCCTGCATTCACGGCCACCTCTTCCAGTCCCTGTCGGCCCTGCGATCTTATCACACCTCTTCTGATTTCATTTGACCGTCGGCGGCTAATCAGCGGCTAACATCTGGATGGTTTCCACGGCAACCGTTCAGACCAAATATTCCTGGGGCCTTAAAAGGTGGGCCGGGGTCTGAGAGCAGAGGCAATGAGAAATGCCCTGAGATTGACAGCTTTGATGGACAGAGAATGGCATTGGTGTTATTGTGTGCCTATGTGTTCACTCATTTCCCCTGGGTGCACTGCCCATCCCATGTGGCACCAAGTGAGTGTTTGGAAGTAGGATTCAGAGGGAGACTTTTCTCACATAGCACATACATACATACACATACATTTCCTCAGACAAAAGAGCTGTACTGTGGAGGGAAAGAGGAAGTGCACCCAGGAGTGTAGAGAGTCAATATTGTGTTTCCATTTGCTAAAAAGCAAATGGAAAATATGACAAAAGGAACTCACAGTTTTGCTCCACATAAACTGTGTTGGTATTTCATGTGTATATCTTTTATTCCCTGTACTTTATTAAACACAAAACAATACTTTTTTCATCAGTGACTATAAAAATGTTGTATTTTCATTGTAAAAGATGTCACAAGGTCAGACAGTGGGCAAGAGCCAGTATTACCTATTGCATTTTTTGTCACTGGCACATTCCCACTCTAAATGACAATTTGTAAAACAGCTCTCACAGAATCCAAAACACAAATAAAGTCTGACCATGAAAACTCTCATGTGCTATTTTCTGTCTCATTCACATTACACTGCACCTCGAGTACACGGGCCCATCTCATTTGTCACATTTTTTAAAATTTAAATATTTGTCTTCAAGTTTACTGGAGCTAATAATTCTGAAAACATGTGTCTATGAAAAACATGCTAAATTGTCTTTATTTAATTCCGCTTAATGTTTGGGTTTAGGATGAGTTCTGATTGGACAGGGAGCTCACGGACGTCATTATACTGGAAAAAACACACACTTCACTTTGATCATCTGGGTTTGTTGTGATACGGACACAACTTTTTCTGTATCATCACTTCCAATGAAGTTATGTGGGCTAAGGAGGGAAGAACAATGAAAAGAGGTTTAACCTTGCTTTTATGTAGCGGAATAAACACCCATGGATCTAAGTTTAATCCAAATAATCTTTTTTTTTTTTTTTTTTTGGAATTAAGTTTACATTCATTTTTATTCAGAAGGCTCCAAGATTAAATCATGAGCTGAATACATTCTGTTGTTTCTCTCTGAGGAGGACATTTCTCTGATTGTACATGTAAAATGTGACAGGAAGGGCACCAGCAATCAGCAATAAAAATAACATCAACAGCAAGAAACAAGACTTTTAAGAACATGTTTTTATTGAGTTCTTTAAATTTGACTCTGGCATCTGCTAGTCAAATGTCTGTTGCATTGACTGATCACATGACCTGTTCATTACTGTCACTGTCCCTCTCCTCCACAATGTGAGCTTCCCTTTCTCCAGTATGCGCTCGTCAAGCTCCATTAAAGTTGGATTTCCTGGGGCAAGTAAAAACCTCATTTAGCACAGCCTGTCCAGCCAAGACGGGAAACGCCAGGCCCCGTTAGCCTTAACTGGATTAGGAACCAGCCAGCGGATGGCCCGTGGGATAAAGAGCGCACATGTGCCATCTAGGCCTTTGCTAAATGTTGAACTCATCTTACTTAATAAATCATCAGATTGTGAAAAAGCAACATTTGGGATTTTCAGCAACATAATAACTTTGTCAACCACAAACACATTAAACAAAATTACAACTAATGTACTGAATAAGTTACATTTGGGGTTGACAATATTATTATGTTTGCGAAAATTCTTTTTATGTTTGCAGGTTTTATTACAATAAACATTGACATTTTTGTATAGCCAAAATCAGAAATTGATGCTGAACAAAAATTAGATTGCTCTTTCCTAAGCCATTGATGAAATATCCTAACTATGCACTTTGCTCTCAAAGTCCTGGATTATTGGTGGCTTCTAATGTCTCTAAAAGTACAATAGGAGGCAGAGCATTTTGTTTCCAAGCACTATTGTTATGGAATCAGCTCCCTGCTAATGTTAAAGAAGCTGGCACAGTCTTTGGGATTAGACCTAAAACCTTCCTTTTTGAAATAGCTTATGGCCATGCCAGTTATAGGAACAGAAACTAACCCCACAGTTCTAGTCAGGCTGCCTTAGGAGCAAATGTACTGGGTATGGCAACTTGAGAACAACCCTCTCATTTTTCCTACTTTCCTTGTAAAGAAAATATTTAAATATTTGTTCTGTTGTCTCTTCCAACATTTCTGATTGTTGTTGTGGTTTTGGGCTCTAAAAAATACACGGAATTGAAATTGAATTGAATTATTCAAAATAACAAAATGTTCATAAATGCTAGAGAAAGCAGCTGCATTAGTCAAGCCCAAAACTATATTAAGCCATTAGATTAAGTTTGTGAGACCAATCTAACTCTTAATGAAAAGATTAAACAACGTGTCTACTTACAATATAGGCTTTCATACAGAAGTGTCAGTAGATCTTGACCTTGGCGACTCGGTGGCAGAGCAGATAGCACTCTGGTCCCACAACAAGTAGGTTGCGGGTTCAATTCCCGCACGGCCCGGGCCGGTTTCCCCATCAACCAATAACATGCATGTTAGGGAATGCTTGGTGATAGTCGAAGGTTGAGGAACCAGGTGTTTAGGCAAATCGCCTCTGCTGAGCTGCTCCAGGGCAGCTACTGTCACTGAGTGGTTAGGGGAGGGGTTCATCTCACTGTGAAGCGCTTTGTGACTCTGTCTGTGAAATGCGCTATACAAATAAAGATTACTTACTTACTTATCTCATACCTGTTTGTCAAAGCCTGATCTTGCCAGATCTCAGAAGCAGCACATGTTGGACAACACAGTCTCCAAAGAAAATGTGGTTTACAACAAAATGTCAAAAACGTACACAAAGCTTGCTTTCATGCCTGAGGAGCTGAAATGACAAAAGGAAAAACCAATACGTAAAATAAGCATGAATTTTGGTTGAAGCCACGCGACAACATTTTCTTTAGTCAAGTTACTAAAATGGGTAAGTTTAGGATTGAGGCTTGAGGGAGGTTAAGATTTACCCATTACCCCAAAAAAGCCACATGGCTTCAATCAATATTTGTGGTTATTTAACGTTTTGGCTTGTCATAACATACTGGTGTAAAACGGTGTGAAAACGTGCTTATTGTAGACGTCGGACATTTCATTGTATATGTAAGTTTTTTCCGGAAACTGGGCTTCAGTGGAACAACAAGAGCAGATTGTCATTGTGCTCTTGGGCAGTACACTTTGCTCACCTTGATGATTCCTTGATGAAAAGCTCTTTGAGTATATTGAAAGTTGGGACAAAAGGTAAGGGTAGAGGTCGAGGGAAAGTGAAGATTAAATAATATATCACTATTCTCACAACTATGTTAACCTATGGGTGTGCAAATAGTGAGAACTTCTCTTTTGTTAAGATAATCCACCCCACAGTCTCACAGGTATGGCTTTTCAAGTTGCAGATCAAACAGGCATATGAATATTGCATGGCCACAATAAAAGGACACTGTTCATGTTCAATTTTAGCACAGCACAAGGACACGGCGTGTGATAGTCATGTGACTGAAGAACGTCCACCAGAGCTTTTAGAACTGAGCAAAAGCTAATTTCTTTGCCAAAAGCTTTTTGCAAGGGCGATCCAACGGCATTAACTCTATGTGTTGTCTTTATATTTTTGGTTTCAGTTTAAAAGCATAACAAATGAATCAACACAATGTACCTGCAATAATACAAGATTTACAGCGACTGCAGGGTTGCGACTGCATTAGCTGTGTTTAAGGCGGTCACTATCCTAAACAATAAACTTCTAATCACCGTTCACTCCCCTCCAAGTCTTCTTATCTTCTCTCTCCTGTGACACATTTTAAGACTGTTCCTCTCTGATTTACATGGCTTTTCCAAATAGGCAGACAATGATCACAAATCCCCACATTGCCATTATCTCCCACTTAAATATTAGTCACACAGACCATCAACATGTTTTATTGCCTATGAAGAAATGAGATTCCGTTCATTTACAAGTCGTGTTTTGAATTCATAAGGACAAGCGCACACACAATCCTTCTTCCAACCTGCATGCAGCTTCACTTTTGCAAAAATCAGACACTAATTACTCTTGTACATTAAGCAGAAGGGAGACAGAGTTCAAACAAGTCACAAGAAAAACTACTGAGAGGCTAAAGGTGACGTTGAGATCACAGCATACCAGGAGAGAAGCTGGGAGGACAAAAGGAAATATATTTTTAGCCCTAGACTAAAAACAAACAACACAAATCATTTGAAACGGATGAAAATCAAACACTGTCTCCAGCTGCCTCTTTTTTTTACTTAAGTCAATTTTCCCATTTCCTGTTTAACGTGCCATACATTTGGATAGTATGAAGCCTGTTGAATGGGGAAACGACAATGGTGCGAAGCATTCGGAGAAAACTTCAACATTCTAGGCCAATAATATTTAATTACCTGAATGAAAATGAATTTAAAGGAGATATTGTGTTTTTCTCAAGTATTTAGGAATAGACACAATGCTAAGTAGTACTGGTGTACCTCAGGGCTGCGTGAGCTCGCCGTTTTGTTTACACTGTTTACAAATGACTGTGTGACTTTGAACCCGGAACAGTATATTATTAAGTTTTCGGATGATACAGTGCTGTTGAGTCTTCTTTCCAAATGCTCTACTTTATCCAGCCACACTGCAGTGTTGGGGTTTAGCAGGTTGGTGCAATGAGCACCATTTACAAATTAATGTGACAAAACTGTGGAGATGATTATTGACCCATGTTCTGTTGGAGACCACAGCCCGGTGACCATCAACAATTGCTGGATTCAGCAGGTCACATCTTTTAAATACCTCGGAGTGCATGTGGATAGTGACTTGAGTTGGGGTACACAAGTTAGTAGTGTCTGTACCCGGCTCCACCAACGTCTTCATTTCTTACGTCGGCTCAGGGTCTTTGGGGTGGATAAGAGGATCATGGTGCTCTTCTATAGGGCAACCATAGAGTCCATCCTGCGGTATGGAATTACCTGCTGGTTCGTAAACTTGAGTGTAAGATCTAAAACACAGGTTTCTGGACTGGTTAGAACAGCAGGTAAAATAGTTGGGGTATCTTTGTTATCCCCACAACAGTTATTTGAAGAATCTGCAAGAAGTCAGGCCCACAGGATTCTATTGGACCCAACACACGTCTTAAACCCTGAATTTTCACTGATGCACTCAGGGCTTAGATATCGGACTTTTTTGTGCAAGCATAACAGATACAAGAATTCTTTCGTACCTGTGTCTGTGAAACTTGTTAATGAGGAAATGGAGACCAGTCAAAGGAGGAGAAGACTTTTGTAACCACTGTATATTTCCTATTGTGATCTTGGTGTTATGTTGTAATTGTTTTGTGTATGTGTTTATCTGAGCAGCTCACACCTCTGTTTCAAAAAAGTTTCTCCCAACGGGAGACAAATAAAGTAAACTAAACTAAACTAGACACGTAGATCAGCAATTTACATTTTGTTCATTGTAAATTACAAAATTGGTCCAAAAACACTTCAAAATAGAAGCACTCACTTCCTGTTCAAAACTGCAGAACTGGTAAGCCCCGCCTTTTTGTTTTAAAATGTACCTGTAGCAAGCAGAAGATTAGAAATGACTAATATTTATGTGTTACTTTGATTCTGAATCTTTTGAATAATCATAAGTAAACACAGCAAAGGGGTTGGGGATAGGTGGTAGGTGAGGATAAGGATTAGTCATCAAAGATTTTGCTTTTTGTATTATTATTATCTGCTTTTATTAAAATGTATTATTATTATTATTATTATTATTATTATAAAAAATGGATGATAGTCCAAATACGATTTTGAGTAAGCTAATCATGAGAGAATGTAGTTATAACAAGGTTAATAACAAAAAAAAAATCTCATTTAATACATTTATAGGTACTGTAAATTAAATCAATTAATTTACAAAGCCTGTAAAAAAAAAAAAATATATATATATATATATATATACATATATATATATATATAATATATATATATATATATATAATATATATATATATATATATATATATATATATATATATATATATATATCATTAAATCTCTTTTGGTTTATATATATATATATATATATATATATATATATATATATATAATATATATATATATATATATATATATAATCATTAAATCTCTTTTGGTTTATATATATATATATATATATATATATATATATATATATATATATATATATATATATATATATATATATATATAATATATATATATAAACTAAAAGAGATTTAATGATTATTTTGGGGATCAAGGTCTGAAAAATTTGGTAACCCCAGTAGAAAAAAGCAAGGCATTTTTAAAAAAAAAAATAAATAAATAAAAAACACATTTAGGATCAAACAGTTTAACACAAAGGCAGTGCAAATTTACCCAAATGACCTATATTCCAACAAAAATACATTATTATAGTTTTCACCTTATTCTTTTTTTGCCTCATCAGTTAACCAACTTAAAAGTCTTATTCCAAAAGCAATTTCCCAATCTTCCTTTTTTTCCCTGACAAAAAAGGAAAAAGCAGCCCTAACGCATGTGAATCATTAAACATTGTAATGATAGGAAATGACTGTCCTGTTGCTTACTTCCAGACTGTTCACATGAAGGCGTTTCCTCATCGTAGACACGCACCATTGGCTTATTTGAAAGCGTTGGAAAACACATCGTTAAACACTCAGATACATCATCCATGCCAAGCACCAGACTGTCCTGACCGGTGCTGCCGTTGGACACAATACCCCAGAGACATGAGCGGAGTGGGGGGCCGAACGGGACACCAGGGGAGAGGGGCTAACGTGAAGAATAGGCCTGGGTCAACAAGCAGAGCGTCGGGGGAGCGGACAGATTTAGTTATGGCGCTGTGGTAATTAAGAGGGACAAACAGAGGTGTAAAGACATTAGGGCCTCCTGGGATCAATGTCTTCATCGACATCAGAGCTGGAGCGCTGTGACAAACAAACTCCACTGAATATTGATGCAGAAAGTAACAAGCGAGTAGTCTTAAAGGAGATCTATGTGTGTTTTTAAAGGATTTAGTAGTAGTCTCTGATAGATTTGTAGTTTACATTTCAATTAGGGCTGTGTAATCTTGGAAAAAATATAATCATAATTTTTTTGTCATTTTCGATTTGATTTTGTTTAACCTTTTAAAAAACAAATGAAAAATGACATTCATGAACATAAACAAAACAAAAACTTTTAATTTGTCCCATTTATAAATTTTTTTAAAAATACATATATCAATATTTTGCCTCTCTCGATTTTTCGATTAATGGCCGAGCCCTAATTTCAATCATTCTAAAACACAAAATTGATAAAAACAGGCCCATTTACTTTCTGTTCAAACTGCAGAATTGATAAGCTCTGCATCTTTATATTGATACCTCTTCAATAGAAAATGTAGCTACAGCAAGTAGCAGATTTTAACTGCTACACGCATTGAAGCATCAGCTACACAAGATACTTGATTACTCAAACACGCATGCTTTGAGTAAACTAATGATGAGAGAAAACATGTTAAAAAGCTTTGATCAAAGAGATATTTCTTTAGATATTTTATAAAACTCAACAGAATTATAAACTACTAATAAAAATCATTAAAAAACAAATTGCAGTATTATTACACGGATTTGAAATCTACTTGTTTAAATATCTTCAGCTGGAGAGCAACTTTTTGTGCTCAAGTGACGCATCCTGTAGTAAGACCAAAACAAACTCAAAAAAACACAGTAGCAATAGAGAACATAATGAACTTTGCTGTGTGGAATGTGTCTCGTCAACACGGTCTCACAGAAATGTGTATCTATAATATGACATGTCAATAGCATATCATGAGTTACAATGGCTACAAAATCTTCCACTTCCTGCTTCTGTATGTTCAGAAGAGCGAGTGGCGGCGCACAAAAGATGCAGCGGCCCCCGGAGGCTCACTCCATACGTAATTAAGTTGTACTCTGTGACAATGACAATAACACATACACATTTTAGGAATATTAATGACCTTGTCTGGAGGAAGATCAGTTTAAAATTGTTAAATAATACATGCTGTGGAGCTGATCACCTCCGTTGCCATGCACTACAACACCGGCCTTCCAATGTGCACGGAAAGTTTGTTTTTCACTGGTGCATACTGGTCCACTTTAAGCCGTGATTGTGCCAACGGAACGGCAAAAGAGAGGACACATTTTTTTTAGGAACTTGAGAATTGACAAATATCAAAATAATTCCCATCCAAGTTAATTAAAAATACTGTTGTTAAATAGTGAAGAGAGCACAAATCCACTGTGTACGTACCACACTGTTGATAAATGTGCATCTTCACAGCAACAAGGTTTAACTCCAGGGCCTTTTTGTGTGGAGTATGCATGTTTCTCCCTGCGTCTGGATGGGTTTTCTCTGAGCACTCTGGTTCCTCCGACCAGCCAAAACAAAACAAAAACAATTCTAGAGCTCTGATTGTGGCCAAGCCTAGAAGAAGATCTAGAGATGTTTTCTTGTGGAGAAATGTTCCCGTGCCACTGACGATTGGGTCAAATGCAGAGAACTACAGTTTAAATAAAACAAAAAGAAAAAAGAGAGATCATAAACATCTCTCAAGCCTAGTTTGAAGCTGATCACAAAAAAGCTCAGTTGGTCTCATTTTCTTTGGGTCATTATACATTACATGAAAACTGTAGCAAAAGCACAAAGACACCTGTTGGCGGCACCATTAGCAAAGGCAGGCAAAGCTCAGGAAGAAGAAAAAGACCGAGATAATAAAGTAAAAGTGATCTGACAAGAGAGGCGCTCTGAGGACGTGATGACAGACAGGGGGAGGAGCACTGATAACCTTGCTGGGCTTAAAAGCTTCCTCCGGAGCCTAATCAGGACTCCCAATTACAGAGAAGAGTGCCCATGTCTCCTTCCCATGTCCCAGCCCGATGTCCCAGATAAACCGCATTATTAATTAAAAGGACCCAATTGAATGTTCATGTGATGGAGGAGACTGTGGACGATTAGCTGCAGCAGGATCTGACAGGGCTGATTTCTGTCATTATGGAGTCAGACGGACACACTAATGCCATTGGGACAAGTGCACACGCTGCCTAAGGTCGACTCATGGTATCTAGAGCAAACAGGTAGTTCAGGGAAATTAGAATGAAAATTGTTATTGGTTTGATTGTTACATTGTTTTTAAATATTCATTCGTTTTTATACAAATTAGGGTTAGGCCACAACCAGAATTAACCAATAAATGTCTGACATGAACATTCATGCCAAAGCAGGGACCAGGGACTTTGCTTGTTACACATAAACAGAAGTCTCACAGATTCTTGTAGATTTGCATGTACATGTACTCTCTTGCTGATTTTTTTTTCTCCACAAACATGAGGCCAGCCAGATGGTTTATCTCGCAATATTTGTGAATTCACACACACGAGATAAACCGTCTGGCCTTCCAGCAGCAAGGTTGGTATGGGAGTCCGAAACAGCGGTGTTTCGGGCCAATCACATCATAGCAGCGTGGTTTTGAGGCCGAATTACATTGTAGGGCGGGCTAAGACGTGCTGTTAGCGCCCCGGCGCCGCAGCCGAGTCTGATTCAAGATAAATAAAGATGGTGGCTCTCATGGATGTACGTGTTTCTGCTGCTTTTGATGCGGGTTTAGCAGAAATACGGAGTCATTTCTTTTTGAAAGTAGAGCTGTATGTGTGACACGTACTTGTTCTCTCTCACGCGGACATTGGATACACCAGTTGTTGTTGTGATCGGCTAAGCACAAATAATGTAGGCCCCACACCCAATCAGCTCGAAGTATTTCACTAAACACCCCACCTTTTCTCGAACGCTTTCAGCAAGTCAAGTTCCAGATGGATACTGTGGAAGAACTCAAATCGTAGTTCACCACAGATCCATCTGGCGTGAGCCAGGTTACTGGTGATGTGTGAAGTTTAACATTCATATTTTAAACAAGGTTTGACACCATTCGACTGTAATGATGATCGTTACACAATCATATTTACAAGTCAAGTCAATTAATGTACGTATCTATTTATAGCTTCAAAAAAATCAAACAATAAACTAAAGACTATTACATTTTGTATTTGGTTGTCGCAAACACCAATTTTATTTTGGGGGTTGCGACTGAAAAAGGTTGAGAACCACTGATCAAGGGCATCCAGAGTTTTACCATTGCATTTGAGGTGTTCAAAGCATTTGATGCCAGAAAATTGGACAGTGATGCACAAGTACCTTGTCTTAAGGAAAATTGGTTTATTGGTCAAGTGCATAAAATATGAAGTAACACAATCAATGAAAAAGAGTTTGCCCTGGCACACTCTCTTTGAATAAAAAAGCTACTTTTAAAACAACACCTAAGTAAATGCAACAACAAACAGAGAATTCCACCCTCTCTAAAGGCAGTGTTCACAAGTTTTAGAGGCTGAGAATTAAAACTGTTTGCAAATATAGAGACTTTCAGAGGTGCATGCTTAGAGACTTTTAGAGGTGCATGCTTAGAGACTTTTAGAGGTGCATGCTTTGAGACTTTTAGAGGTGCACACTTTAAGACTTTTAGAGGTGCACATTTTGAGACTTTTAGAGGTGCACGCTTAGAGACTTTTAGAGGTGCACACTTTGAGACTTTTAGAGGTGCACGCTTAGAGACTTTTAGAGGTGCACGCTTAGAGACTTTTAGAGGTGCACGCTTTGAGACTTTTAGAGATGCACGCTTAGAGACTTTTAGAGATGCACGCTTAGAGACTTTTAGAGGTGTGTGCTTTGAGACTTTTAGAGGTGCACGCTTTGAGACTTTTAGAGGTGCACGCTTTGAGACTTTCAGAGGTGTGTGCTTTGAGACTTTTAGAGGTGCACGCTTAGAGACTTTTAGAGTGCACGCTTTGAGACTTTCAGAGGTGTGTGCTTTGAGACTTTTAGAGGTGCACGCTTTGAGACTTTTAGAGGTGCACGCTTTGAGACTTTTAGAGGTGCACGCTAGAGACTTTTAGAGGTGCACGCTTTGAGACTTTTAGAGGTGCACGCTTTGAGACTTTCAGAGGTGTGTGCTTTGAGACTTTTAGAGGTGCACGCTTAGAGACTTTAGAGGTGCACGCTTTGAGACTTTTAGAGGTGCACGCTTTGAGACTTTCAGAGGTGTGTGCTTTGAGACTTTTAGAGGTGCACGCTTAGAGACTTTTAGAGGTGCACGCTTAGAGACATTTAGAGATGCAGGCTTTGAGACTTTCAGAGGTGCACGCTTTGAGACTTTTAGAGGTGCATGCTTAGAGACTTTTAGAGGTGCACGCTTAGAGACTTTTAGAGGTGCATGCTTAGAGACTTTTAGAGGTGCCGCTTAGAGACTTTTAGAGATGCAGGCTTAGAGACTTTAGAGGTGCAGGCTTTGAGACTTTTAGAGGTGCACGCTTTGAGACTTTTAGAGGTGCACGCTTAGAGACTTTTAGGGTGCACACTTTGAGACTTTTAGAGGTGCACGCTTAGAGACATTTAGAGATGCAGGCTTTGAGACTTTCAGAGGTGCACGTTTGAGACTTTCAGAGGTGCACGTTTTGAGACTTTTAGAGGTGCACATTTTGAGACTTTTAGAGATGCACACTTTGAGACTTTTAGAGGTGCACGTTTTGAGACTTTTTAGAGGTGCACGTTTTTTGAGACTTTTAGAGGTGCACGCTTTGAGACTTTTAGAGGTGCACACTTTGAGACTTTCAGAGGTGTGTGCTTTTGAGACTTTAAGAGGTGCGTCCTTTGAGACATTTAGAGGTGCATGCTTGAACTTTTAGATGTGCACGCTTGAGACTTTTAGAGTGCACACTTTGAGACTTTTCAGAGGTGTGTGCTTTGAGACTTTTAGAGGTGCGTCCTTTGAGACTTTTAGAGGTGCACACTTTGAGACTTTCAGGTGTGTGCTTTGAGACTTTTAGAGGTGCATCCTTTGAGACATTTAGAGGTGCGTCCTTTGAGACTTTTAGAGGTGCACGCTTAGAGACTTTTAGAGGTGCACCGCTTTGAGACTTTCAGAGCGGGGGTAAGAGAATAGGTATCCCAAGAAGACTCTACCAGATGAATTCATGCAAAAATATGTGACTTTCACAAACTCTTTAAAATCCTGACCCCCAGTTAAAAATGGCTGCTATGATTCTGAACCAATCACAATGCAGCACTGGGGCAGACATGCACAAGCAAACTGAAACAAACAGGTATTCACAAACATATATCATACTCTTCTGACTTTTGAAAACATGTTCACAAAGAAGATTTGTACACTTTTGAAGAGGAAGGTCTGTGCTTTCATAAAAGCTGAGTTTAACAGAAACATGATTTCTTGTATTCTGCTGTCATGACGCTTCAATCAGTTACAATATTCATCCTGATATTCCTGTTTTTTTTAACTGACTTGTAGCAACCGTCAGAGTGATAACATTTAGCGCTCTATTCAGAGTGTCACACAAGTTACTCTCTGGTCTGGTCTCTGGTTATGTTCTTCATGGTCTGGGTTTAATGCCTGTGCATGTTTCACAGCTGTAAAGTCAGCAGCCTCTAATCTGAAACAATCAACAGACCACCCCAAGAGCATGTGGCCACAGTGATCCAAAAAGCATTGCATGGACTGAGTTTTCACACAAAAGCTTTACTGGTTTTTAAATCATCACATAGTTTGAATCCAATTATTACAATCTATGGATTGATTTATTGAAGCCAACAGAAGGCATGCACAAGAGGGCACATTTTGTCAGTAGAGTAGCAGCCTGTGGAGGGGACAGGGCTTGGCTTGGCTTGGCTGGGATGTCCCTCCCTCTGAACCCCTGGGGAGTCCTGAGGGATCTGATAAGACTGGTTCCAGATCAACCTCAGATTGGACAGCCTCTAAGCCCACAGGAAAAGTCGATGGCTTTGGTTTGAATTGGTAAAGGCTGAGAGTCCTTCAGAGGTTACAGTGTGCTACTGTGAAATCACTGTATTGTAATGTCGAAAGAGTAAGTTCTGGTCCATATGAGGTCCATATTCACATTACTATTGAGTTTGTGATCTAAAATGGTGGGATAAAAAGATTTTGTGTGATAAAATTGATTAACCCCAAATCTCACGGGACAGTCTGTTTTCTGATAAACACGATAGTCAAATAATGAGAGCGGCATTTGGAGGGAATTCTCACATACAAATCAGGCTTGAGTTGCCAAATGTTACACACAGATCAAAGGGTCAGGTGCCATATTGTCAATTTGTTTTTATGAGCCAATGATGTAATTCTGCGTCATTTTTGTGTCTGAAAAAGTTGTTTCAAAGCTGTGCTAGTACAGTAGACAAAATATCCATGTCAAACTAGTGACAAAGGTAAAAATTAGAATAGGGAGCACTGCATGGATGTCCAGATGTATTAAAACAAGGCCCAGTCAGGTGCTCTTTGGAAATTGTCGGTGAATTCCTTGTTCAAATAAAGTTGTCTGCCAAACGGTGGTAAAATGCAGACACAAAACCAAGGCACTCTGAAGGGTTAACGTAAAAAAGTCTTTATTGCGTTTTTTAATTTAAAAGCCTTGCGGAATAAAAGGCTTTTTACTTTAACCCTTCAGAGTGCCTTGGTTTTGTGTCTGCATTTTACCACCGTTTGGCAGACACACATTTTTCTATTAGTGACAAAGGTTTTGTGAGGGAAAATGCTATTATATTGATAATTGCCTCCAAAACAAATAACTATATTGAACAAAAACATAACCACAGCACTTTTGGTTTTGCTCCCATTTTTTTATGAAATTGATTCAATATTTTCAAACTGTGTTGGCAAAGTACAATGATATTAATCTTTAAGGCTCCAGGATTACTCATTTGAAATATTACCCAGTAAACATAAAAACTTTCACCTGGAGAAGTCATTATATCTCTGTATATTATTTTATACAACCATACAGAGGTTGGACTGTGGCATTGACAAATTCTGGAATGTTAGCAGAACTTATGAGCACAAAGCAGATATTATGATGACAAATGTGCATAAATGTGTGACAGCAATCACTTTTCCTTTGTTGAGATAATCCATGATGGAGTGTGCAATTTTCATCATTTGACATCTGACAGTTGTGACTGTAGAATGTTTGTCAGCACATGCAACAGGATGTATAATCTATAAACTAAACAATTTTTTTACCGTATAAATCAACTCCAAACTCAGCCACAGTTCTATTTTACCACAAACATGTCAGACAAGTGTGTGTCATGTTCATGCAGTTTTGTCTTCACAATGAATGTCTTATGTGGGTTAAGGAGCAGGTTTAGCTTAGGAGCAGATTGACCGATAATTGTCGGATTATTGGTCAAACAATCTTGTCAGTTGTATAGCCTATCTTTAGTTTTGTTAGCATAAAGCTTTAAAAAATGTAAATATACTGAAATGCCAAACAACACCCTCACCTCTATTCACTTAATTGCATTTTTGTCAGAAACATGTCTTGCTTTGATCGTATGGCTTTAAACGAATACAAAAATACAATAATGAACATTTTGAAGTGATTGATCGCTGTTGGGTCTATTTCAGTGTCGCTTCTTGATTCACATGTTGTGGTGCTGTGATTAACTACTGTATTTTTGTGTTTTCGCATGATAGTAAATAGTAGTAAATTTAAGTCAGAAGTTTTTAACCAACTTCTCGAGTCTGTGTGTTCCTCATGAGAGGACCCATTGTACTGGATGTTATATTTAATAGGAATAAATAGCGTTCAGTGTTGGAAAAAGAAGAAGAGATGCACTCTCAAGGCCACAGAGTATTGCTGCGGGGCATCTGACTTAACCAGATAAATGATGTGGCTGGAGACACAGACTGCATTATTTCCCTAGCCTGCAGACAACCTTTTGCATATTTTCTTATTGGGTTGATGTAGCTTTGAGACTCAGTGTCTCTTGTGGACACACATACACAACGGCACATTACCAACACATCCTCATGGCCTTTACAACCATGAACTGACCTATTGACCCAATGTGTGGCACCGTGTATATTCACTCACGAGTCCTCTGTGTACACTGACAGAGCTGCTCACACACTCCACAAGGGTGTACATACAAGTTTGGGTGTCAGATGGTGGGAGACATACTGTTTGAGTGGAAAGAGATGAGCTTTGTGTTTTGTTTATTTCCATAAATTTCAAAACTCTTCACACATGTTGCTTTATAGATTTTTCACCAATTTACATGTTTCTGTAGGACAGTAAGATATCAGGTTTATAATTATAAACCATTCTGGCTCACTTTTGTGTTACTACTGTAGATTTCTTGAATTGATATACTTGTAAATGTGACATCACAAACGCTCCTTTCCTCATAATATTGAATTAACGTCTGAGTCACGTCACAAGTTACTTAACTCTTTTCTTAGGAATATCAATGTGATTCATTACTGAACAAAGTCACAAGTTAATTATGATGCCTTAAAAAAATCACATTGTAGACTATAGAGAAATGTGTATGGTGATTTTTCTACACTTTTGCAATTGAGACATATATGTTTGACTTAAACGTTAGAAGCACATTTCTGTTAGATTTACTTAATTTTGTCTGTCTATTGATAGAGGGCTGCACATATTAAAAAAAAATATCCAATTGATTTTTCTCAGAGTTCATGTTTTAAACGTGTCCAAAATAATTGACAAAAGGACTAAAATCTATGAACACCAATTAAGAAAACATGTTTGTTAGGATCTAAACTTCTGAGTTAACTGTATTTAAAATACAGTCATAGTGAGTTACAAACAGTGTTCATTCCAATTACACTTTTAGCTTGATTGCAATGACTCTTGCTGCCCATAGTCCGTCTGTCTGAGGCCTGTGCGCTGTGTAGGCTCCACAGACTAACTGGCTCTAGACCTAATTGAGTAGAGTGTGTGGCCCGTGCGGCCCTGCTCTGACCTCTCTGTAGCCAGGGACACCACTGAGCCCGGGCTTTGATACATTTGATACGGTTTAAGTGAGGAATGAAGACCTAAGCCTGTTTACATGTGAACCGGATTAGTGTTGGGGTGACAGTGTAGTAACAAGTAAGACGTGAGTGAGAGTGGGGCACAGAGGTGTTCAGGCTCCACAAAACATTGTGTCTGGGATGTGCAGCGGTGCCAAGGTAACCAAAATTGTTTCCATACTCTGAGTTCAAGTGACTAATGCCGACTGTAGTTTTTAAGTTCCTATAGATTGTTCCTTCATCAAAACAAACCCAGAGCTGTGTTTAGTTTCATTCACAAATTTTTGTATAATCATGTATTTTAATCTGTCTACATCTCCAAAAATAATGCAAAAGAAAAAGAAAAAAACAAACTACTTGAGGAGGCTCTTCTCATGGCCAGATAGTCATCCATGAAGAATGATGGATCTCGTAAATAATGGATATCTTAAATGTGTTTAGCACTGCTTAGCAACATGTTTTAAATTGGAAGGAAAATCCTCTAATCCAATGAGCTTTGTTACAATATGTGTTGTTACATTTGTTCACAGTTATACAAATGTAAACTGTCCTCATCTATAGTGTGATGTCTTCAGTTTAGAACTGTGCTCCACTTCTTGTACTTTTCAACATACAGTATTTCTTTTAACCTTTCTTCACAGACGTGTTCTTGAATAGACTAATTAGTAGTCCAACATTAGTTTTGCCACTGACGTCACAGACAAGCCAAACATTCATTCATTTTTGATTGAATGAATGAATGAATGAATGTTTCTCACTATTTGAGACACTTTTAATGGTTTTGTTGAGGTATCTCTATTGACATTTCACACTGGTTTAAATAACATGGCAGATTTCATGTTCAGATTTCATTTTATGTTCTTTCCGAAACTTAAGTGTATAATACGTCTACATACAAAAGAATAATATTATGATAAAATACTGAATCCAGAATCGAATGTGTCGTTAAAAAGGTCTAAAATGCAAACACACAACTGACACAGTTTCATTTAACACAATTAAAGTGTTATAATTTATAACAATTTGTCACATTGTCACTTCTCTTATTTAGTTTGTTTTTAGCTCAGATTTACAGTGTGGTTGCTAGGTAACATTTGTGGATTTGACTCCACATCTGTCTTTTTTACTGGACAAAAGACAATAATGAACAAGCTAAATGTTTAGTGAAATATTAATCATAATAATGTTTACTAAACTTTACTAAAAATGTTGTGTAAACTGTCATATGTCCTTTAAGGTAACTTTATTTGATGCATAACTTTAATAAAGAGAAAAAGGCCATGAGTTTAGTAGTGGAGAAGCCTGAGTGTTTCTTTTTATCAACTTTTCTACCACTGCTTACCTAATTTTCTCCTTGTACATGTCAGTTACAAACGAACTATTGCTGCCTATTCACATTTTGTTGTGTTTTGACTCTTACCAGATAAAATGTCCTCTCTCACTTATGTCTCTCATGTATTTTTGCCACTCACTTCTAACATTTTAAAAAGCAGTGATGTCATCTGATGTTATTTCCCACACAAGCTCCGTCCACATCACAGCAAGTCATTTAGTTAACTGCTAATTGTGGCTCTAGTGCTAATATGCATGAGTAAAATGAGTCGTGCACATTATTGTAATAGAGTGAATGGAAACAGGAGAAACAGGACACCACCTGTATGTGTTTCGGAGTCCTCTCCCATCATGCATCATTCTCTCCCTTTTTCCTCTAGTAATGATTTGATGTTGCTAATGGCTTCCTAAATTTTGTGGAAAGGGCAGAGTCGGTGCTGTCTCGAGTTACACAAGCTGGAGGTCTGCCAGACAGGAGAGAAGACAAGCAGACCGGAGGGGCTTTGAATGGAGCCAAGACCGGCTCATTTCTCGAGGTATATGGACTTTCAACAGGGTGTTCACCTCATTATTGTGTCTCTGTATGTAACTATTAATATTCCCTGTCACCCACAACTGTGAAGTCCTTAAAATAAATCAAATATATTTTTTTCTTATTAATAGAACTCAAGTAACTCAGGACAAGTTTTGAAACTGTCTCATAACCCATGTAAAGTAAAAATGTACAAATTAACAAAGTCTTTCTTTTGTATAAGAGTTACAATGTTTAGCCACAAGATACTACTGTATACTAGATTTTGATTTTTAAAATGTAAACAATCAAAAACGTGCCAAAAATAGAAAGACAGTCAGTTAATACAAAAATAATAGTTCAATTTGCGTTTACATTCTTGAAGGCTCTCTATTCAAACTTGTAACACTGCATAACAGCCCCAACAAAATAAAACTTACTTGCAGAGGTAAAGGCAAATTTTTAACTAAACTTATCTCAGCAACTTTAAAGCTTAATGAACAACTTTGTGCCTTAAATAAAAAATAATAATAAAAATAATAATAATAATAATATTTGCAGCAGGTAATGTTTTTCTTGTGGTCAGGAAAGTCAGCACCGAGGCATGCAGCAGCAGGTGCAGTGCAGGGCCAAAGCCAGACACAGGTGATCATCTATGACGGAGTCTCTGTCTGTGCTCCTGAAGCTTACTAAATTTAAAAACAAGAAGTACTTGTCTATGTACTGTCTAAAAGGTCATTTCACACACATCTTCAATCTGGTGATTTGTACACGACGCATTCACTTTTTGTGTTACGACAAAACATACATTTTAAGCAGATTTATTGTGTTATGGTATACAGTATTTAGTAATAAACTATGGCTTGTGTAGATAAATAATTGGTAACACTTTAAAGTACGCCCGCTAGTTAATAGGTAACTACGGGGTATTACTGGTACTTACTGGTACTTCTGGTGTTAGTACCAGTGGTAGTTACTGGTAACTACAGTGGTACTTGTAGTGGTACTTAGAGTCACAAGTACTGGTTATAAAGTGACAGTTACCAGTATATTTAGTATTAACTACAGTGGTAGTTACTAGTACTTAATTGACAGTTACTAAATAGCGCCACTAGTTAATAGGTAACTACGGGGGTACTTAGTGTACTTCTGGTGTTAGTATAGTGGTATTACTAGTAACTACAGTGGTACTTGTAGTGGTACTTACAGTCACAAGTACTGGTCACTAAGTGACAGTTACCGGCTAGTTAAGTATTAATTATAGTGATAGTTACTGGTACTTTTGTGGAATGATAATTGGGATTATGGTGGCATCATTTGTACTAATTAGTGGTACTTATACGGGTACCTCTAGTGATACTTAATTGTGTACTTGGTGGTTCTATTTGTGATGCTACACAAACAAGGTAAAGACTGTTATGAAAGAAGTTTATTACTGCAAATATTGTGTATAATACAGATTATGATAAAAATCAAACACTGGGCAATCTAATACAAAGAGACACCTCTTTATTATGCTCACAGCCACAACAGATATGAAACACATTAACAATTTACAAAATGTTTATCAATAAACCCCAAAAAATATTTGCATACTACAGCTGGTTGAACTTTAAACAGTAGTTACTAGTAAATAATGTATTGAGCACTACCTAAATTACAGTAAAAGTTGGTAATAGTTCCAAAAAAAAAAACACTGACAGCTGGTCTTCTTGTACAGTTTAATACAGTGGTACTTCACTGGTAGTTACTGCATTAATTAACTGTTAATTAACACTGACAGCGGGTCGTACTTTAAAGTGGACAAGGTAGTACTTCACTGTCAGTTACTACATTAATTAACTGTTAATTAACACGACAGCGGGTCGTACTTTAAAGTGGACAAGGTGGTACTTCACTGTCAGTTACTATAGTAATTGATAGCTAACTAACACTGACAGCGGGTCGTATTTTAAAGTGGACATGGTGGTACTTCACTGTCAGTTACTATAGTAATTGATAGCTAACTACCACTGACAGCGGGTCATACTTTAAAGTGGACAAGGTGGTACTTCACTGTCAGTTACTATAGTAATTGATAGCTAACTACCACTGACAGCGGGTCATACTTTAAAGTGGACAAGGTGGTACTTCACTGTCAGTTACTATAGTAATTGATAGCTAACTAACACTGACAGCGGGTCGTATTTTAAAGTGGACAAGGTGGTACTTCACTGTCAGTTACTACAGTAACGGGTATGGTCTTACACATGTCCTGAGCGGGAGTCGAACCCGGTCTCCCACGCGCCGGTCAACCTGACAAACGCATTGAGCTAAAGGGAACGCTCCCTTGGCCCAGTTTGTTTGTGGGTTCTATACCTGAGGGAGTGAGTTTACTATAGTAACTGACAGTGAAGTACCACCTTGTCCACTTTAAAATACGACCGCTGTCAGTGTTAGTTAGCTATCAATTACTATAGTAACTGACAGTGAAGTACACTTGTCCACTTTAAAGTATGACCCGCTGTCAGTGGTAGTTAGCTATCAATTACTATAGTAACTGACAGTGAACTACCACTGTAGTTAATACTAAATATACTGGTAACTATCACTTTAGTTACCAGTACTTGTGACTCTAAGTACCACTACAAGTACCACTGTAGTTACCAGTAACTACCACTGGTACTAACACCAGAAGTACAGTAAGTACCAGTAAGTACCCCGTAGTTACCTATTAACTAGCGGGCAGTACTTTAAAGTGTTACCAAATAATTTGCATTTTTGTCTATTGTAAAAAACAAAATTGTCCTAGAATTGTTTAGAAATAGAAACAGGTCCACTGACTTCCTATTCAAGACTGCAAAATGTAAGAGTCTTGCTTCTTTATAGTGATAATCACTGCCTCTTCAATGTAAAATGTAACGGTAACATACAGCAGATTTTAACTGAATCTTTTTTGCTTTGGAAAATGGCTACATGACAATCCTGACTCTGAATTTAGATAGTAATCACATGTAAATACAAACAAGTGGCTGGGGATAGGTGGTAGGTGAAAACAGGAATTACTCAAACATGCAAGAATAAATCTAAACCCAACTGTGATTTACTAAACATATATTTTACAAAATAGGTGTCCTTTAAACAATCATCACTTCAGCTGTGTTAAGTATTATTGGTCTGTAGAATGTGTCATATGAATGGAACTCACTCCTTTGAAGCTCTCTTACAAGTGTAAATTAAAAAAACAAACAAAACAGACTTCCCAATCCATGAAGCTGGCAAGGTATTTCTTCTATAAAAGAGTGATAACGCTTAGCCGCGAGGTGTGTCTAGCCTGTGCCGGGGCGAACACACAAGCTCCGTGGTGCTGTAGAAAGGCCTGTATTGTTGGAGCGCACTACTGTGAGCCCACATGAAAGAAGCAAACGGATGAATGTGTTGGTGTTGTAGCTGACATGCCTCTGTGTCTGCTGCTGCTGCTGCTGTTTGTCCGCACATGGCACTGAATTGTGAGTGTGTGTGTTTGTTTGTCACATGATGTCCTGTGGCAATCCCTAACTAACCGTACAGGCGCCAGTCTAAGGTGGGGGTGGGCATGAGAAAGAGGAGCCGTGGAGTCGTGAAGGGGGGCACTCTGGCTGACTGCTGTCACATGATGGGCATATAATTAAGCCAAACTACAGTCAAACTCTTGAATAACACAGCAAATGACTCATGACCTGACTTAGCATTGTGTAAACACGGGTCTTGAGTTCAGAAGGCGAGCTTCTGTTAGCTCAGAGACAAACTGAACGTTCCATAAACACTTGAAAAGAGAACACAGCCTTTGGACACACTTTCTGCTTCTATTCTTTGTCTCTTAAGTCTTCTCTTCTTGTCTCTTTCTGCACTGATATTAATGTAATTGACTGAAGTATAATTATAAGAACAAGACTTTATAAAATGTGAACATGATTAGATCTTAAAAACTGTATTTCATTCAATTATTTCTAAACTGCAGATTTCTTGTCAATGATGCCTTTGTTTCACAGAAGTCATTTTAAAGTAGTTTTTCTTTTATTACAATTTTTACGCGGAGCTATCATGCTTGCTAATTTTCATAAGATCTAAGAACAGAAGGGTAATGAGTTCAGTGTGAATTCAAACATCCTTTCTCACATTGACTCTCATGTATTTTTGCTACTCACTGCTGACATTTAGAATTCTGTGATGATCTGCAGAACCTCTATAAGTCTCGTGTGTGTCTCTTAGTCTGCCAAGAGTTCAGAGCTTATGAAATATAATGAAGATATTAAAAATACTTCACAGGGGCTGGGCATTTCATCACCATCCAATTAACATTAGCTGCAGAATGCCAGGGCAGTGTTTTTCAGCTAAAAGGGCCAATACAGTGTCACAGTCATTTTTCTACCAGGTTAGAATGTAATTTTCTCACCAAAAACATATTCTGTTTTCTTTTGTTCATACTTGGTTAAGAAGATATAACAAACTCTTAGAAACACAGTATAGGCACGCTGACTTCCTGTTCAAAACTGATGAATAATTAAGTCTTTATAGTTATAAGCTCTGACTGCTGTAAAACTTAACTGTAACAAACAACATATTTTAAAATTTTTTTTTTTTTTGGAAAGCGATGACATAACAGAATCAGATTTTTTCCTACAATGACAGGAGAATATGAAAAGGAAAAAAGAAAAGGAAATATAATCGAGTAAAGATGAGTGAAAACAAGACTTTTCATACTTGAGCATCAGCAGGGAAATACAAGATTAATCCAGCTTGATCCAAATACAACTGTGATTAAACCAATGATGAGAGAACACTGATGGAAAATGAAAACACAGTCAGTAAAAAGTAAACAAAAGTTTAAATGAAAATGTAACAATGACATCATAATGTGGAACAGAGCATTTTGAGCTTTTGGAAATGTTGACTGACACCAGCTTTAATCCTCAGCATGCAACACAATCTCCGAAGAAAACAATATGATACTTCAAATTTTTTTACATCAATATGTTACAAAAAGCAAAAACGTAAATTAACTAAAAGTTTTGGTTGAGGCCATGTGGGTTAACGTTTAGACTTCACTTTACTAAAATGGGTAAGTTTAGGGTTGGGCTTGGTGTAGATTAAGATTTACTTGTTAAACCCAAAGAAAATGTTGCCAAGTGGCTTTAACCAAAATTCGTAGTAGTTTTTGCTTTTTGTAATATAGGCGTTAAAATGTGCTTATAGTATGTTTTGGACTTTCGTTGTCTTCTGAGACTGAGTTGGCTAAGAAATTCAAGTTGAAATGAAATTCTGACTTCGGTTCGCACTGAGCTAAACCTGTTTTATAACTGGAGCAATCACCTTCACAAAGAGTCCAGGCATTTGTTTGTGCTCCAAAGACACAGAAACAGATTCAGTTTGAACTGTAGACAGTTTTAATGTCGAAGGGAACATAGTCTTGTCTAGTAAGTGCTCAAATGTCTAGCTGCTTGGACAGTAGACAAAGCATGGACACAGTGAGCTTCTGTAGTGATGCTGTCAAATCCAATGCTCTCACTCCATTAATCAGTGGCCTGTGTGCGGCCTATTGGAAGGGCAGCCCATGTGGAGGTGCTAGTGTTTACCCAGCGCAGAAGCAGTGGTTGGCCGCAGGCCTGCAAAGGGTGGCCATGATGGGCCAGTGTGAAATGTGTGTGACAGAGACAGCCGCTCAGCCTTTGACTCACATTTAAGACTGTTTGTGCTTCTATGCTCACTTTTGTCTCGCTTATCAAAGACACATTTACTTCAGAAGCTCTCATTGATCGGACTTATTATACCAATAAATATTTATCATAGTTTTACATCAGTTGGCAAAGAAAAGTTGAATATACAGGAAGTACATTGACTGTATTGGGCACTTGGGGGTTGATGCTTTGATTGTGGACAAGGTGAGCGGGGCAGAATAATGTGAATAATGTGAAAGTGTTCTGTTCTTTTTGTATTTTCAACGTCATCTTCTGTCCCATCGTGTCTCTGAGCTCTCGGTTGCCTCTCCCTCCCTCTGTATTACATTCCTCACAGTTTTGTTCTTCTGCCAAAGACACAAGCCTTGGCCTTCTCTCACTCACCGCACTTTCTTTGTCTCTGTGTTTTAGGGGTTAAAGCACAAGACTGACCTGTACCTCTGTGACCTTTGAACTTTGATGTCACGCCTGGAGCATGACCTTAAATTAGGTGAGCCGAGTTAAGTTACGTTCTACCTCCAGCACACAGTGGTGGTTAACACACTCAGCTCACAGTAAGAGTAGGTTTTCTCTTCTGTCTCTGCTGCAGGCTTCCTTCACAATAGTGATATTAATACAATATTAATGACAGCTAAATTGAATTGTGTTTTGTGTTGTAATACAAAAGGTGAATGAATCTAGTCTCGCCAGATTGAAAATGTGTGAAATGACTTTTTAAATATTTAATAGCACAGTCCAATCTTAGTTATAAGAAAAACTGTAATTTGCCCTCCGTCTGGACCGGTAACAACATCACATTCTAGAACTTTTGGTAATAGTTCAAAATTGGTTAAAAATGGGTTTCCTGGTGTCTCAAAGCCTTTAGATGATAGTAGTGACTTCTGATGCTTGAATGCTCAATTTATTGAGAGGAAATCCATCGATGTTTTTGGTTTTCTTTTGGTTTATTACCATTTAAGACTAGCTTCTTCATAAATTTGCCATCCACATGCAGCGGCCATCTTCTCTACACATTTTGTCTCTGATATACAACAATATCCGAGATATAACAAAATGGGGGACTTGGGAAGAGAGCAGAAGAAGGGGGGAGTACTCTCTAGTGGGGACTGAACAATTTTAAATGTAAGATTTGGTCCTATATATTCATCTTAATTGGCTCTGTGCAGTTGGCTTGTTTTCGTTCAAAATAGTACATCCTACATACAACCATTTCCTGTTCAATTCATTTCTATGAGGTTTTCACTACATCCGTTTAAAACGAATAAATACTCTTTAGATCAGACAGTTGTGGTGAATGTTACAGAAAACACATTGAAGACTTTACATATCAGAGGAATATTTCACCAGACACACTTTTGTGGTTAAAAAGAGACATGATTGTGTCTAAATGCTAACGCTAACAGGAAATGGTCGTATGTACAGAAGTTAGCTATTTTGAACGTACATAAGCCAACTGAAGTTCTGTGCACAGAGCCAATTATTCAGATTTGACTGTTGCGTAGAGACTTCTATTTCAGAACAGCATCAATTCCTCCACAAATTGAGCAAAAATTAATAAGGTTTATACTGACTTAATCCAAGATGAATATGAGGTAAAGATTTTAAACGCAAACAAAATTGAAGCAAAAATTGTGGGAAATGAGACAAAAACATATAATCAACTAACATTTAATGCAAAGGTTTATCCGTATAAAGCCAAAAGGATCATGCATAAGCAGTGAATACATATGAACTGATAATAGCTTGTTTAAAAATGGAAGCTAACAAGCTAATAGGCTAATTTGATGCACCAGTTGTTACACTACCGCGACTGCAGCTCCAATAATTGAATGAAGCTGTTAACATTATTGACTAGTAATTAATTTTTGTGTTATTTTCCTCCAACAGAACGATCTTCAGTGGAGCATGTCAGCGGTGAAAGGTTTAATCAGAGCAGTAAATGGGATAAATCTATCAGTCTGTTTGGTCTCACATGGATGATTAGCCATGTTAGCAGTTTGCCTGGGTGGATTAGCTGGATTAGATACTGTGTGTATGGCTGATGCAATTTAATAATGGCTTTGGAGGCTAAAAGTCAATCAGTGAGTGTAAATGTACAAAGAGACAGAGCAGACAACACGACCCATTCAGGCGTCACACTTACAAGTCTCCAAACAACAGATTATTAGTTATTTTTTATTTTAATTTTACCTTTAATTTAACCAGGAAGTCTTAAGATTCTACAAGAGACACCTGCCAATGGGAGGAAAAACATAAGCAGTTCTCAATCACCACACTTTGTACCATTTTCCTGAACTTATGACACTACAGCTCAGCTCACATTGAGATATTTTATGTAAAGTAGTCCAAGACCTGTACGAAAAAAAGCAGCTTGCTCAGCTCAGTGAAGCGGGGTGTGCTAAAAAGTAGATTTGAGTGAACTAAGCTTTAAAGAACCATTTTGTATAGTATGTCTTTTAAAGCAAGTTAGCTCTTGAAAAAAGAAAACGATTTACATGTTTTTGTTTGTTTTTTTTTCTTTATTCAGTATTTTACCAAGTAAACTGAGACCACTTGAGACCACTTGAGACCACAACTGAGACTATTTATTAAATCAATCATTGAAACGTTTATGTAAAAAAAGATCAAACTGCTCACAAACCCACTGGCACATTGGTAATACACTATGCATGGCTTAGATTTTTGTCACATGTCACACGTAGCAAAACCAGGTGGATCGCCCAATCAATACTCGGTTTCTGATCTTTTGAGTGACCAGTTTGACGACACATAAAACACTTCAGCATTGGCCACAGACAGCACGTAGCCGCCTCATTTTGTCACAAAGTACAGAGTACCTTCCATGGGCCATGGAGAAAGTAGCACACTTTACCCTCCCAGTCTGTCGGCTCTGTCCATCGTCTATTCTGTTTTGTTTTTGAGGGAAAACACTACAGGTGAACAGGAAACAATCTTACATTTAAAGTTATCAATCTCAAATAAGTTACTCAAAATACCATATAGGAAAAAAAATAGACATTAAAAGATACCAACAAATCCTTCCGTAAATTCCTCATACAAATCTTGTTCAGATTGTGCAGTTTGCTGTGTGAACTGATCTTGCTGCAGCTAAATGTATTTTGAGAAAAAAAAACACTTTTGAAGCTACTATGCGTTATTGAACAGATGAAGTGGCTTAAATTAAATAATAAACACGTTTAGATTGGACAAGGACCATTGTAACCCTGCGCACAGAACATCAGTTGGCTTGTTTCATATTGAAAAAGCTAACATCTTGCCACATGTTCATTTGTTTAGTTCATTTCTATGAGGTTTCTTTCCCTCAGTCTAAAATTTAAAAGTACTGTAAGGTCCGGCGTGAGCAGTCAGTTGTGATTGATTTTCTCTGACAACATACTAAATACTTTACACAAAACACAAAAAAACTAACCTTTAGGCTAACAAAAGTAAAAGTTAATGAACCACAACCAATGTTCACTTTCTGTGAAGGTCTCAGTTCGCAAGCAGTAATTACTAGTTCAAGTAGCGTTCCATTTGCACAAGTGGGAAATATCCCAGTCAGTTAATTATATTTTGTTCATTGCAAAACACAAAATTGATCTACAACAGAAAATAAGCACAGTGACTTCCTGTTCTAAACTGCAGAACTTATACTCACCTGCCTTTTCATTGCAAAATTTAACTGTAACAAGAAGCTGCTTTTGCCTTAATCATTTTTAAAAGAGGCTACATGAGCATTTTGAACCTTACGTGTCTTATTTATTTATTATAAAATAAAACTTATCTAAAATAAATATAAGTTTGGCGAGATTATGTGGCAAGTGAATACAGAAACATCAACAGAAGTACAATACAAGATTACTCAAACACACACGAATCAATCCAAATACAACTAATCTAATGATGAGATAATAATAGTTACAAACTCATAGATTTTACAGAATAAGTCCCTTTAAACATTTTCATATAATAGCATAGACAAGCATTTTTGAAGTGCGCTCATTGACTTAAGCGTGATGGAGTCCATGCTCAGTACTGCTGTGGTGGACGTGTCTTATCAGCTGCACAGATAGCTCCGCGATAGACACTGGTGCCCGCCCGCACTCACAGGCTCAGCTCCCCACAGCACAGAGCCGTTGTGACGACCGGAGCCTTATCTGTTGTCATGGTGAGGCTTTTGATGTACAGATGACAGCCGTGTTTTCGATCGTGATTACGTACAACGCCAAAATCCACCTTTGCACTGGAATGTGAGTGTCGCACAAGATCACCGACGAGGAAACATACACAACAGGTTTCAAGTTTGAGTCTCATACTGCAAAAAAAAAAAAAAAAAAAAAAAAGAGAGATACATTTGATTGCAAAGAAGACACTGAGGAGGGTTTAAACTGAAACATTATTATTTTTGGAAATGTTTTAAGAGTGTTTTGCAGGTGCAGGTATGTTATAGATAGAAGCTTCTGATTCTTATTAATATTTTTGAATCTGAGGTCTTCCATAACTCATTTGTATACATGATTTTTTTGTTCGTATCATATTTGATACTTAAGACTGGTCTTGAGACCACTTGTTTAAGATCTTGTCTTGCCTCGAGGTTGCTTGGCCTCGGTCTTGTCTTGATCTTGCGGTCTGACATTGAGATGACATTTTAACACAACAAAATGTCAAAAACGTACAATAAGCATGTAAAAGCGTAAAATAACTACAAATTGGGTTTAACGAGTAAGTTTAGGCATCAAGTTACTAAAATTGGAAAGTTTAGGACTGGGGCTTGGTGTCGGTGAAGATTTGCCTGTTCAACCCAAAGAAAATGTTGCCACGTCACTTCAACCAAAGTTCGTGGGTCAGACTGGTGTAAACAAGAAACTACTTCCTGTTTATCGTCACCTCTTCATAGATTTATTTTACTTTTTAGGAAAGCCTCTGTGACTTTATGCTGCTTTTAAACCTATTTTATTCTATTTCAATTGAGGCTGGATTATGTTGGACACATAACGCACATTAATTACAATTTTTAACATTGTTTTGCCTCGGCAAACAGGAACAGCTGATGCTAATGTTCTAGCTTTACCTTGTTAAGTCGATTGGAGCAACAAATAAAGTTTTCATCCTGAAATGTGTGGTTTGTCACAGGATCAAGTCGGCGTTTGGTGAGGAACATTATTTCATGTTTCTATCTGCTGGTTTTCGCCTGTATTTTCTCTTGTCCAATCATCAAGGGGGGCCACTGTAAGGTCTGCTCCAGGGTCTAGTGTAAAGCAGGGGCAAAAGCGGCTCGCTACGGACCCAGCAAACAGGGCGGAACGGAACGCTTTGCGCAGTGGAAACATCATAGGATCATACCCTACCACACTGACTAGAGCCTATGGAAACAGGGCTTTAGATGGTCTAGATTTGGTCTGAATGGACCACATTCTTGGTCTTGTCTCGGTCTCAACCTTTCTTCTTGGGACTCTGTGGTCTGGGAAAGGTTTTGGTCTTGATAAGTGCGATCTTGACTACTACCTATTTGATCCGTCACGGTTTTTGAGTATAAACTGGCACAATTTGACCTCTAGAAACAATGGAACAACTGCCTTTTTGCCTATTTATGTAGCCCTACATTCATAATTTTCATAAGTCACCAAACTGTAAAATGTGCACACAATTTTACAGAAACATCAAAGGAACAAGATGATACAGAAAAAAACAAGTCAAATTTGGCCAAAATGTCAAACAGAACCTCGTCATTCTCAGGAACAGAAGAAAGTGGTCATAGTCACGCACTAACCACAGGGCAGAAGAGATGCATCTAGCTCCATTATTATGATTTTTTTGACTCATGGCATGCTCACTGCGGTGTCTTTTCTTTCCGACAAATATGACAGATGCATATCACCCGCTGCAGCCTGCTCAGGAGAGATAAGACAGACTTAGGTGCTGGGGTTGCAACATCCCACAGAGCCAATGAGAGAGCACAGAGCGTCTTCATAGTGATCTTCTGCAGATAGGCCCACAGTGCATGTACGCGTGATGCCGCTGATAATTTCTGACTCCACTCACTTTTGCGAGCGCTATGAAATGGCTACAGATGAGGATTTGGCTTTACTGAACAGATAAGGTTAATATCGGCTTCTCCAATTAAAATACAATTCAAATGTGAAATGCCAGACGTGTAAGCCTCAGTAGAATGATGTGATGTAACTTCCTCAATGACAGCAGAGGATTATTCTTCTCAATTTTTTTTTTTTTTTTCAGAAAATATTTTTTTTTTACAAATACTATAACATGTTAAAATCTTTGGCTGGATTCTTTACCATATTTGTGTGGTTAAAGTTCAAATGAGAGACCCTCATATTTGTTATTTTTTACTATATTATATTAGTAACTGTGTATATATTTATCAAAGTATAACATCAGTTAAGAGTCAGCTTTATAAGAAAAATAGAAAAATAAAAGTTGAAAATGACAGCAAGTAGTGCAAGTCTGTCACCAAAAATACGGAGACAATTATTTTTATGACAGCTTAAACCAGGGACGACCAAACTTTTTTCACAGTGGGCAACATTTTGAAACTCATCTGGAGCGAATCGCCATGTAAGTCATTTAAAATTTTGCATTTGATTTAAATTTAATATTAACACTGTTAATAAGGCATTTAAGATTCATTTTAGGTTTCAAAGGCATCCAGATGTTTGTTTTTTGACTATGCTAGAAGAATTGATCAAATTTGACATAAAAACTATACTTTTTTTGTATTTTGGGACATTTTAGCAGGAAGTCTGAGGGCCAAATCAAATTGGTCTAAGGGTCGCATTTGGCCCCCGGGCCGCAGTTTGGACATGCCTGACTTAAACAGTGTTTTGAGTGGTTCACTGCTTCCAAAAATGTTTTTGTTGAGAATGATGAATAAAGTTAACACAAAAACTGTAAATGGATATTAGATCTATATACTATATACCCAGGTGTTTTACAATAAAATAACTTAATACTGTATCAATTTCTCCCTGCACAGCCATCCTATTAATGTATCTATTCAGGTGGAAATGAGTCCGCAATGTCCTGTTTACATATCAGCACAAAGTCTATCATTGTTTTGTAGCAAACTGTCGTGAGCATACAAGCACGTCTCGCTACAAAAAAAAAACAAAACAAACAATTCAGAGGCTCAGAATGCAGGATTTTTAAAAATTAATCAACTATTGCTATTTTAAAAAAGCAAACATTTAAACTGAGTTTAGGACTAAGTTGGTTTAAGATTAGGATTCTGGTATTTCTTCAATCCTTCCCTCAGAGTCGGTCTCTTCCCATTGTCCCAATTAGAATCAAATCCACAATGTACTGACCAATCAGATTTGTTTATTTGTGTGATGCACATGAAACAAAAAGGCTCATTGGTCACCTGTGATTTTGATCAAGATCAAAATTTTCTCTGTTCACATTAAAGTTTTGTAAAGTACTTTTGTATAGTTTTTGTACTCTTTTTGAGCAGTGCTGATTGGTTCAAGTCTAATCTACTTAACATTTTTAAGCACAATTTTTCTTTGACAGAAGAACCATTCCTGATTGGCCAATCCACCTGTCAATCATGCCCACCTGAGCTCAGCAGATGAATATGGTGACTAATATCATTCTGAATGACTTTGGGACATGTAACTCTATTATTGGTCATTTGCGTTAATCTTACCATGCTATTTTGGATGAAATATTATGAAATTTGGATTATGAGTGGGGTTCGTTTTAGGAACAATTTAACCCGTGTCGCATAGATGGAGATATGCAGCACTCTGAATCAAGTTCTGTCTACCTATCTATTTGAGACTCTCGCTAAAAGCTGTCAGGAAACGTTTGAACGAGATTATGAACTTATGAAGTTGAGAAGTGAAAGTGTTACAACACAGTGAGAGTTAAAATTCTGGCTACATCCACTTCAGAGAAAAGCAGACAACTTTCATAATACACAAAGCTCTTCTATGTGTACATTTGTTTTAAAGCCAAATAGTTTTGATTTTTTTTTCTGTAATTCTAATAAACAGACCAAAATATGTCTTCTTGTGTTGGTGCTACTATTTATACATTTGATTTCCAAACCACAATACTGTACTGTTTTGGGTGGAACCACAAATGGTTTGAAGTTTCACAATGCAGATGGATTCTAGAGTTTATGGATTCACAAATGTAGCAAGAATCCATCTGGATGGCCAAGTTGAAACCATTTAGTTGTAAAATACTGATAACCCTGATGAAACGGCAAACTTTTTAGAGAGATCAGAATCGCTCCATCTGTGTCTACAGAAACACTTCTGTACTTACAGCATGTGCACAGAAAATGTATTATTAGTATATGGTTAGCATGGCATGTTTTTTGTTTGTTTGTTTATTTTTTGAAGGACAGTCTAAGCAGTCATTTAGCTAAAGGTCTTGCCAGATATGTTCAGCTTTCAAAATCATAAAAACACATTTCTTAAGTTGTATAGATTTTGATTCTTGTTTACAATGTGGTTACTTGATATCAGTTGTTAGAAAACAAACATGTGCAAGAACAGAAGAAGAATGCTTTAATAAAATCTAGTTCACTTGTCTAACCTGTCATATGCACTCGCTTCAAATGTAAAACTCTGTGGAGAATTTTCATCAAAGTTTCTAAAAAGTCAAACAGCTGTTCTAGAAATAAGCAGCTTCTGTAATTTGTGCCTTATCTGTAGATCGGACGGTTTCCCATAAACTAACCACGACTTTTCTCCTTAAAACACTTTGATCTTTCACCAAATGCCCCTGTGGTCCTGTAACACTCTAATCATATTAAGCCTTTTACAACACTAAGCTCTGTGTGTGATGCCTTTGTTTGTGTTTGCATATCTTCATCAACCTGACAAGGATTGTGTCAACAAAAGCAGAGACACAACAAAATCTCAGACCATAGATAAACACGGTGGAAAATGTCCTTATAGTATGTCTGTGTGCAAGGAACGAGGTGTCTTCAAGAATCTTTAAAGCATTTGTAACAACCAATGAAAAAACAAACATGTACGTGCTTCAATTCAGAAGTTTGCATGTATTCGTCAACATGAAAGCAAAAATACTGTATAACTAATGCAGTAAAAAAAAAAAAAAAAAAAAAGAACCCAAGATAAATCCAAGTACACATGTTAAATCGTGTACTATTACAGTTTTAGCCACTTATTACAATATGGGCTTATTACTGCATTTTAACCAAAATATGAACTTAAAAAAGGAAGCTTATTTATTTTTAAAGTCTTTGTTAATATTGAATTATTGAGTGTGGTTACATGTGCACAAATGTTCCGGTATGATTTTAAATATTCTGGTTTTGTGTGCAAACTCAGGAACTGATCTGGCAGAAGTATCTCATGTTCCTAAATTACTCAAAATTATTATTTTCTATTTTCGTAGATTCATTTTCTCAAACTTATTTCCATTTGGATCATGGGCAACTGGAGCTATACAAATGAAACTTTTTTTTCTTTTTTAAATATAATATGCTATCATATATAAAACAATAAAGTAAATTATAAAACAACACAGCTATTCTGAACTGACTCTTTAGAATTCTGACATACTTTTTCATTGTTAAAAAACTCTAACCAAAGCTCTGACTGCGTTCTACAGTCTTATGTTCTTACTTTGTTGTATTTTGTTTGTTTGTTGTTGGAAACATGTTTAAAACAAAGTTGTCCAAATGCTTATGGTGCCTTCCAGTGATACTTGGAGCTCGGCTCTTTCGAGTTCCGACTTGGAAATTCCCACTAGAACAGCCCTCCAACTCAGAGTTCCTACTCCGAGAGATTTTGTGCTGCAATGCTAATGTTGCTAACGGCTACACAGAGCTAATTTAAACAAAAACCCAAATTTACTCTCTTGTGATGTTTTACAAACTGCATATGCAACAGCAATGTCTGAGTTGATAAACTGACATAAAGGGATCTGTATTTTGGCTGTTTTGGGCAATTTCCAAGCTATATGTTTATTGATTGGCTCATTCCTGTTAAACACACAACTCTGGGAGAAAACATCAGTCCGAGGTCTGAGTTCCAACCTCCGAGCATGACTGGAACTCAATATAAGTTTATAAGGATACTCTCAGTGCACACAGGAATATGAATATGTTGGTTTCTCTGAGGACATGTAAACAGCATATCCAGAATATTTTCAGAACCAGAATCTAATGATAGATAGGACTAATTATTAAAGATATATTGTCTAACTTTTTGACCAAAAAAAAAAGTCTTGAATAAAAACACATAATTTACATCAACTCTGTCTCATCAGACTTGCACCTACTGGACAGCTACGTACAATATGTTACTCATTCCAATTTACGTGAAGTATGTGCGCCAGGCTGAGGGTTTCTAATCTTCGGTCTGGCAGAAACACTTGTCTAAAATACTATATTTCAGTTAAATGTCAAGACAAAAAAATGTGTTGAGATATGACTGTGTTCCGAACTAACCTGTAGAAAAAAAAATATGGAAGCAGCTGGGTGTACGTTTGTCTCCTTGTCCTCTGCTCATTCTTTTCCTCCGTACTCTTTCTTCCAGTTTTCTCTATAATCCAAAAAGCCAACTTTCTCCCCTCAGTTTTGGAAAAGTGATAAATACAATAAATGTTTTATTATGTGCCAACAAATGAACTAGGCTCACAGCTGATTTTCACGCAGAGTCAGTTTTACTTTTTACTTTCATGCTCTTCCAACCAAATCACAGTGCTGTGTTGTGATTGGTTCAATGCTGTGCTGTCATTGGTTTGCCTGTGGCTGTTTTTAACCCTATGGCCGGGATTTTTTTTCAGATGCATCCTCAAGGTTTTGAAAAATCTCAAATATTGCGAGAATCCATCTGGTAGAGCCAGGTTAGCAGGCACCTGGACCCATCTTCTCTGTCTTGTGTTCTGGCTGAAATCCAGAACATTCTCTGCTCCGGTTACCTGCCGCAGAAAGCAAATGAGGCGAAAGAGGAGAGTGGGAATGAGGAGCGCAGTATTGTCCCGGTGTGGAGAAGGACATGGCAGGCCCAGACGCCCTCTCCCCTGAGCCCGCAGCATTGGACGTGCCCCTGTTGGTCAAAGAGAGGCTGAGGGATGAATGAGAGGCTTGTTCTGGAACGGCGTGGATGAATTTATCTGTCAGAGCGAGGCCTGAACCCTACCTGTCCCATGTGAGCGCAGTATTGTGAATGTGCAGACTCGGAGGCTGCACTGTTAGGTACTGCACTCAGATGTACAGAGTAAACATGCAGCCTTTGTAATATTCATGTAGTCAAAACAAATTCTTGATATGACACAATTGTGAGACTGTGGAAAAGATTACTTTGGCAAAGAAGAAATGGCCACTAACACACATTTACACACAAAGTTTTCACAATTAGGATTAGGTACACCCAATTTGGTTGAAGCTGGTACAACCTATTTTCAAGCAATGAAATAAAGAAAATATGTCTAATACCTTTGGCCCTCTACCACCCTCTGCACAGTCAGTTAAAGAGTCACATTATGACTATCTGAAAAGATCAAATGCTTAATAATTAAATAAAAGTGCTAAGTAGTAGTCCTTAAAGTTAGGGACCACTACTGTTAAGAAGACATGACACAGCGGTGCTCCAGCTCTGCAGTTTCTCTGTGAATACTCTGAATGATCCCTGATAGTGGGAGGAGGACGATCTCATTTTCAGGGTGAGAGACAGGCTGGTGTCCGTGCCCTGATCCTCTCAGGACACTCTTACAAATTCACCACTGCTTGACAAAATGGAACAAAATGAAGAAGAATAGAAAAATGGCCAGATGACTGATCACATGACTGCTTTCTTTCAGCAGGAGGAGTGAATGAAGCGGATCCGGTCGTCTGTGAGACCAGACAACAGAGCAGAACGCAATTCTTTCAGAGATGAAGAACTATGAACATACAGTGAAAAGAAAATTTGATTGTATTATAGTCACACCAACTGACAATCACACTCTGCTTAAACTCATACTGTTTTTTCATATTTTGTCTATGATCTTTGGAGCTCTGACACAATGATATACGACTGTCACACATGCTTTACAAGACTTTTTCATTGGTTGTGATGCATGAGTTTGATAACAAAGTGGGAGTGCTTAGGAGGAGTCTCTGAAGAAAACATGTACAACAAAAAGCAAATTTTCGTAACATTTTCTTTGAGTTTAACAGGTACATCTTACCCCACCCCAAGCCTCAGTCCTAAATTTACCCCTTTTAGCAACTTAAAGCCCAAACTTACCAGTTAAACTCAAAGAAAAGGTCATTGGTTGAAAAAGGGCAACTTTGAACATTTTACCTGTAACTTGATTTATAATGCTCTTAGCACTAGTGATAAAAACAATAGTATTAGTTATAAGGTTCTGTTCATTGTTTTTATGGACAGAATTTCTAGGCGCAGTCAGGGACCGGAGGGTGTCCAGTTTGGAGACCATAGGATCACATCTCTGCTGTTTGCAGATGATGTTGTCCTGATGGCTTCTTCAAATCAGGACCTGCAACATGCACTGGGACGGTTTGCAGCCGAGTGTGAAGCGGCTGAGATGAAAATCAGCTCTTCCAAATCCGAGGCCATGGTTCTCGACCGGAAAAAAGTGCCTTGCCCTCTCCAGGTGGGTGGAGAGTCCTTGCTCCAAGTTGAGGAGTTCAAGTATCTCGGGGTCTTGTTCACGAGTGAGGGAAGGATGGAGCGTGAGATTGACAGGCGGATTGGTGCAGCGTCTGCAGTGATGCGATCGCTGTATCGAACCGTTGTGGTGAAGAAAGAGCTGAGTCGAAAGGCAAAGCTCTCGATTTACCGGTCAATCTACGTTCCAACTCTCACCTATGGTCATGAGCTTTGGGTAATGACCAAAAGGACAAGATCGCGAATACAAGCGGTCGAAATTAGTTTTCTCCGCAGGGTGGCTGGGCGCTCCCTTAGAGATAGGGTGAGAAGCTCAGTCACACGGGAGGAACTCGGAGTAGAGCCGCTGCTCCTCCACGTCGAGAGGAGCCAGTTGAGGTGGCTCGGGCATCTGTTTCGGATGCCTTCTGGACGCCTCCCCGGGGAGGTGTTTCGGGCATGTCCCACTGGGAGGAGACCTCGAGGAAGACCCAGGACACGCTGGAGGGACTATGTCTCTCGACTGGCCTGGGAACGCCTCGGGATTCCCCCAGAAGAGCTGGCGGAAGTGTGTGGGGATAGGGAAGTCTGGGCCTCCCTGCTCAGACTGCTGCCTCCGCGACCCGACTCCGGATGAAGCGGAAGAAAATGGATGGATGGATTAGTTATAAGATGACAAACACACAAAACACATCAACATATCAAAAGCCAAAACATACAAGCATTTTACGGAGGAATTTAAACACAGGCATGTCTAATGTGCATCTCAAAAGTCCAGTGCGGGCCTCAGAGAGAGTGCAGGGCTGTAAAGATGGAGAAGCTCAGATACAACAAGGAAACATCATTAAACAATAAAACAAATATTAAAATACATTCTAAAGTCAGTAAGGAAAAGAAATACATGATCTGAGTGATGTGCTCAAATAATAGAACCTCACAGACCTCTTGATGTAGCCAGAGTCACACTGGGTCCTTCTAGTTTTTGCTTTACAAACAGTTGAGCCAGTCACACAGTGCTATTTACAGTTATAAGCAGCATAAAGAGGAGACAATTACACATAAACACTTACAGGCTGTCAGCGCATGATCAATCTCTCTCTCTCCTTCTGGCTTTAATCTTAATTGATTCTAATAGCACTACTGAAGTATTTCTGGTTGGAACTTCCGACTTCCTGTTGTGTTTTGGGTTTTTTTGAGATTGAAAAAGTGAGCAGCTGCAGCCTTCCTGTGCATGAGGCATGAAAAAACACTTTTGACTAATTTGTGGAGATTGTACGTCTGATGTGCGACTTTGCAGGAACATGTCAGTGGAGGTCATCTCTGATTATCAGTTGTCGCTTAAGCTGACATATTACAGATGAGCCACAAGCCTACATGGCACAGTGATGCTACAGCGAGAGCATGCATGATTAACTCTGAAGTGTCATGTTGTAACCCTAGTTTCACCTGCCGTTATTTGACAGTGCATTTCCAAGAATGTCTTTTCATCCGTGAAAAGAGGAAGTTTCTACTGTGACTACAACTGCTAAAGACAGACCAAATTGTATTGTAGGACTGTCACTGATGAATATTTTAGAGGTTGACTAGTCAACACCAAATTTATTTTAAAGACACGCCAGAAAAGGAAAATGCATTGACATAAGACACTATATATGGCAGAGGTGGGCAATTATTTTGACTCGAAGGCCACATTCAAACCCAGAACAGTGGTGGAGGTATGAAAAATTCTCATTATTGCAAACATATTTCTTTGACAGTGTATAGAAGACCAGCACAAATCAAATAGTGTCCAAAAAATATTACATTTTTCTTATAAATTTATTCTTTAAATTTAGCTTCTTTTATGGATTCAACTTAATTCTCAGATTTTCATTTCTTGCATTATTCAGCTTTATTCTAAAATCACAATTTTTTTAAGATTCATATTTATTTTCACAAAATGATTAGCTTAAACTCAAAATGTTGCAAGTTTATTATGGTAATTTTACAAAAAAACAAAAAAAAAAAAAAAAAAAACGAAATGTTATCAGGATTTGGATTTTGCATAAAAACACACAATAGATGTTTATATTTATAACACTGTTCCATGATCCTAAATACAATTTTATTCTCTTAAAACTAAGTGTTTAATATTGTAAAAGAGCTTTTTATGGCTTTGACTTTTTTTTCATAACATTGTAAATTTAATCTCAAAATGTTACAAGTTTAGTGTCGTAGCCCAAGTTTTTGGGCCGATTGAAATAGGTCACGGGTCGCATTTGGCCCCCGGGCTGCAGTTTGCCCAGGTCTGATATATGGTGTGGTATACTATGTACATGCATGACTTGAGAACATGCCTTGGATTAACAATAACCATAATCATTTATAGAAGCAACAATACAGAGATATAAGTACAATTTTAGAAGGGTACCTTTAAGAGATGAGTTTTGAGGCGATAGCCATGTTTTCTTTATAGCACAGATCCAGACTGGTTGACTTTGGAGCGACTTGGACAGTTTATGTTAGAGATGGTTTGTGTTTCTACTACAGGGTTCCTGCTCACGGAGGTCTGCTATGTGAGCAGCTGACGTGTACTGGAAATACAATATTTTTGTGTTTTAAATCAAATTGTCTACTTTTTTATTTAGGTTCATTTATTGTTAGCATTGCGGCAAAATTGCGCACTTTCATAAACACGTAGTCTTTTCCCTGTGAAGTATTTACCTTATTATGTGAAGCTCTGAACTCGCTGCCAGTGATGATCTAAATTAAATCTGCTCTCGGCTTTGAGTTTTTAAAATAATATTTAATTTTAGTGCATCTCTGTAAATTCCCCAAAAGGAATGAATAGAGATATCCACAAGTATTACACAAACCAAAACTAGCCTATTGAATTTTTACCCAATCATGTTTACTTTTCACAACTTACCATTTTCTCAAGTTTGTTGTGCACTGTCTAGCTTATACATCCTGCTAAGTAAGAAGGGATGCTTTTTAAGTTTGGCCCAAGCAAAGGTCAACCCCCAACCTTTTTTGTGCAACTCACACACAACGAGACCTGCGTTTGAACCACAGTGCACTTCCTTTAATCTCCAGCATCTCTCTCCCCTCGAGTCAACTTTTGCAAGGGGATGGTCAGTATACCTTTTGATTTGGCTAATTCAATTTGATGGAAAAACAAATACAAAGGGGGATCAGGAGACAAGGAGTGGGAGTACGAGCCAGGATGGACGACCAAAAAGGGACTGGACAAGCGGAAGAGTGGTGCGGATAGGGAGTCGATGAGACCTGCAAACGGCCCGTCCCAGGCTGGAATCGTAAAGCTTGTCTGATGTAGGTGGTCAGTGCGTTCACTCCTACAAAATGTGGCCTCAGTGTTTAGTGCAGACTGATTTATTCCACTTTTTAGTCATACACTTTCAACATTCAAGGAGACCTAAGAACTTTTTTAAAAACATCAGCTGCAGGATGATGCAAGATTACTTAAACATGCATGAATCAATCTATCAGTCCAAATACAGCTGTGAGTAAACTAGTGATGGTTACAAACTCAGAAAAGTGCATGATACTTGCATAGGTTTCTTCTTGTGGTTAAAGCTGCATTCTTTCTCATATTTACTCAGTCACCCAGAACATTAATTGCAAAAGTAGAACATGAAAATGTCTAATAATTACACAATTAGTTACATTTGAGATCTATTTGGCAGTGCAGTGGGTGACAAGCCTGCTTCACTTCTATTGTGTTTTTCTTTGTATTTAAGGATACACATATATGTAGATCAATAATTTTACTTTTTTTTTTTTTGTGTAACCCGAGACTGGTGTAAGATAGCTCGAAATAAAAAGAGGTCCATTTACTTCATGTGCAAAATTGCAGAACTGATACGCCTTTCTTCATGAGATTTTATTGTTGGAAAATATTTATTACAAAAGTAATTGGCTACTGTAATATAGCAATGGATTTTTATTTATTTATTTTTTATTCTCTTGCATAACACTCCAATCACTTGAGCACTTTAGGGTCAAATTGTAATATTTTAATGTAACAAGCAGCATATTTGAAATGTGTATTTTGTTGTGACTATCGTGTTTTGAACCATTCATACTTTACTATGAATCTGAATTTTTTGAATAATCACAAGTTAAAGATGAAGACAGAGCTTTTTCTGAGCACAGTCATCAACTGCAGGACAATACAAGATTACTCCAACACGCAGGAATCATTCTTAATAAAATTTTGAGTAAACTAATGATGAGAGAAGTTAATTATAACAGCTTAGAAAAATAGATTTCATGCAGTCATTCTTCTTTAATACCATAAACTCATATTTACATTCATTGCTCATGTGATATTGTGGTTTAATGTTGACATATATCTAAATACAGAGTGCATAACTGAATAATTCTTTAACATTTTTCCAGGATTTACAACCACAGTATTTTTTTTTCAGCTGTTTCATGCCAGATGCCCTTCCTGATGAAACTGTCATCCTGCTTTTACACCCTCAAAAAAAAAAAAAAAAAACAAGGCTGGCTCCATGTCAGATCCTCTGGCTTAGCCTCTCATTTTCTTGATACCAAACTGACAGGTATGTTCATTAACCACATTTACCAACAGCAAAACCTTAATATTTGTGTAAAATTGTGCAAATGTGTGTTGAAAGCATGCTGTGGTAGTAGTGAGTGTTCTGGCAGGCTGCAGGATTATTTTTAGAGGAGCTGCTTTTCACTGTGGAGGGCCTCACTGAGAGCTGCTGGCTCCGTGTGTCTCCCTCTCAGGCCCTGGTGTGCAGCCAAGCAGCCCCCTGCAGCATGCAGCCAGACACCAGCACCGGCCAGCAACTGAGAAGTGACCAAACACAACCATCAAACACCAACCAGCCACTGAGGAGTGACCAAACACAACCATCAAACACCAACCAGCAACTGAGGAGTGACCAAACACAACCATCAAACACCAACCAGCAACTGAGGAGTGACCAAACACAACCATCAAACACCAACCAGCAACTGAGGAGTGACCAAACACAACCATCAAACACCAACCAGCCACTGATGAGTGACCAAACACAACCATCAAACACCAACCAGCAACTGAGGAGTGACTAAACATGACCATCAAACACCAACCAGCAACTGAGGAGTGACTAAACATGACCATCAAACACCAACCAGTGACTGAGGAGAAACACAACCATCAACCAGCACGATAAAGTGTACCTTAACAGCATTTGCTGAACATACATAACAGTATGGAGGAGCAGTGCTGGAAGAAATGTATTACAAAAGCTAACTAAATACTGTAATATACTGTATTACATTTATTCTTTTGCATTATGCAACTTGCATAATACTCCAATAAAAACAGCACTTTAGGATCAAAACAACTTTGACAGTGAAACTGTGGTTGAGTTTTCGTGATCCTTTTGACTTGATTTAAGTGAATAAATGTTATGAAGATAAAAGATGGTTTGTGTCATCACATTTACTGTATACAGTAAAAATGAATTAGCCAGTAAAAATGTACTAGGATTAGTACTGTACAATGTACTAACAGCACCAATGTATGATTGTATGTGATGTAACTCACATCTAAAAAGAGACAATATATGATACGTTACAGCTGTATAGTCACATGCCCAACAATGCACAGCAATACATTACACACGCATACATCTGGATAAATCTGACTTCTTCTTTGCTGCAGACCCACATCTCTGAAATGACTTTTTGGACAGAAGACAGTTTTAACAAACATCTGAAAACATTTTTATTCAGTCAGGCCTACAAGAAAGAGAGTGACACAATGTTTTTTCTTTTATCCTTGTTGTTTTTGCTTTTAATTATGTTTTTATCCCTGTAATGGTTTGAGATTTAGAGTTAAATGTGTTAAATTATAAATAGCATGTATTATTATATTATTATTATTATTATTATTATTATTATTATTATTATTATTATTATTATTATTATTATTATTATTATTATTATTATTATTACTATGAACCTTCTCGTTCTATGTCAAAAGCTCAGCTCCTGGACCACGATACTTTCTTTTGAGAATCTCTGGATAAATATTATTTTAAATGAAACTTGTAATCTCTCTCTAACACATACGTGATCTGAGCTTTTGGACTTTCAAAAAGGGCAGTCCTGGAGGCATTTAAGGGCGTGCTGAACTCAGGAATGATAACCCCAATTTGTCCCTAATAAGAGCCAACTCATTAGCCCTGGCTCTGTTTCTGTAGACTCTTTATGTTACTGTAATGAGCCAAATGGGAGTGGGAACTAAAAACAAAGAATTAAACTGAAAGTGCATAAAAAGCCCAGATGCAGCAGCAGATGAGAGAGAGGGCCCGGAGTGGACGGCTGTTTCCTGGCACTCTCAGCTGCGTGTACATCTGCGGCGTCCCCAGCACACACACTCACACATACACACACACACTTGTTTGCTCAGGTCGCTTGATTGCCTTTCCTTCCTCTTTCTCTCTCCCACTAAAGACCTGCTGTCCTTCCTTCGACTCCAGGCGCCTCAGTCAGCTCTGACTGTGTCCACAAGCACAAATGCAGTGTCATAGTCTTGTAAAAAACAAAAAAGGGTTTTTGCAGTTATCATTTTGTAAGAGCGCTCTCTGGTAAGCTCTCCCACTTTTTCCTAAACCGTTTTAGTCAAGACATTTTAGGAAAAACGAGCTGGAATGACAATGGGTTAATGTAAAAGTCCATGTTGTATGTATGTAGTGTGTTATTTATTTCTTGCTAATCCTTTCTGGTGCAAGCACTGCCACTTTTTTGACTTCATAAAGACGTACTACCTTGGTCTCGAACGTTCCACGAAAATCAGTCAATGTATTTAATGCATCTTAAAGGTCTGATTTCATGTAAAAAGACCCACCACTACCAACTGCACTAGCTACTACTAGTCCCTGTGCTATTTGTGACATTTAGGGCTTAAATTCCAGTGTGATATGGTTTTCATTAACATTGACATTGCTTTTATTCTATGGGCCTCATTTATCAAGCAATTGCTCATGTGCAAAATAGGCCAAGGGGAGCAAACATCTGACACAGACAATAAAAAAATGTAATTTTAGGTGAATATTGGTTTGGTGGAAGAGGTATAGCTGCATTTACCGATCATAAATTGAGCCCAAAAAGTTCACACGAAAAAACATGTGCAATTTACCACCTGATTTGAATAATGGGGTTCTTCATGTAGAAGTGCTCTGATTTTCACAAGACAAGATAAGACAAGACATGAAACTAGGCCCACATGAATTAGTTAAAAGGAGATATTTTGTTTATTTTTATTTATATATTAATAATTTTTGCACCAACACAGATATATTAGTAAATATTAGGTCACATCACCCTACCTAAAATCATAGAGTCTGTCAGCAAATCTCGCGCTGACTTTTGAAAGTTGTGAAAATCTTCAAATGTCATCATGATGATTATTTTGGAGACTCAAAATTCATTAGGCAAGAGAGGAAAACGTGACTGGTGAAAAGAGTTACTTTCTGTTGTTTGTTCTTAAGACAATAAAAATCAGGTATATTGTCTTTAAGTTACAGAAAGACTTTTATAATAATTGTTTCCTGATGTTACTGTGAATGTAGTGTGTCTATTAAAAGAGTTCTGGCTTGTTATTGTGGAGCACGGAGCATGTGGGTATGTGCAAACGTCTGACTGTGTGACTCTGCCCTGAGCTGGAGTCTGCTGTCTAGGCAGGAGGGTTCAGCCCGGGGTCTGAACTCCACAAAGAGGCCTTCTCTAAGGACTGCCCCATCACAGAGAGGAGGGGTCTCACTAAAGTATTACCACACATCACCGAGCTCGCCTCAAATCCTCTCATATCACTTGTGATTTTAACAATGAAACCTTAATCATTACAAAAGTATTACCATGGCGACATAGGACACATACTACGCACGAGGCACTGTAGTGGTTCTTTCAGTATGAAACTTTATTTTTTTTTCCTTTGCTTTTGTGAGATGGAAAAATGATAAAAACGTACAGCTTAGGGACTTTTCATCTAAGATAGGTCCGTGTTTTCTTTACATAATTACCATGAAAATAAAATTAGAACAGTTTCTATGTGTCTTTGACAAAAGCTTAGAGAGTGAAAATAAATTATCATAGCAATAATTATAACATCCAATATAACAACAATAATAAAGCAATTAGGTATTTATAAACACTTTATTTACTTCTTTTTTGAGTATGTGTTTTTATAACTGTTTGTAGTAAAAAGTGTGAGCCTTGTCGCGCGTACAATCCAGCATGTGAAAGTAGCACTGCTTTATGGGTAATGCAGTCTTTGAGGAGCCAGTGCAGGACCTATGTATCTCACTTATGAGACAATGTGAGGTGGACCTCTCGTCAGTCTCCTGTTCCAGGGCAGGGAGAGGTGGTACCAAAGTGACTTAGTAATACAACTGTTACAAGAGTCTTCATTCACACACTCCTGTGGTCTGGTCACTGCAGGGGATTTACTCTCCCCAGTCTAGATAGCTCTTCATAGAGTCCATAATGTCCAGCTGTGACCTCAGTCCGACCACTGTACATGACACACTCTTGCATGGGCCCATGGCGTGTGAATGACCATGCGTATGTGAAGGCTCTCAGTGAGGCTCGGCCCAAACCGGAGAGCGATTGGAGTGGTGTGGGTGTCCGAATGAAGGGTGAATTGGCGTGGGTGTGGGCAGCATGTGTCCAGAGTGGCTGAAGGGGGGTAGGTGCCCCATGTGGGTCATGTGACTGGTGAGACCGGGAGCGGCTCCAAAGGGAGACGCTTTGTCCTGCATGCACTTGGACAACTCGTCGAAACTGTCTCCTGCTCGCTTGCTTCTCTTGGACTTGCTGGACATCTTTCGGTTGCGTGTCTGAATGCCTTCCTTCTTCATGGTCAGGGGCCTGTTGACCTGTGAAGAACCAAACAGTAAGTCAAGGTCATGCACACAAGAAATCCACACACACTGCGATCAGAACAGAGGTTGTGTAAATTCCACATGCATCAGCTTTTACTTAGAATGTTTATGACTGACCGTGTCAGATCTCAGAACATTAATTGTGTACAAAAAAGTTAAAAATTAAACAGAGCGATTTGTGTAAACCAGGTAAACATGTTTTTTTTTATTTTACAACAGGCCCGCATGCTGAACTACAGTATTGTAGTAAGTTCTGAGTGAAAGTTACAAGAAAATATGACAAAAAAAAATCAATTTCATTACAGTATTTAATAGTGTTACTGCACAAAAAGCATCAGTCTCAGTTCACTTCATACACTCTGATTCGTTTAGGGTAATCTGAAATTATAATGTTGCCCAATTAATGCTATAAATATTAAGCAGCTGTTTTGCATTGATAGTCCCCATTATGTGTTTAGCAGGGGTGTGTTTTTGCTTTTGTCCAATTTCCAGCCCAACAGAGGGGGCAATATGAATACACGAGGATGAGGCTGCTGAAAAACCTGCTCAGACAAATCCTCATCAGTGTAACCGACGCCGTTCCACTGACAGACCGTCCCACCCGCTGCCCCTCCAGGGAGTACCGCCCCCATTCAAACAAGCAGCCACTTACCCAGGACACACTGCAAGCGTATTTCGCGCTACGCAAGCCCTACGCGCGTTAAAAATAGCCCAACGATGCACGCGTATCGTTTAGAAAACATGCAAAGTCAATGAGACCGGCCACACACCCGGCGCTTGACGCGCGTAGCGAGCGTGACGTCGTGCGAGCGTTGCGCGCGCGAGAATCGGGAGCGAAAGAATCCAACCTATTTTTTTTGTCGCTTGACGCTGGCGTAGTTGCGTAGAAGCGTAGAATACAGAGAATACAAAGAAACCAGGCTCCTACAGTTGTATGTGTGTACTTGCCATCAGGACCACACGTCCTGGACAGACCTGGACTGTGTGACGGAGCCCTGCTTCAATAGGACCGCCTGCTTGAGTTTCATATTTACTATTGAAAACCTCGCGTTTGCCGTGATCAGCCGGTCTAGAGGGGAAATAGAAGCCTATTCATGTGGTTATTTTCACTATAGACCTGATACAAGAGCAGAAACACAGACAGACAGACTTGAACAGTTTTCCCATTGAGAAACACAGGGTGAGTGGCTGACGATGACGCATCACAGGCGCGCACGAGGCATCTGCTGCATTGGCGTGTGGCCACCCATGCGTGGACGCACGGCTGTAGTTTCGCTTGTTCACGCACGTAATTTTTGTCGCTTGCTGTGTGTCTGGGCCCTTAGAAAAATACTGCTTCGGCCTCGCAGGACCCTCGCACTTTTTATGCTTCTAAATCGATGGGAGCTGTCCGCCCACTTGACCAGCTAACGACAGGCGCCCTCCTCTCCGTGCCAAGCTCTACTGGACTTACATTGTGCAGCTTGTAGTACAGGCCGCAGGCGTTGCACACCGGGTCTCCGTTGCCATTGCGCCTCCAGAGCGTGGTGGTGGTGGTTTGGCAGTTCGCGCAGCAGGTGCCTGCACGTCGTGCAGCGGACTGCAGGAAAGAAGAGAGGAGAATGATGAATAATGGCTCCAGAGGTCACACTGGGGCCCCGGAAAAAACAGGAAATGTTACGGTTGTATTAACGTATAACTGATCACATAGGCACACTGACAGGACACGCTGTACAATGACAGAGAGCGAAAAGTAGATTCTAAATAGAAACTCGTAAAAAATAAAATGATAATGCAGCGTCACAATAAATGGTTTACCTTGTGTGAGATATGCTTATAAGCTCCTGGACGAGGCTTTGCTGTTTTCATCAGCGTTTAGTTATAGCCTACCAGAACCTCAATAGTTTATGTGCTTTGTAAAAAAAAAAAGCGTACAGAAAACGAGTTGCGTAAAAGACGTCGATGCGCGCGACATCGTGGCTCTGTGTCCACATCAGATCATTCTTCATACATAATAGAAACATAGCTTTACATGCAACAACCCCACGGCATAATCTTTTTTTAACCAACTGTCGGTGATTTTTTTCTCGTTGTGATTGACCAGCGCCTAAACCACGAGCTGTGCGTCTTTACGCGCTTCATGAACCGACTCATAAATCCATGTTATTTTCCAATGAGCGCCCTGCGCGCGTCGTGCCTTCACAGCGGCTCCAGTCACTGTTGTGGTGCTCTCTCCACACACTTCTGTGTCAGTGTGGCCAGAGAAATGCAGCGCGCTGGTGGAAGGCGGAAACAGCCGGGAGTCTGACTTCCTTATCTGGGGCGGACAGATATCCGGATAGGAAACAACTGGATGCCCCTTTGAACACTACAGTCTGAAAAACACTTGAGCTGAAAATGCAAAGGCACGCGGGCCGGGCCGAGCCGAGCCGCTGGAAAAAAGCAGCGCTAAACGAAGAGATGATCACGAGAAGCAGGAGTTCCATAATATTATTAATACTGCTTCTAATACAGCGACTCAGGCAGCGCCAGCATGATTAGGAATGTATTCTTAGTGACATGATAAAAATAATAATATAAATAATAACAATAATAAAGAATAAGTAACAAATTCGAAAGCATAAATCAACTTGTTCTTAAATTATTTGTTAGTTTTTGTACAATATATTGTTCTAAATATACTGGCATATCACAAATTAGAGCCCATTATACCGGTCCAACGTCAAATATGCTTTTAGACTAAAAGAGAGGCTTATAAACATACAAATGTGAACTACAGCACAAGTGATGCAAAGTTAAACAGAAATATCCTCCTTATGCTTTAATATGAAAGTTTTGCAAAACATGAGCTTTTTTTCAACAGTTAACACAATATAAAATTTAAGTATATTTTCAACAATAACCTTCACAACCTCATATGTATTGTCCACCCCTAACTGCAAATATCTTAAAAATACGCCTTCATTCCAAAGCATTCCAAACGGCTGTGAGTTTTCCATGGTGACAGGAACACTACATCTCCTCATTACTTCCATTTGTTGGGCCTGTAGTGCTAACTAAAGCAGCCTGGGCATTGGTATCAGTAACAGTATCACAGGTACCACCAATAATGATAGCAGTAACAATGGCAATAGTAGCGGGATTGTAACTGGCCATGCAGGCAGCTCGTCGGGGGTGAGAGGGACAAACAATACCAGGAAGATCATAGGGAAAATATAACTTTCCTGGAATTGTGCTGCCGGCATCTGCTTTGTGCTCATATTTGGGAGCCTTCGCTGGGCCGAGGGGCTCAAGTGTTTGGTCTTATATACAGGGGCGTAGCATCAATTTTTACGGCGTTTGGTACAAAATTCTTTCATTTCTTACAGTGAAGATCATCAACCTTCTACATTAGACAAAGTGAGAAGTACTTTCCAACACACTATACTTACACACTGTAAATCTGACCATGCCTACAAAAGTAAACATTTTCAAGCTCTAAAATGTCTTTTCACTAACAAAAGTTAGGTTCTAGTTTCGGTTAAAATGACAAGAATTCATTATGTATTTGGTAGTTTTTGACCAGATTAGAATGAAATGGCAATTTTGTAACATATTTCACTAATTTTAAGACATTTCTGTCTGTTTACATGATATTTTACAAACAAATCATATCGTATCATATCAAGGCGCAATTGTTTTGAATTGTGTTCTATTCTGTTGGATTTCTATGACATCCAGAAAAAAAACACTACCAATAATAAAAATAGTCAAACCTAGTGTGTCAATGCAATATGGACTTACATAAAAGCGCTCTAGTGTGAATGAAAACACATACAATTTGATTTGAATACAAAAATATTTCTTGCACATTTGTTAAACATGTTCACTCAATTCAAGGAAACAGGACTCAGTCATTTCGGATATCGTCAGCATCTGGGTTTACTCTGTACTGTTATTAGAAAAAAACAGCTTCCAGTTTCGAATCTTAGGCGATATGTTCAGGTATTTGTAATGATTTTTTTTATAACAAAAAAATAAAAACCGTAGAACAAAACGCATCAGTCTTGTTTTAACACAAACATTTAATATAGCTATGTTGTCACACAAAGTAGTTTCGTCTTAGCAATTTAAGCATTAAAAGTAAGCTCTGTGTATGTTTTACTGTAAAACGCAGTAGGCCGTAAACTAAAACCATAAGTAGGCTACAATTTCTACCTTAAATAAACTCATTTATGTGTTGTCTTCCGTGTAACTTATAGTACGTTATGATGATCGTATTTCAAATTTTTTTTTTTCAGTGTGTGTTTGTAGGCCCATTACCTATCATGGACCAAGAATAAATGAACCCCCGGCACCCCCTCAGTCTGCACCCTGACAACTCCCATAGGCACTTACCAGTCTGCGTTTGGGCTTTATGAGGGGTCTGTTTTGGCCGTTCATCTTGTGATACAGTCCGCAGGCGTTGCACAGGTAGTGGCCTGTACCGTCCCGTCGCCACAGAGGCGTGGAGGTGGCTCCGCAGTTCACACACTCACGGCCCTCTGTGTAGAATTCAGGAGAAAGAGACAGGAAGAACCTTTATATAATTAAAAAGTTCACCAAGATGTTTCGGATCAGATTATGAGCCTTAAAATGAGCAGGGAATGTTCACAGTTGCTTCAATTAAATGAGAACAATTATTTATCGACTTAGGGGCAAAGAAAACTATAGATGCATGTAGATTTTCTCTAGTTTGAGTTTTATCTTGGTTGTGTGGGCATTAAATCTATTGTAACGAAGGACAAAGATTAGTTCTTCATTGCATTTTTAATTACTTGAGGCCTAATGACCAGACAAATGTAAAGCAACTATAAAATGTATGTTTATGTTTATTTTCACAAAAATCCTTTTTCATTGTGAAACTGGCAAAGTCACAATTTTCGTGGTCGAGGGTTGGTCCAGTCACATCAAATGCACATAACTCATTTTTGTTTAATGGTATTTCTCTTGTTAACTCCTTAATATGTTATGTCTTTATTTTTCTAAAGAGATGTAGTGATAGTCAATGAGTATACATTTTAAAATATTTCTTACAGTTTCCTCTGGAGCCAGTATAAAATTTGATGAGGTTTACTTATCAGACAAATTTGAAATGTCTGTAAAATAAATGACAACAATGCAGAAATATCACTCTTTGCAGCATTTAGGTTATAAATATATTGCTGACCTCTAACAAGTAATAATTAAATGACTTAAATTCCTCTGAAGATGTTTAAAATGCATTAGGAGAAACTCAGCTGATCCAACCTGGTTCGTAGCTTCTATCCCAAACTTTCTATAACAAGCAAAACCTGCCCTCAACAGCCTGTTGCTTCATTAAATTCAAGTATCTGTCCTTAGAGCATCCTTTCATTCTACCTCTTAAAAGCCAGTTCCACTTGAAGTCCCGCCCTTTCTTCACAAAGGAATCTGACCCCAGTACCTTTTTATATGCATCTTTCTGTCTCCGCATATTTCGAAAGCAACAAGCCAAAACCATGTTGAAATAGCCCTTACATTTTAAATGCTGTATCATTAACAACAGAAGCATGTTGCAATACAAAGAGAAATGGGAAGGTAAATGCTTGATGGAGAAAGGTGTCTAAGAGGAAGTGGCACAGTAAGGTATCTGTACTGACAAACGAAATGTCATTGTGGCATTTGGTCCACAATCAATCATGGCTCTGGACACTGGCCTTTGATAGCTAAGAGGCGTTTTAATGGCTGAGCTGATATGTTTGTGTTAGTGAGTCGGCCACAGCGCAGCCAGCTTCTTTTTAAATGTCAGAGTGTAGCATTTCTGTGCCCCAGTCACACTATCAGGCCTCTGCATTCCCCAGGTGTAATAAAACACACTCCTACAATGGGACTGCATTTTCATAATTACAACACAGCAGGTTGTTAACAGGCTGTTCTACTGCTCTGCTGTTGTTTTTTCTTGCGCATTAATTCAATGGGAACAATGTGAGGAAATTACAAAGCCTTTAGAAACTCCTACTCAAAATGCCTCCTAAGCATTTCCCAACACACACCAGCCTTAAAGCCTAATATTCTCACTCTGCTAACTGTGTCCAAACAAAACAAAAATGTCTTATTCATTCCTCTGATGTGCAGTGGGCCAAGGCCAGGCTAGACCTAACAGCAGGACAGGGCTTTGTTATGCTTTGGTCGCGATGGGCGCGTGTGGGTCGTGATTGGTTCGCTTTAGGTGTACAGCTACAGGATGTGCTGCAGCCAGGTCGTCGTGACTCTTTGGCATTTAAGGTCAGCAAAGGCCGTATTTAACAGAAAACTCACTCAATTTGTTCACAGCAGTCATGAACATCACGACAACTTAACATTTTTACGCACAGATTAACATGTTCAATTATTTGGCTATCGTTTTGTTTCATGTATTTTTTGTAATCGATTAAAAAAGCTACTGTAATGTTCTCAAGAACAATTGTGAAATAACACTCTATACGCAGAACAATCTTTTAGTAGGCCCTACATCATTATCAGCCGTAAGACAAGCGAAGGAACTCATAGCCATTATCAGAGGCTATAGTTAAAAACTAAAAGAAGCCTTGAAGACTAATGCAAATAGTTAAATAAAACTAGAGGCTAAAAACCAAACAGACGCGAGGCTCACCTGAGCTGGAGCGAGCTTTGCTTTTACACTTGGGGGTGAAGCTGGAGGAGGACGCGCCCAGCAGGCCGCCATGGTGGAACAGACTGCCGCTGTAGTCGTGCGCGGTGGGCAAAGGGTACGCGGGATACGTGGGGATAGGGTGATGTGTGGCGGTAGTTTGGCTATTCATTGACGCGAGGCCGCCCCGCAGCGGGCTACAGCTCTCCATCTTCATCCCCTCACCAAGTGGCACTTGGTATTTGATTGAGTCCTTCTCATCCATGCGCGTAGAGGTGGGGGACGTGGGCCCCGGGTCCGGAGACACGTCCTTTGGTGGGGTAGGAGGGAAGCTGTATAAGTGCGGACTAGAGTGAGATGCGGGTGTAACCGGAGCAGTACCAGCGCTGCTGCTGCACGGATAGCCGGAGCTGGTGGGGTGCAGGCCGGACTTGCTGAAGTGACTGACTGCCCATGCGTTGTGGTGGTGCGCCGCGGACAGAGCGGCTTTCCCGGGGTCTAGCCAGGGCAGTCCGGGGCTGTGGATAAGGTGCGGCCGGCAGACCTGGTTACCCGTAAGTCGTGCTGGAAAAAGCGACACAATATTATTAAACACTTTGAAAGAGCAAACAAAGAAAAATAACCTACCACAAGCTTACCTTTGATCTTATGTGATTTACAAAAGTCGGACATTTAATTTTGAAGTTAGCCAACAAAATAAGTTTCAGGCTTCATCTGCTCTGGCTGTGTTTACGTCACGCGCTGTTTGCTGTTATGGCCTCATTAAAAAAAATAAAATCTCTTCGGGCGCAGCAGCTCCCGCTCTAAAGATGGTTATTGGTAATTTTGCGGTTTTAGTTTTATATTCGGGAAGTAACTCTCTCTCTCCTCTCTCTCTCCAAACTCCTGCCCCTAGCACAGAGGTTACATGACTTCCTTTTCCTCTCACTGTCATTTGCTAGAAATTCCTTATAGACAGCGTTTGTGGTAGTGCAGAATGACAGGAGCCATCGTGCTCAATGCAACCTAAGGCTTATAAACTGTTAAATTAGGTTGACACAGACCTACACATTTAACATGACACAATTATTTCTCTTATTTTCACGAACTACCTCACACACTCCAGGAACTTTTATAGGCATAACAGCATTAAAATAAAGCTTATGGATTAATCCGGTCTATCTAATGAGTTGTAAAAGGATGACATCTTACCGTGCGCTTGGCTGTAAGCTCTGGCCCTGGAGTTGGAATAATATGGATTCCCCGGAGAGTCCAAGTGGTTGAGAAACATGTCCACTTCGTCCTGGGGCAGTAACGGCGTCATGGGTTCCATGTAGTTGTGGCCCAGACTGTGGTGGTGAGAGTCGGGGTGCTGGCCGTTCAGCACTGCGTGGTGGTGCGCCATCCACCGGGACTGGTCTGCTGCTGCGACCTCCATGTCTCAGTCCTTTCCTCACAAGATTCCTTTACCTCCAAATGGAAGTGAGATAGTCCTTTTGAAAACGTAAAGGTCCGCTTCGCTGATGTCTGAGCTAAGACGAATACAATCCTTAAGCTGGTGGTGTCTTTGTCCTTTTGGAATCTGCAAATAAATAAGAAATAACAGTTTAGAAACATTTCAAGGTTGCTGTCTCTGCTTTGAAAATATAACATTCAAAAGACTGAGTGACGCGTAAAGATCGCCCATTACTTGTACTAGACTTCGTGCGTAAAAGTCCATCAGTTCCACTTGGATGTAGTGTGTGTGGTGAAGAAACACGCGTGTCTCGTGCCTACCTGTTGCAGCAGCTGAGGCCAACCGTGGGCTCGGGTATGTAACTCCTGATCCGTGCTTTCATTAATGAGATGTGGCGCAGACTGATGCGGCTGGCGCCAGTAAATTCCCATATCAAGCCACCGGGGGCGTGGCTCCAGTCTGAGCCAATCAGATCAGTGCTGCCGCAATTGGCTCTCTGCATCCCCGCTTCGCTTCTTTCAATTTCCATTTTTCTCCGCCGTAAAAAGCTAAAATACTTATCAATCAGCGACATGATTTTAGGCTCTTTTTTTTCAATAGAGTCACAATGAGGGCGCATGCGCATGGGAAACAAACAGTTGATCTTATTTAAGTGAAGCTTAATAAGAGACGAGGGCAGAACGACAAAGTGAGAATGTTGATCTCCAAAAGTAGTGTGGTAAGTCTGCGTAATGCAATAAAGGTATGGTGATTTTACATTTAATAATTCTTTTATCTAAGACTAGTCCTACACTACATTCACAATCTCTGTGTAGGCTTTAGGTCTGTGATTATGCCTAACAATTCTAACTAATGAAGTGTTGTTTTTCGCAGACTGCTGTTATGTAAATAAACAGCGTCTTCAACACTTCTAAAACCAACAGAGGAGGAGTCGATTTATGACCCCCAAATTGAGCCCATTGTTGGCTGCGCCTAATTGTCTTTAATTAAAAGCAGGACATTCCTCTTGTGAAAACAGTGGTTTTGTCTCGGGGACAACCCAATCAAGCAGTTTGCATACTAATGGCGCCTCTTTATTCCTGATGGCACCGGCGTGAGAGCACGGCTTGTGCCTACAGCCTATGGCTCTCTGTCTGGGACTGCACCGATCACTGTGTTTCAAAAAGAAAATGTTCCAATGTACGTTTAACATATACTTATTTGTGATATTAACTCTAACTCGTTTGCTAACAACATTATAGATCTTCAACGTAAAAGAATTATCAAATGTGTTTCTTAACAGTTTTCTAAGTTGGCGCTTTGACTGTTTGTGTGTGACTCGGAGAATAATTGGAGGTGGGTCAGGGACTGGACTGTGAGACAGAGTGACGCCGGGACCTGACATCACCTGCGTCACATCACGTGGGGGATTATATCTGCTGCGTTAGAGCTATTTCTGCATAATAGCTGCATAATAATAATAATAATCATATCATAAATACCACAGTTGTCAATTTCTGTGTGCGACCAGGTTAGCGCACCGTGTCAGTCATCAGGCATTAGGTCACTGGCTTATTGCCAAAAGGGCCCAAAGAGCTGATGAGCTAAAAACAACAAATGAGTGCGTATGAGGGGCAGAGAAGTGGCACCTGGAGAAGTCAGATTCCACTAGTGTCAGCCTTGTGCAGTGCCTCAGTTAGAGTCAGTATAAAGTCAAGCTAAATGATTTCACTTTTGAAGACATGCAGCGACGTATGCAAAACATTGTTTTGTGTGTTTTATGTGTACATTTTTACAGAATTAAGAGAACAGTTTGAATATATTTTTGCAATTAAAATTTTCACGTTAATGATACCAGTAGACTAGATTATTTTTAGATCAAGTAAAGAACAAAAATGCAGGATCTGACAGTGTGTGGCATGAATGCCTGAAAAAAGCAACTTCAGGTAAATATCTAGACAAAATTACTTGTTAAAGTTATTAATCATGCTCTAACCTATCTTCCTCATCACTGTCTCTGAGATACTATTCTTGCTCCTCTGAGCCTCAGGAAACACTGTTCTGAATTTCCCAGATTTGTGATAGATTTTTTAGATCTCTTGCACTGTTTTTTTGTCCATGAATCATCAGATACGTTTGGAGCATTTCTAATAAATAACAGGCAAGAATGCTTTAATTTACTCTGTGCCATTTCCTTTGCAGGCACTAGATTGAGCTCTAACTCAATTCTTTACGTGGGAAACACATTACATGTACACGTTGTTTTTGGGGTTTATTTTTAATTTTCAGTTCAAATACCTAAATCGACACAACAAGGTTCTGAAGAACAGGTTTGAAATACAAATAATGCATCAGATGTGTCCTTTAAAGGACAGCAACAATAGCAGAGTCTGAGAGAATGGTAATTTCAGAGGTGTTGCCTCTCATTGTTAGTTGCCTGTTTGCCGGTTGGATTACTCACAGGATTTAGCTGTGTGTCATTCATATCTTCATTAATCCCATTTGTATCTGCTCCAGATAAAACAAAAGATAGTCTTGTAAAGGGACTGGATCATGTCTTCCCTCTGCTCTTTTTTTTCCAAGAACACAGCTGTATTGTTGTTGTATCGTGCATACCAAAGATGTGAAGCTTTTGACTATAGGATGTGAGCTCTGCAGTGACTAATGAACAAGATTATCACTGTGATCTATGCTGTTATTAAACCAGAAGGGTTTCATCTACCTGTTTGTTCCCATTGGGCATGGTCATCCATCACTATCTGGATGAAGGTGTGCAACTAGAGAGAGAGTAAAGTGAGCAAGAGCAGTGGGACTTTGGAGAATCTGCTGAAGGAGACCGCAAGCCAGTTCAAGTGTTACAGCTCCTCTTACTATCGGTTAATTGGATGGAGAGGAGCTTTGTGGACACAGCATTCCATATGGACAAAGGTCTGGATGTCTTATGGCAACAGCATTAGATAATAGAATATTTAGCAATGTTCGAAAACACATTTGGGTTTTCCAGTCCTAAAAAATGTGTCCTTGTATTCAAAATTGTATATAGTAAAGATTCATGCATGTTTCAGTAATCGTGTATTGTCACACAGCTGATGCTCCAGTGCTCAGAGGAGTAGTCTACTGTTTTCACCAACCACCTATCGCCGTCCACTCATCGGTATTTACTTGCAACTACTCAAAAAAGTTCAGAATCTGACTGAAACATGTAAGGTTAAAATTGTCATGGAGACACACCGTTCAGTGACAAACTGTAATGTTAAAATCTGCTGTTGTTACATAAAATTTGACACTGAAGAAAAAGAACACTATGAAGAGGCAGAGCTTATCAGTTCTGCAGTTTTGAACAGAACAGGAAGCCAATGGGCCTGTTTATATTTTTAAGTCATTTTATATTAATTTTGTCAATGCAAGGAACAAGAAGTGAATTTGTTATAATGTCAGTCACTACGCCTACCTAGAAAACTGACATAAGGCTTTCATTAACGTCAGAGCAGTTTATTTTGTCTTTATTGGAAGAATAGGGCAAATCCACAATCAAACTTTAGATAATATCACAACTGTGTGCTCCTGTCTGTGGAACTTTCCATTCCAAAAATACAGCCAATTAATTGATTATTTTGAAAAGATCAATCAATTAATCTATGAACAAAAGGCAATTGTATCAAAAACTATTGTTAGACATGTTTTAAGTATGCCTATTTCTCTTTAATTTGATGAAAATTTCCTGTATTTTAGCTTTAAATGTAATGTAATTACTGAGGAAAATAAAAACAGTAATTAATTAGAGGTGCATGTTTTTTGTTTACTTTATGTCATAGCGTGATCAAAAACAAGGGCAGTATTCCATGTTTAAGCTTTGTACTTCAACAAGGAAGTAAGCCCAAGTAACCGATTATAACTTGGCCAAAATGTATTGCTTAAAACATTTTTCAGTATTCTATAACGAGGTAACACAGATTAAGAATATATTTCTTTCATTTGTATTAAGTTTTTTTCCCTCTCTCCCGACTTTCTCCCAGGTGCGGGCTCTAAAAGAGGATATGCAGAGAGTGGTCTGTGTGTGAGCAGACCCTCGGTCGCCCCTGCCTCTGCGTCTCTATTGTACGCTGTGATTGCTCTTTCTGCTGATGAAAGAGGTCTGCTCAAAGTCATTATGCATTTTAAAGCGTGTCAATTGAATACTTTGTTCTCACTAATATCACGCTGATGATACACTAATCCATTTTGCGATCGAGCCTTATTTCAGGACAAGAGCACCTTGCCCACGGCGCCCTTAAACAGCTGCTGCGGGATTATACATGTGTAGAATGTGGACTAATCCTTCGTCACTGCTCAATACAAAGACATAAACGGATAACGGTTCAAAATGTAGCCTACTGTATTCTCAGATAAATAAACAGGACACCTGAATCAAAGGCAGTAATGTGCATAGAATGAAGTATAGCGTATAAAAAATTGAAGCCAATGTTTACGCCCCATATATAATTCACAGCCTAAATGTTCTGTCCACACACGGTTTACAGTAACCAAGCCAATGGCTCAGCTTTCTCCTAAGTGCAGGTTAGACTCACAACAAGAAGAGATGCAACTGGGTTTTACGTGCGAGGTTTTCGACACAGAATGTGTGTGATTATTTTAGTAATATTGTCTTACCGGTGTCTGTCCAGTCTGAGTGGAGATGATGCGCTGCCTTTTAAACCAGTGACCCTTTGGTTCAGTCGATGCTCTCATCTATTATCCAGGTGCATAAGGACACAGCGAGACTATTCCCTTTAACAGCTCTTCAGCAGTCAGCGACTGAAACAGGCGACTGTGGCACGAGGCGCACTGCTCTGTCCGGCTCTCAGGATCTGCGCCTCCCCTCGCTGTAGCTCTCTGTGGATTTGTGAACAAACTTGTGCGGTTCCATCACAGGATTGAAAGACAGTGTACGTAATGGCACGTCAGCCCACACCCTCGCTTCCGGGTCTTAGAATACTATGCCCCAAGTCTGTGGTCCCAAAGATGAGCAATTCATCTTAAACTTGAGCCTAACTGACTCTCACACACACTTAAGTTCGGGTGAGAGAAGCACCTTTGTACCAGTCTGCTGTTTGTCGTTTAGACTTTTGTCTGGTTTGGTGTTAAACTAGGCATATGTTTTTGTCATTTAAATACGCTATTTAAGTGCTTTGTAGATTAAGGGAGTCTATTAAATATATATATAAAAAAATAAAATAAATCAAAGAGCATCAGTGCCGTACAAGCAGTGCGTAAAAGGACGCGTAATTGCCAAAGTGCAGTTTTACACAGAAGAACTCCAACCATTTGCAACTATAACATAAGCAGTCTTTGCTCTGCACTGCTCCGTAAATGACTTAGTGTGACGTTGCTTTGTGTGGGAAATCTCAGCATTAAATGTGTGAAAGAGCCCAGAGTCTCTTTAAGACGCGTTGTGTGCTTTGTGTTCCACACACCAACAACAACTTTGTAAAACATGCAAATCTCCTGCACGCGACCCGTCCTCGTGCGCCCCGCTCCGTAAGCAGGTGCAGGCGCGAGGAGCCCGGTTTAGTTCCCTAAAGCGCACACGCGCGCTTAATACTCAAACAGAAGAAAAGACATCTGAGACTTCTGCTGCTGCTGGTGGCGCACTGGTGCCTTAAGAGCGTCTACGTGCGTCAATGTGAACAACTGACGTGTCAAATTTAAAGATCTCTAACTCATTAGCTGCATACGACCTACAACATAGTAAAACATGCATTTATTATTTATATTGTTTTCATTATTATTGATATTATCCACTGACATCTTTAGGGTATGGACACAAACGTAAATAGGCTATAGGCGCTGTAGCTTTAAAGTTTTTTGTTTTTTAAATTTTTGTTAACCGCACAATATAACGTACAACTGCAAAAATTGTTTTGATGGCACAGTTAAGACTAACCCTCACAGATTAAAAGAGTGAACAAATTTTCAATTATAAATTCCGCTGGACTTTTGCTTTAAACACACTATAGTGATTTTATTCGATTTATGTTATGCCTGTTAGCATATTCTTCTTGTTGTTATTAATAATATAATAATAATAATAATAATAAATAATAATAATAATAATAATAATAATAATAATAATAATAATAATAATAATAATAATAATAAATAATAATAATAATATAATAATAATAATAATACACGGTCCACAGTGTAGACTCATTGCAGGACGCTCTGCACGCAGCCCTCTCTTGTGATTATTACCAGGGGTAATATTTCATCGGCTTCACGCAATCTTTGTTGTGTGTGAAGATAATAAATGGCCTAATCGTTATCAGCAAACTGCTGGGGGTGTCAGCAGCGACCGAGGCTGCGCGCGGGCTCCAAAGTGCTGCTGAATAAATTGGTGTTCCTTATCTCTCTCTCCCAGATTATCACCGCCTTTTCAAACTTGCACAACAAATACATTCAATGCATCTAATGCATCATTTGTGGAGGAGATCCCGCAGGTTGATAGAGACAGATAGGCGCAGGGAATGAGAAATATTTACACGCTTTATGGTGCACCGGGACAGAAAAGCACCGTGTGGCGTAGAGGCGGGTTAGTGGCCCACATGGACACGCACACGTTACATATCAATACAAGCGCTATATTAAACGTACATCACCAGGGCACGATGCTTATCGGGATGATTAGTCCCACTGCTGTTCTAGCCTCAGATTGGCTTCATTTGTCACTTTACTCCTTTGAACATACAGGCATTGTAAATACAGCAGATTTCATTAGGATTGAACTTTTATACAATTAAGACAATGGCATCAGATAGGTTAATACCTGATACACTCACACATTTAGACATCAGATTCACAGGATGGTTTTATCGTTACAAATGATTTGGACTCTATATTCCCTCACAGTAAATTACATGAATGTGCCACAGGTTTTACGCACGGCTTTTTAGGCACTGTGCATAGGAGCCAGCCTGATCATCTGACCAGCTACTTTCACTTTATCTGCTGCAGCAGAGCCAAGGCCCAGCACAGACATTTCGTTTGCTCTGCGTGCCTGCAGACTCGCCCTTTCTTGACCTTGTCCTTAGGCCTGCACACAGACTTATTATTCTCGTAGGCTATAGACTCTGCGTTTACTGGTCAGACGGACTGAAACGACAGTTTATAACCAGTGTAATATTTCTGCGTGACTCTTATGACCAAAGATATGTAGCCTACTCAAATAAAAAAAATAACACAATGTCAATATGCCTTCACACACACATACACGCACGAGCATTCGCTCTTTTTAATAGCGCGCATCTCACCGGGCCGGTGCTGATGGTCTCCTAGACAACCAAGATAACTGCAGCAGTTTTCCATATCAGGCCCGGAGTCTATTATAGCTCGGATTAGCTCTTTTTTTCTAAAAAGGTCATGCGCAAAGTCACCAAGCCCGCGTCCTAAAAGCGAACCAAATGCCCATTATGAATGTTGTATTTAGGTTATCATTAAGCTAATAATTGCGCGGTTCTGTGTCCACAACTCGTCCTTAAAGGCAGCGAAGGCCATCAGAGAACTGCTCTTCTGCCAGACAAGACCAGGCCAGGCCGTCCTCTGGAAGCTCTTACATTGATATTTAGCGAACTCTGGCGTTCGCATCGAGACATAACAACTCTCCAGCGCTCGCCAATGGAAGAATGAAATGTCAGTGTAATTAAAGCCTAGAGCATCTCTGACTGTACGTGCATTTGGAAAAGTGATCGGGTCAGCCTTACATCTCCTGACGATTTTTTCTCCCTATGGAGAAAATTCTCAGCCAGCACAGCATTTTGCTCAGTGCACTGCTTACTTTACAGCAGCTATTCTACCTTGGTGAGCAGGTTGACTTTAAAAGGCGTAGTAGGTCTACACTACTGTTTTCATATTTTTAATTTTCATTTATTCTCATCATAATACACACACATCATTATTAGCCAGTGTTGTGTTCATCTCAAAACACTCTTGCGCTTTGTGAATGTTATTAAGTGGTAGCCTAAGACAGGTAGTGCTACAAACTCATAACTTCACAATAATCATTTGAGAACAGCAGTCATTGTTTCAGCCTTACTTAATCTGCATACCTTCATTGAGCAAATGAAAAAAAAATGTGGAGACTTCCTAGTCATTTGTGCAAAAACTTAAACTAAAATAATTACAGAAATATAGAAGGTTAGTTTGGTGTAGGCCTATTACATTTAAACTAAGGCTAAACTGTAACGGACTCAAACAATCACTAGATAACATCACAAGGTGGAAAGGAGGATTCTGAGCTTTGCACAGCCTAAAAAGCAGATTTACTTGAACATTTGTTAATGAAACAAAATGAAACTATGTTTTTGAGATCAGCATTATAGCATGAGTGAAACATCCTGGCCATCAAAGAAGCCAAATCCAGTTTAATGGACTCAAATCAGCTATAGCTCACAGCAGAATCAGGAAAACTTTGACAGAGGAAGTAGAGATGTGATGGACTGATATGTGGAGTGCAAGAGGAAAAAATGTCTTTGTCTTTTAGAGCTCAGTGGACAATCAAAGCTTCCTATCAGCACTGAAGTAGGGGAAATTGGCTGCCCTGGGAAGGAGAGGGCCACGCTCACAGCCAATGGGAAGTGCCCCTGTCACTCTGGTGTACATATGTGTGTGCAGAAAGACCAGCCTCATTCACGTGATCCAGGATGATAGTCTGAAGTGTAGCTCTCCTCTTTGATGTGTGGCTGCAGATCCTTTGCGCTGAGGGACGGGACACATTTTTTGGCAGCGGCTCCCCCTGAGGCCTGACCGTCGGTGCTTTGAAGGAGCGCCATGTGGCAGAGACGGGAGGGTCTTAGTGGGAGCTGTGGACAGTTGCACACAGCAGCGGATTAGTGTCCTTCTCATACAAATCCATGCAGAGATTGGGGTTGACAGTAGTGCACAGGGAGCATGGGTCTGTGCTTGTGTACATGTAGGACTACTGTGACACACAGCATGAAGCATTAAAGATAGTGGTGAGAATAGAGATTTGAATCTATAGAAAATAGTTTTTGGTTTTGTGGTAAATCCAACTTTATCAATTTTTTGCATATTTCATTTCATGCTCTTTATTAACTTTTCGGAGGTTCTACACTACAGCACATGTTTAGGTGAAGTTTATTTTGGGCAAAATTGTGTGCAAGCATGAACAATGATGTAGAATTTACCAATCCTAAAAAAAAATTTACTCAAAGAGGAGTTGGTGAAGTAGTAATGGTGAATTTTTTTTTTACCTCCCAATAACTAATTTATCATCAGTTCATCATGCACTTTCTCAACATTTTTATTCATTACTTTATTAATTAACCAATGGTCATATTACTGTAATTCTTTTTAAAGTAATTTGTTTTAATTCTTCTTAAATAGTTTTGACTTTGGACATTCCTTGAACTGTTCTTGTAATTTATTCACACATTTGGGATATTGAGAATACTATATTCTATCTCACAGACAGAACTCAACTATGTTTGTGATGAAGATGCAAGGTTAGAACACGATTATATCTTTTACTCTGTAAACAATATTTTGTATGAAACATTTTTAACTACTTTTCAGGTCGTACTTTGCACCTGACTCAGACAAAAATACATCTCTCCACACACAGCTCCTAGTGACTCTCTCCTCTGTTTGAAGTTCTCTCGTCACCTGTGCACTGTCCTGTTCCTCCTGCTCTGGCCCATGATCTGCCTGATCCTTCAGTCTCCTGCCCCACCTCCTGCAGCTGCACGGGGCACACAGTCACGGCTTTGTCCTCCTTCCTCCGGCCCTCACACTTCTGCTCCGTCACACCTGCCACCTGCACCACGCAACACTTGGGATTTGAACCCTCATCCTCACCTCTGCCATCACCGCTCTGTCAGTGAAGAATGGTGAAATACAGAGCTACTTTGTGATGGTGGGCTTTTTAAGCAGAGCCAAAGGAAGTCATACTTCAGGTGGGTCTAACCGAAATTTTTCACCAATGGAATTCTTTTTGGTGGACAGAGTATCCAAAAATGTGCTCAAGTATTACTTCCAAATCCGAAATTCAGCCTTTAACCTGTCAAAATCCTTCAATGTACAATTTTGTGTAAGTGAATAAAACATTGTCACTCCTTTTAGAGCCCAGTGTCTGAAAAAGTGTCTTGTGCATTACACTGGGTCCAACTCCAGGATGGACTTCCTTAGCTTTAATGAGTGAGTAGCGCGTGTTGACTTTGGGTGCATAATAATAACTGGGAGACAGTGAGGGTGGTGGCTCTGTCGAGGTGATTTATGAGCTGGTGCCATGAGGGGACTTCTGAGCAGGATATTGTCCTCTGACTAGTGACTTGTGCCTCTCTCTCGGTGTGTTTTAGAGGCAGCCAGATTAAGAAGCAGTGCGGCGCAGGTGAAGCCTCTGGGTAATCAATCACCAGCATGTCACCAGACACACAACTGCAGCTTTAAACCCTTACTTTACCTGCACAGACTTTCTGCATATTCATTATTTCAGACAGATAAAGAAGAAACTTACAGTGGTAAACAGTTACATTTACTTGCAGGTATTATTATTATTATTATTATTATTATTGTTGTTGTTAGTGTTATTGTTACTGTTGATATTATTTATATTTTATTATTTTTATCATTGTTATTATCATTGCTATTATTATTAATAATATAATTATTACTATTATTATTGTTGTTGTTGTTATTATTAACATGGTGGGCCTTCAAATGGAAACAATGTTAAGTACACTTTTCTGAGTTCTTCACCATGTTCTAAAATTGTCTCCCATTATTAGTTTATTCAAAGTATTAAGGTTGATTCATGCATATTTGAGTAATTTGTTTTGTCGTGCAGCTGACAGTGCTTAAAAAAGTTACGTTTCTAATCTAAAAAAATCACACACACACACACAAAATCTAAAAATCTTCAAACGTTTTTGGTAGACAAAAATAATATTTGCAAATTGCTGATCTACATGTGTCATAATTTAGAAAAAACACATTAGAATCTCTTCTATCTCTAAATACTTTTTTACTCTTAAGTAATTTCTTGGTAACAAGTTACATTATTTAGAAGTACTTCTACTCAAGTGCATTGTTTGTACTCCCACACCTGTGATAACTACTTACTTGAGTTGTGGCAGATAATAATCTGATCAGGAGGAGGAGTCCCATGACAGCTCAACCACATGGCCCAGTCAGTCCAGCAGTGTGCAGCAGCCTCTCATCCTCCCATCACACACACAGTTAGCCACATCAGGATACAGGGCTGCACATGAAATCCGGTTTAAACAGTATTCAGCCAACAGATAAACCGCAACTCTTCTTCGACGGGTAATCACATCCTGGATCAAGCCTACAAGTGGAAGAAAGAGGTCTTTGTACATGAAAATACCATAAAAAGTGGCTGGTAAGCAAGGCAGATGATTTAAAAATCAAGTTCAGCCTTGTAAAAAAAGCTTTGCACGGTCACAATTTTCACAGATTTGACCTCAAGTTTTACCTGGATGGAGTATCTTCTTGTCTCCAATGAGCAAGGGTGGAACCAACATTGCTAGATGTCTAGTTGGGCCTTTAAAACAAAATTGTGATGATCTGATAGTGAATTTATGTAATTTATAGTTGCTACTTACCCAATGTGTCATTGTTTATCTATTATTTGCAAAATCCAGCCAAGAAACTTGTGAGTCTTGAAGAGATGAAAGCTGATGGAGCATCCACCAGGATCAAGTTAGTCATAAAACCATGATAGGTTTTATAAAAAGTTAGAGACATGGAAAAAAGTCGAGTGTACTTGTTCATTTAGTGTCGCCTTGTTAAAAACAACTGCTCCAAGGCTTCATGTACAGTCTGCTTTGTGAAGCAAAAAGAAATGCCATTGTATGAACTCAGAGCATCAGCGCTAACAGACATTGTCTGTGCTTTCCCCTAATGTGTATTTTCAGTTTGAATATATAGCACATACAACAATATGTTGACTTCATCATTGTTAGTCCACTGGGCCAGTTTGACAGGACAGGAAATGACCCGGTGAGACCTCTGGTGCCCTCAGGGAAAGACCTGACCTCTGGCTGACCCTGGAAAGACTGGTGCTGGCCGGTTAACTGTGGGTGTGGTCAATAAGTCAACTCTTTCAACAGAGCTAAGCAACAATGTACTGGAAAGTCCCTTTTTACCAATCAACAGTGGATTTTCAGCACCAAACTCATACTATTGTCTCTGCAATTACAGTGTCAGTACAGTGTTACAGTGCAGTGTTGGACTTTTAGAAAGTAGTTAGTATTTACTTATTGCTTCAAGAATACAGATACAGTACAAACAACAGATTATTCTGTTCATATGCTACTCTGTCCTTATATTACCTAATATTGAAGACCGCCATTTGTTCTATCCATAATGACTACATGTATTTTATAGTGCATATTAAATTTGAGTAAGTTCAGGCAGTTAAATTCACTGCATTTTGACAAACTATAAATATAGTCTCAGTGTTTGATTTTGTTTTTTTTTAAGTTACCATTACTGGACATACGTCTGCGCAAGTCTGCGAAATATTTTTTTTTTTTTCAATTTCAAATATTTTATTAGGCTAATCCACTACATTATCCATATTAGTAATACAAGATTTAAATAAATCTTATCAGATCTCGTGGGCTGCATAAAATGTTGTGAAGGGCCACATCTGACCTACGGGCCTTGATCTTCAGTCATTGGATAAAATTATGCTATTTAAATGAATGTAGTTTTAGTTGTTTGTAAAAACTGCATTACTTAAATGAAATGAATATTGGAGCATAAAACATGGCAAGAATGGCAGTAAGAGTAACATAATGAACAGAATTGTATCTTCGAATGTTTCAAAGAGTTTATTTCAAAATTCCCATGCCAAAAACAAAACTGCAATATGGGTCTATGTATTTTCTCACAAGCAACCTATTTTCAATCCAATCTCAGTTTGACTTGTTAACTAATCTCATTGTCACAACAGAAGTACAAAACAAGTAAATAATACAAAAATAGAAAACAACTAACACAAAAGAGAAATTGTATTCAATTTGAAGCATTAAAAATCTAAAAAGTACACATCAGATGCATAGAAAAACCGTAAGTGCCAAGGAAGCCACAAATTGGCCTTCATATTGAAGTTGCAGAACATAGGCTGTGTGAGAAAAGACATAGGGTTTAACATGTAGAAGAGTCAAAAATTATGACTACACCCCCCCACCCGGTCCCTCGAGTGGAAAACTGGTTCGTATGTTGAGATGAAAATAACCGTGACTGGTGCTACATTGCAAAAAGGAATCTTAAAGGAAATTACTTAAAGGTCTTGAATGAAGAACACTTTGAGCAGATTTCACCCCATGGAACAAGACTTAGCAAATAAAATCTGCTGAAATCTATAACCTAGATATTCCAAAGACAAACATAGCCAAGAGACTGTTTGGAGCTGCAGTGAGAGAGAAAATAATGGTGCGTCTCAACAGGCACAGAAAGCTGGATGGAAATGTCCTTATTTAAGATGGACTTGAGACCATTTTAATTACAAATCAGGTTAACGAATATTGTGCGGTAGTGGAGCAGATTAAAGCGCGTCAAGAAGACTGTCAATACGGCCCACCAACTCCTGCCTCTTACTGCTCAGGTTCTTGTCACTTTCAATGTAAGCTTCTTTTTTCACTTTACCGGCAACCAGCCGCTCGGCCTCCTGGGAAGAGCGGCAAACCAGCTCTTTCACCTGGCCATCCAATTTTTGCACCTCTCCCACCTGAAAAACACAAACAGACAAAAGAAAAACGATTACAGCTACAGGTAGAAGTATACTGTATGTACATGAGGTACTGCAAGCCCAAGCTCCCTCTAGGGGCACTGCAAGTGGGCCTTCAAAAGCTGTCCACCAGGGATGCTTTGATCTAGCTTTTTCAGTTCCCATACAAATTTTGATAATTTGGCTTTAAGTATTTATCGATACCAGTGTACACACTACAAATATGTACTTAAAACACACAAACACAATCTGGGACATTAAGAAAAGTGTTTTTTTGAGGTTCAGAACGGAAAGATTAGTATCTCACACACAGAACTCCAGCTGTGTTATTATTAGTGAGGAAAGATTTTGGCATAATTTGTCTTCTAACAAAATTTCAAAAGGCACTATTCCGTATTGTTTTTGTTTGGTCGTATTTATAATCAGCCTCTTGTCAGCAAAGGCATATTGTAGTGCATATTCAAAGAATAATTTGTTGGCACAGTGTCCAGTCTGTGTCTAGTAAAAAGCCATTTGTTCACTAAAACGTAGAATTTCAACAATTCATATTCATACTCATATTAGACATACAGGTAACAGTTTGTTAAATATGCTAAGTATATATATATTTTTACTTAGTTTAGGACCCATGCTGTACAAAAACATTACTATTTTAGTGATACCAATAAAATAAACGTTGCTAACTAATAATTGGGATTAATTCACTTCTGTACGTTATTATTTGACATTTTTAAATTCTATTTACTGAAAACATCGCAAATTGAATAATTGAAGTGAAATGACCTTTTCCGCCAGGTCGGAGCCCTCTGCTTTGAGGCGAGCCTGCAGAGAGCTGATGTCATTGGTCAAGGAGCGGTGGTCTGCCTCGAGGGTTTTCCGTCCACTGTTGAGCGCGCCGGTGTCCCGAGACTGTTTGTAGCGATTCACCACCTCATCCATGTGCCGGTACAGGCCCAGGCGTTTGTTAACTAGAGTCAGCACCTGCTCAGTGATGGAGGCTACCTTCATGCGCACCTCTGCAGCTGGATCCTGATCAAATATATTCATTTCTTTTAACAAAGTGAGCGACACATTTAGAGAAACAGACAAAACTAGTCATATTATTACCTTGGTGATGGCAAAGTCAAGGCGAACATAAATGATGACTGTAAAGAAAAGGATGTAGAAAGCTCCAACAACAAGCAGTGGTTCCTGTAGCATCAGGATCTTATTGAAGTTATAATGAATCTGTGGATGAGGGAAAAAAAAACATGAAATTATGCATTTTTGTATAACCTTCACCCGTTGCTCAACACAGCTCTAATAATTTCAACTAATCTTATGCAAAAAAAAGCCTAACCTAGTAGTCCGATTTACACCGGTTTTCCAAAGTGCATGTAAACCCGGGCAGACCTACTGAGGAGCTGTAAACCGGTTGGCACATGTGGTACCGACCAATTGTAGTCTGATTTCAGACTCATGTAAACAGACAATCGGTTTGCAGCTGGACAAATGCAACTGAGCATGCTCACAACATTTAACCACTGTACATGCCAACAATAAATTAAGAAATTTAAAACTATAAAGTGCCTTGCACAAAGTGGCACACACAATTGCACATTTAACTCCATGTTTAACACTGTTCTACATGTTTAAAATAGTCCTAAATGTTCCAGAAAAAAACTGTGTGTCATTTAACAAACAGTATTACAAACAGTTAATAAAAATAAACAACATTAACAATGTTAGAGTAGTTCAACAAATTACATGCAGTAGTGGATCTGACACAGCAGGACTAGTCTCTCCAGGGTAATCAAACCGGTTTGAGGGGAAAACCAAGTAGAGCCTAGTCTGATTTCCCTGATCATGTAACCGCAGTGACTGTTTCCTAAAATACTGTCGTCATTACATTTTGTGAACGCAAAGCATAATATTATTAAAAAGAAAAAAAAAGTTAGCATTAAGTCGAAACTTTTGCTTTCACGTTGCTCATAACTACATCTTGGACCAGCACGAGTACGTTTTTTTATTCAGACTAAAGGAATCGCTGTTTGGTCGAGACCATGTTCTGCGAGAGCTTCACATCTAGACTTTGGACCAAAAGATGTCCAGACCAAAAGGTCTTAGTGTGAAAGCACTCCAAGATTTGGAATGAAGAAAATACACATTATCAGCAGATGGTCAATGCCCGAAATACCCTTGTGACTCTAAGAACAGTGTTCTGGAACAGGAAAAGGGTACTCTAGGACAGAAGGAGAATCTAAGCACAGTTGGGAAAAATGGACAGTGCTCTGAGTAGAGCAGAAGGGTCTAAGGACAGTTAGACAGAAAAAGGGGCTCAAGTGGAAGACTCACTGTCCTTGTTAGTTTATCTACTTCTGTATTATTGATCAATGTTTTCATGGTTTGATTTTCTAACATTGCGTTTGTTAAATTAACAATCTTGTAAAGTCCTCAGAGATGACAGTTTTTTAGCTGGGGCTTTACAAAAAGAAATTGAATGGAAAATGCACCACCAGTTAGGAAAACAGACTCTCCCCTCTAATGTGCCAACAAAGACATTTGATTATGAATGCCAAATATTCTCACAAAGGTAGTGTGTTTTTTGTTCAAAATCTTTTGACAATTTTCTTACCACAACATCCTGAATGTGATGTTCCACCAGGTTATCCTTAGTAGCAACCAAAACTGGGCGCCCAAAAGTGTCCAAGTAAGTGTAGTGAAGCTGATTGGGCAGGCGATCAATTTTGTAAGGTGTGTCCATGTGGATGTTTCTTTTCCGAGATAAAATATTGTCAATTAAAAACCAACACAATTTTGCAAAACAATTTGATTTGTTGCAGACACTAACCTTGCACCTTCTGGCAAAATGATTTTCACAGTGAGGGAATCAATAACTTGATCATCATATACATGGTCAACCAATCTCATTTTCAGAGCATACTGGTCACCTAAAGCACAAACACATCACATGTTAATATCGAGTGCTTAACATTTCACTGTAAATCTATAAGTTGGCCAATAATTTACCAGTTAGCCTGCTTACCTAGAGTATAAAGGTACTCATAACTTGGGAGATTGTAACCAATGACATAGTGGGTTTTCCATCCTCCAAAAAGAGGAAAACGAGGCCTAACCTCCACCTCCACAGAGTCATCCAAGACCTGCAGATGGGAAGTGGAGATGTTTCCGATCTCATCTCTGTAGTACACATCTTGAGCAGAAGCCGGGAGAATGGTCTGTACAAGAAAGACCGTTTAATATCACAATGTATCAAGATGTATACCAATGTGTGTGTTATATACGTTACCTTGAAGGATTTTACAGAGGAGATTCCACTGTCTGACTGACGCTGGTAATCATAGCGAGAAAAAGCTCCCTTGAGCACAGCACCAGTGTGCCTCAGGTCAATAGTCTCCTCCACAGCGATGTTGCCCCAGTGAGAGACTTCAATGGTACGAGTCAGGCTGCTGATAGTGAGGAAGGGGGTGTTGTTTTCATAATGGATCTTCATTGTGTCCTGCACATCAAGAAGACAAAGTAATATCCTACAGTGGTTCATTTAACAAATTATAACAAATAACATGTTATAGTACCTCACTATAAGGAGGGACATCTTTGAAAGGTCCATATTCTATTATTTCATCATTTTTATTTGGATTTCCCAACTTTGTGTAACTCTCTACAGTCTTGGAGGCAAGTCGGACACGAGTGGTCTGAGAGCGAGTAAGGTAGGGAGAATACAGGTAATGGTTTCCTTGGAAAACCACCAGCTGCCTTTCAGCCTGCGTAATGTGTGTGGGGAAGGGCCTCAGGACATGGCTGAAAGTCATCTCAACCTTAACTTTCAGCTGAGCTCCAGGAGACAGGCTGGATGAGAGGTGGACCTTGTAGAAATCTCCACTGCAACAAGAACTACAGTTAGGGCTGGGCAATATATCAAATCACACAGTATATTGTGAATGTCGTCTTGAAGATAAAAAATAAATAAAAATTGAAAGTACATTTTTCATTGCCAATTTGCACTTTTAAAAAAGGGCATAAGCTCATATTCAAGTCATAACAGTCAATTTTTCTTTTCTAATAGATGAAGCTTTATGATTTACCAACCTGTGGCCATGTATGTCACTTTGCTGAATTTCCAGTAAGCCATCATCCTCCTCATCTCCCTTTACCTATCAAGAAAATAAAGGTTATGGTGGAAAAATGAATTGCCATATGCATAGGGGTGTGCAATTAATCTAATTTTTATTTCAATTATAATAGCAGTAATGTATTACAAAAAAATGGTAATTGTGGTTATTACCCTCAAGTTAGAGTGTTTGTAAGTGAACGTGTTTTCTCTGACTGGCAATGTCAGTTGACTTTACACATTCATGTAGAGAGCTTACTGAGGATTTCAATTGTGATTTATATAGCTCTGCTTATGATTTGTTCCATATTATAGCAGCAATAACTGTGCCTGGGCTATACGGCAGCACATTTGTCAAGAAGGTGTGCAATAATTCATTCATTCTGTTTTTGCAAAAGGCGGCAGCAACACGCGGAAGTACTGTCCAGCGCATACGTGTCATTCAGCCACTGAACCACTGCTGCTGCTGAGCTGCGGAAGCAAATCATTATCTACTGAACAATTACATCGAGCTTTCATCTAATTGTACAACTCAATCAAAAAGCTCCCAAATTCACTTTCTATTTGCAAAACGCTCAACGGATTTTGAATGAAAAAATAGACTATAAGTAATCGTGCTCACACACGAATTTGGACAATAAGCACACATTGCTGCAGAGATTGTTTGGAGCCACAAATCAATCAAACAAGCGGGCAAAAATTAAACACACAAGTATTAATTACAGCAGCGCTTCATGTGCTGTGCACGGGGAAATACAATCAATGGGGCAACTAGCATGCTAACGCTAACAAGCCGGTACCATCAATCTTCACACACTAATGTTTAGAAAATACAAACTTTACCGAGGCCCCTATGTAGGCGAGGTGAGGTGCCAGGTCGGGTTCCACTGACAAAATGAAGCTCTGGACCGCAGAGTGTCCCTGGTTTGAAAGAACGATCTCCGTAGTGATTTTAGCCAAATGAGTGCTCAAGTCCACCGTCCTCTTCACATCCTCATTCACCAGTCCACCCGCTGAGACTCCACTCAGCGCGACAGAAAGGCACGTACAGACAACTAGTAGATGCATTATAGAAATCTGAAACAAGAACTGGTAAAAATACAGAAATAAAGTCTGGTGCGATAGTAGCAGAGCTGCAGCAGTGAAAGGCCGCCCGCCGCACTGCCCTACAGCGGAAAGATGACGCTTCATTCAGCACTACGTGATGACGTCAAGTTGCACTCTGTAAAAAAAAAAAAAAAAATAACTCTACCGCTGAAACAGATAAACATTTAAAGATTTTTTTTGTGCTGTCAAAAAAATATGATAAATGTATGTATCACATAAAGAAAAATAAAACCTCTGTTTACAAATCCTAACAAAAGTGTGAAATTTTTTTTAAAAATTGCTTACTATTTTTACAGTGTCAGCCGAAATAGCTCAGTTGGGAGAGCGTTAGACTGAAGATCTAAAGGTCCCTGGTTCGATCCCGGGTTTCGGCAGTGTGACTAAAACCTTTTGTTCAAACAAATTAAACTAGAAACAAACAGAAAAAGGAAAGTGTTAAAAGTTTGTGTAAAACAAAAAAACATCGATTATTTTCTAAATTTGAGAAAAAAAAGGTTAGATTACTGTAACTCTCTACTTGCAGCCTGCCCTAAAAGCACTACTATAAAAAGCCTTCAACTAGTTCAAAATGCAGCAGCAAGAGTAATAACAGGTACTAAAAACGTGAGCACATTAACCCAGTACTAAAATATCTTCACTGGCTTCCTATTGAGTTTAGTGTAAAAAATAAAAATGTGATTTCATCCACACAAGGTATTTTAGGCTATAAATATTAGGGAACAATTCCTATAACTATTCCTATGTATTCACATAATGATAATAATATGTTTCAATATAATAATGTGTTCTTGGGCAATGTTCTACTGGCTTGAATTGTCATGACAACAGGTCTGTTCCACAGTAGAGGAAATGACATAGAAGGTAAAATATGGTCAAAGATTTTTAAACTAACTATAACCAATAACCAAAAAAACTAACTAACTATGTCACTTAATTTCATTTGCATGAAATGGGCACTAATCATTTGTTGTAGACTAGCATGGTAGTAATATGCTTTCATCGTATCATCTGGTGACCATATGTTTCTAAATGTGACTTTTAATTTCTTCACTTCTGAATCCATTCTATTTATGCTGTACCAACAGGTGCCTACGCCCACACCCAGACCCACAAGCTGCACAGACAAATCAAGTGGTCAAAGCCGATTTTCAATGGTAGAAAACTGTTATTATTTTAGGTGTATGACCTTTAAAGGCTGTCAGTGCTCTTGTATTATATTTCAGGTCCCAACTGCTGCTCTCCTGGACCAACCAAGTACTGAAACCGGGCCTGAAAGTCCTGTGAAAAGACCGAAACTGACCCTGTCTTCAGTAAATATCTATCAGAGCTGATGTATTAAAATACTGCATAATGGTTGTATTACGTTTTTTCTCTTTTAAAAGTTTGAAAAGTCCAGATTTGGGGGAAAGCACGTGCAGAGTGCAAAGCCTAACTTAAATGTTGGCAAACCTAAGGTGAAGACCTGTTTTAATGTGTCTGTGTGTAAACAAATAAAATGCAATTTAACTATTCATTTTATCTTGTAATTTTAGCCTGTATCCACACCTACATCTGCAGCTGGAGGGTCTGAAGTTCAAGTTCACCCCAGTGCACCACCACAGCCTGCAGCTGAGGAGCCTTGTCACACCAGCGCTCCACCACAGCCTGCAGCTGAGGAGCCATTTTTTCTTGCTCCTCCACTTCGAGCAGGACGCCGAAGGCCAGTGGAGAGGCAGTGTTCAGAAGAGAATGTGGTAAACAAATATAACTTCTTTAGTTTCTTTTTTTTTAAGTTTGTCATTTTTATAGTGCTTTACATTCCTGTGCTTGTGTGTATCACAGAACCCATTTCAGCCAGAGCCTGCTGCAACACTTCCACTCCTCTGGCCTCTTCCCCAGGAGGATCATAAGTGGGTGTCCTCTGCTTTGTTCAGGATCAATGCTAGTGGAAAGCAGGAGCTCCAGGACTACCTCCAGTTTTGGTACACACCCCCTCGACCAACATCAGCCAGGTTTTTTGCCCATCCGCTATTCCTCTGGATGCCTTACCGGCTGTGGAAAGTCCGCCTGTTTTGCACTAACAAAGCCTGTACAAAGCATCCACTGAGCAGCGGAGGTCTTCACAGGCGGGTGAGACAGGTTCTGGACATTGACCAGTATTACAACCTGGTCACGAAGACACTGATTTGCTCCAAGTGTCGCACCAGTTACCTGTCGTACAATAAGGAAATTCTGGAGCAGCTGGACTGGGCTCACCGCAGTTCAGGGTTATCCTGACACGCAAGTATGTAGCCTTTTTGTGCTGCTTTTGATAGTAGGTTGTATTTGTGTGCCCTAATATATTTATATTTGAATATTGCAGATATGCCTGTGACATCAGGGTCATCCGCTTCCTACGGGATCGAGGGCTGGGGAATGGCCCTGTTCGTCTTATTGGCCAGCTGAAGGAGAACCACAGTGAGGAGTGGCTTAAAAAGGTTGCGCGTTACACCCAAGAGTGCAAAGCCTTCACTAGGAGCCGTTGCTTGATCCCCCCAAAGTTTGAGGAGCCCCCCAAACCCATGGCACTACCCAGCTTTAAGTGGCTTCAAGTGGCGTACAGCCAAGGAAATTCTTAATAGGCTGGAGGATATCAAGGCTAGTATCACCTCAACATATGGCTCCATATTAAAACTGGACTCCACCAGAAAGGTTGGTTTAAATCTTAATAATATGAGTTAAGAATATATAACTACACATACTCACTTATCAAATGTTGAATTAATACAAAATGTTTTTTTTAGATTACAAGGAAGCTTTCTGGGTTGGCAAAAGGCAGTGGACAATGGCTGACTTCAGTTGGTTATGAAATGGGCCAAGTGCTCATAAGCGTCCTGACTGCTGGAGAAGGCCCTGGTTTGGATGTCATGGCTGCTGGCTTGGTAAATAGGTAATTTGATTTCATTTTATGTTGACTCTTATTTGTGCATCATACAGCGTGCATTGGCTTACTGTCTGTCCCTACTCATGTAGAGAAGCTTAGTAAATAATTATGACGGGCACAGTTGTTTTTCATTTGCAAGAAAAAAATGTTTTGGTGTGCCTATAAAGCAGCAGGTGTGGCTCCTCCTGTGGCTCTCTATGTGGATTGTGGCTGCTGCAAACAATTGGGTGAAACGAAGCTGAAGGCCAGATTCAGTGAATGGCCTGACTTGATCGTGCGCCTTGACATCTGGCATTTTATGCAACGCTTGGCTGTGGGATGCACCACTGATGCTCACCAGCTCTACCCCACTTTCATGGCTCGGATGTCAGCCTGCATCTTTGAGTGGGATGCAGGTGACGTGAATAAGCTGAGAGAGGCAAAGAGAGCACAGTTAAATGAGCAAGGCTGGCCTCATCTCAGTGAAAAGCAATTGGACTGGCACATCACAAAAGCGGAGTTGGAGCTGCACTGCAGGAGGAGGACTCGTGGAGAAGATGAAACCATCCGGCTGTTGGATCAGCTCATCGGTGAGCTCATGACTGACAGAGGGAAGGATGCACTTGGTGTTCCTCTTCTGGATCCCATAAAAATGCAGCACATCTGGCGTGTTCAAAAGAGACAGTGCATCCAGGACCCACCAGGTTTGGCACTATATACTCAGACGGGCACCATCATTAAAGGTGGAGTCCAGCTGCAGACACTGCGCTGTGCTCGTGGTTCCACATCCTTGGAGTCATTTCACCTACATTTGAATCGGTTCATTCCAGGTATGTGCAACCCAATAATGCTATTGTGTTTCATATTTCCATTCTAATATTACTGATTACTCATTCAGGAAACAGTGCCAGCTCCCTACTTTTTCAAATGTACTTGCTGGACGGGCTACACCGGTGGAATCAAAATAGGGCTGCTGCTGCTGTGGAGGTTAACTCATTAGGTCTCTGGAGAGCTGCTTCACAGTGTAAACACAGACTATGAGGAGGTTTTTGGAAAAAAACTGGTTCCTTCGTTTTTTCCTCCCACAAAATACACAGGTAATAAACAAATAGGGTGTTGATTATGTTACTTTCCATGTTTATTTAATTTTATTTTTATATTTTTAATTTTTCATATTTTTACAGGTGAACTCATTGGGTTGCAATATCTGCTGAGGCAGAACAATGAGCCTCTCCAGGATATGTCACCAGATTCCGAAGAGGCAAGAGAGCTGCTAACACATTTGGATGAACAGGTGCCCTTGGAGACAGATGAGGGCTTAGGAAAAATTGCCTTCAGTGATGCCACTCTCACTGATTTACAAATAGAGGCTGACACATCCTTGCTCCTTGTCCACAAAACTCCTGCTGAGCTTGTCCAGTCTGCGTCCACTCACCTGTCTGCTGTCCAGCCTGCGTCCACTCACCTGCCTGTTCAGCCACAGTCCACTCACCTGTCTGTTGTCCAGCCTGAGTCCACTTACCAGCCTGTTCAGCCACAGTCCACTCACCTGTCTGCTGTCCAGCCTGCATCCACTTACCTGTCGGTCCAGCCTGAGTCCACTCACCTGCCTGTTCAGCCACAGTCCACTCACCTGTCTGCTGTCCAGCCTGCGTCCACTCACCTGCCTGTTCAGCCACAGTCCACTCACCTGTCTGCTGTCCAGATTGCATCCACTCACCTGTCTGCTGTCCAGCCTGCGTCCACTTACCTGTTCAGCCACAGTCCACTCACCTGTCTGCTGTCCAGCCTGCGTCCACTTACCTGTCGGTCCAGCCTGAGTCCACTCACCTGCCTGTCCAGCCTGCGTCCACTCACCTGTCTGCTGTCCAGCCTGCGTCCACTCACCTGCCTGTTCAGCCACAGTCCACTCACCTGTCTGCTGTCCAGTCTGCGTTCACTCATCTGTCTGCTAGCCCATCTACATCTTCACAGCAAACTGTACGTGAAATACTCAGGAAGCATAATGATTGTTGTCAATGCTTCATGTAAACGAATATTAAAACTTTTTTCCAGGCAGTGGACGAGCATGGTCTGCCTGGCATGAATCGTGTGGATAAGCTTGCAGAATACCTGGTGGGCTTAGAAGCGAGAAAGGCTAACACTCACCAACCAACAAGCCATCACTATTGTAGGACTGTGGCAAAACCTGCAACAACACGACAAGGACAGAATTTCTTATCCTCCAAGGTATCAGGACAGACTGCACACTGGTCGTTTTAGATCTAAAAAAAAAAGGCTGTTGCAGGAGTTGAGAGCACAAAAAGATGCATTCTCGGTTCGACTGGATCTGCAGCTCAGTGGCCAAACTGCAGCCGTTTAATTGAAACATTGTTATTACGATTGTGTAACATTCACAATTACCCTAAAAAAAATTGGAGACAAAACTTATTCAAGGTGGTCATTAATTCTAAATGATTACAAAAAATTCGGCAGCTAATTTTAAACAACGGCATTATAATGAAGGAAACAACCCTTCAACCTATTGCAATAAACCAGCACACCTTAATCCAGTGGCATAATAAAAGATTTAAGGCACAACATGTTGCCATTCTCCTGCAAGGATTGGTATTGCCAGAGAATCGACCCCTTGCCAGTGAACCACTGCTCCCTGTCAAAACGAAGCCCACCACAGTCACTGCACACAGACATGAACACGTTTACACCATGCCACCTGACACAGCTGGGCAGGCAAAGACCAAACTCTTTGTCAAAGACAGAGCAGAGTTGAGACCCATTCAGCCCACACCACCTGCTCCACAGCAAGTAGTTTTTTACGTGCCTCTGCTAAGGCCACCCCCAGCCACTGCACCAGGCACCATCATCTCACTTTTACCAGTTCCCCAGACCACTGCACCAGGCAATATTTCTACACCACATTCTGAGACAGCAGCTACTGGTACTGTCCAAACACAAGACACACAACACAAACAAGCTGCAAATTCTTTGGTCTGGAAGGGATCGAACCTGGATCTCCCTTTCTCCTCCCTTCCCCTTCTCCCCCCTTCTTCCCCAACTTATACGACAATTGTTCCCCAGCTTTCGCGGAGTTGGGAGAGCGTTAGACTGAAGATCTAAAGGTCCCTGGTTCGATCCCGGGTTTCGGCAGTGTGACTAAAACCTTTTGTTCAAACAAATTAAACCAGAAACAAAAAAACAGAAAAAGGAAAGTGTTAAAAGTTTGTGTAAAAAAAAAAAAAAAAAAAAACATAGATTATTTTCTAAATTTGAAAAAAAAAAAAAAAAAAGGTTAGATTACTGTAACTCTCTACTTGCAGCCTGCCCTAAAAGCACTACCTATAAAAAGCCTTCAACTAGTTCAAAATGCAGCAGCAAGAGCAATAACAGGTACTAAAAACGTGAGCACATTAACCCAGTACTAAAATATCTTCACTGGCTTCCTATTGAGTTTAGTGTAAAAATAAAAATTCTTCTTCTTACTTATGAAGCCCCTATATCAAAGATAAAATAGTACCTTATGGTGACCAGATTTTCAAAATTACAAACTGGGACACATTCAGATGGAGGTAATAAAATTGTGAAAAGACTGTATATTTGGTAAATTCGTGGCTCATTCACATTTCATGACAAACTTGTTAATTACTGTAAAATATGGGTGTTTTTCTCATAGCCTATTTGACTGAAGAAACAAAAATATATTTCTGTATTTATTAATGCGCGGTATCAAAGTGGTCTAAAACTGGGACAAATCAATGGTTTGGATACATTTTCTGGGACATGGGATACTGAGCTCAAAATAGGGACTGTCCCAGGTAAATAGGGACGTTTGGTTACGTACCGTATCACCCTAACCGTCCACTTGCCTAACAAAATACTGGTCTGTTGGTGATTTCTAAAGTCTCTAAAAGTACAATTGGATGGAGGCAGAGGAGCTTTCAGTTTCCAAGCTCCCTGGTTATGCAATCAGCTCCCTGCTCATGTTAAAGAAGCTGACACATTTAAGATTTGGTTTAAAATGTTAGTTAGTTTAAGGTCAGGTCAGTTAGGAACAGAAACTAACTCAAAGGTCTAATTTAGCTGCCCTAGAATCTAATTTATTGGAGATAGTATGACAACATGAGTTCTTCAACATGTACTCTTTAACTTCAAATCAGTCTAAAGCACTGCACTTGTGCATAATTACAGTATTACACTGTACTGCACTTACACCCTTCATGAACGGGGCATAAGTATGTCAGTGTCTACCTTGACGTTATTGAAGAAAATGTGTTTATTTATGACTTAAATATTCATAAAAATATTAATATTGCATATTATAATGATACATGGTTTATATAGTGCTTTTCTACATTGTAAAGACATTGTAAAGCACTCAAAGCGCTTTACAATCTAGTATCCACTCACCCAGTGTATGCAGACACTGAGGCAGTGTGAATTAGGTGTCTTGCCCAAGGACACAATGGCAATCCATCTTTGTTTTCCCACTGTGGCACCGGTGTTCAAGCGGTCTCCCATTCAAGTACTAACCAGGCGTCTCCCATTCAAGTACTAACCAGGCCCTAACTTGCTTAACTTCTGAGAGCTGACAGGATCAAGATTTGACAAACAGGTTAGATTTCTTTAACTGTACTTGATACTTACCATTATTCAGAATTATTCAGAATTGATTTGGGATCAACATTTCACAAAAGTTCCATGCTATTAAAGAAAAAGTGTAGGCTATATTTATGGCCACATCAGTAATACAATTATTAATTGAATACAATTTTATTGCTTATCATTATTAATAATTATTTTTGAATTGATTTTGGATCAATATTTTAAAAAACCTAGAAGCTATTGATGAAAAAGCATATATTTGTGACTAAGATATTAATAAAAAATAAATATTGCATATGAATAAGATTTCATTGGTCGTAGTCGATGCTTATTATTAAGATTTTGAAATTATTTTGGATTAATATTTCACAAAATCTCCACGCTATTAAAAAGTATATTGATAATAATTTTAATATTGCATATGAAAAAGTCTTTATTGGCCCTAGTTGATGCTATCATTACTAAGAATTATCGATTTGGGATCAATATTACAAGAGTATTACAACAGTAAGATGGGTTTCACATTCTAGAAATCATGGCAGTTATTAGTCAGGTGGAGGGCAAGAGGCAGTTTTTTTCTATTAATAACATTGTATTTTTGCTATGAAATATTTCACAAAGTATTTGACAAATTTAAAAAGTGGTGGTTTGGTGACTCCATTAATCCTTTATAGTACCAAAATAAACATAATTTAAACAATGTTGATTTCAGCTGCCCTCCACATTGAAATAATATTGACCTGTAGAAGAATGCTGTGATGTCACGTGAAACCAACCTGTTGACACAACGGAAAAGTTATCGGGGACACCAAAGAACATCTGTTCTATCCGACAGGAACGGTATTTTGTTGACGGTCCCTTAATAACAACCGTCCGGAACATTTACCGACACTTCAAGCTAACCCACACCCCACGAATTTCACGCATTATGTTTGAAATCATCACGTCTTGCGGCCCTTGTGAGTGAAAATGTCGAATATGTCGAATACCCAAACAACTTCACTGAGGTTAGAACTTTGGGCTGGCAGTAGGCGTGTCCGATGCGTGGCGTCATAGGGCCTGACGGAGCTTGTTTTGGAGGAAGTGAAGCCTTAGCTCGTAGCATATTAGCACCAGAGAAAAAGCAAGCGTCAACCGAGACGGGGCGAAGAACAACACGTATCTCATTTGTTTTGCCAAACTGGGCAATATTGAAGGTGTGGCAGTGTTAGTTTTGACCACCAGAGTCAGGTCCACCACTACCTTTTCAGTTTAAATTTGGATCGAACCACTAAACGTGTTGTTTCTACGGGAAGACGTTTGCTATTGCATTTAGCCTGTTAGCTAGCTGAGGTTAGCTAACGCTTTCATCATAAGCACAAAAAGCCGACATTTGAGTCTTTTTTTCCCTCAGGATCGTCTCCCAGGTTTGCATCAATTAATTTTATGTTCGCTTTGTTTTTATTATGATATACATTGTGTGTTAACTGTCAGTTTGATTTGCATTTTATCAAATGGTCATTAGCCACTTAAAATGCTAGCTTGTACGTTACCACTTGAGTCACTTTTTGGTACACAATGTTTGTCATCGTCGAAGTAGCAAAAAGCAAAATAGCAGGTGTGCTAAAAAGACTTGTCTTAGAGTTTGACATTTTTTTAATATAGCAGGTTAACGTTAAATGCCTTCTTTGCCGTATTTGATTTTAATATAGCAGGTTAACGTTAAATGCTTCTTTGCCGTATTTGATTTTTATTCTGTACTAGTTTCGATTTGTTTACAAGCCACACAATTATAAAAAGCTATCCTTATTAAAGTTAACCTATTTGCTGTAAGACGACATGGTATTTGTTGATTGGGCATTGTTATAATAACATTATAATATCTAACACACTTAAAAGAATAAAACTGTGCTAATCATGCTGCCAAGTCATGGTCCCGTTAGTTGTGTGTCCAAACCATGTGACCAGTCCCTGACACAGTGTCATGGGGCGCAGATTATTAGCTGCATACACAACCTTATGCACACTTTCTTAGCATAGCCTTTATTTAGGGCTGTAGTTCCCGGGAGTAGGTTAATATGTAGTGTCCACATATTAAAAGTCCTCTGTATGTCACGTGTTACAGGACTTTGCGTGATTTTAAAGTTCCATGTTTGGACTTTGGTCGTTACAGCACCATAAGATGATTTATTATTCCAGTACTTTCTCAACTGTTTACAGACTTATATATGCATTATGTACCTATTTTAAAATGGCATTGGATTCTAGGAAAGCATAAAACTTAATTGAAGGGCTTTTTTTAGTGTAAATAGCAAAAAACGAAAGATAAAAACAATGCTATATTTACTATGACTATTTTTACATTAGTAAAAGTTATTGTGTTTGTTAATTGTAATCACTGTCTAGACTACTGAAGAACTGTAAAAATGCCAATTATAAATAAACTGCTATCCATACTAGGGATGGGACGATATACAATATTATAGCTAATTGCGATAATTAAAAGCCGCAATTAAATAATCGTGGCATTTTTTCATAATCGTGGTAATCGTAATCGCAATTATAGCAGCAGATGCGCGCCTGTGGCTTCATAAGAGCATCTAAAATCTGACTGCTGTGAACTCAGTTAAAGCTGTGTTATGGTTAAACAAAACTCAGAAAAGTGTATTTTACATAATTGGTCGCTTTAAAAGGGCACTGTGTAACATTTCTGATAGAGAAGAGATGTTTCCATTTTGTTTCGCATGTTTCACAATAATTATTTTAAAAACATATATTTAAAATAATAATTTACGGTAAATAACCATTTGACTTGAGAACTTAACTTAAAATATTTTTTTAATGACATACATTCCTAATCATGTTCATTTTGCTCGCTTTGTTTTTTGTTTTATGATTATGGGTTGTATCTTAACTGATCTGCGTTTTCATCAAATTGGTCTAGTCTGAAAATTTTTAAATTTTTACAGTTAGTGGACTATTTTTTCTTTTGCACATTGCAACTGTTATAAAAATTAAATACGCCATCAAGCTATTACAAGTTTCTTCAGTATATGATGTATAGATATAGTATGTATGATCAAATACAATAACTATGATGATAATTGTTTTCATGAATCCAAATCATTTATTTGTATTTAAATAAAACTAGAGAACTACAAGTATAACAACAACAAAAAAACAATATCAAGGTTACAAAGTCTATATTTTGTTCTATGTCAGCACTTTGCATGCTACTAAACTATTGGCAAAACACCAACTTTTTTGACTAAATTATGGCAGCTGATGCTCTTATATCTCTGAATCTCTGTTTTATACTAAAGATTAAATTGACGTTGTACATTTTCTCTTTGCAGCTGAAACAGAATGACCTCACGGAAGAAAGTCTTACTTAAAGTAATTATTCTCGGAGATTCTGGGTGAGTGAAGTGAGATCATGTTGTGTGGCACAAGACAAGTAGATGGGCTGTGGAAGTTGACAGTGCGTTGTGGTTTCTAGGGTCGGGAAAACCTCTTTGATGAACCAGTATGTGAATAAGAAGTTCAGCAACCAGTACAAAGCCACAATAGGAGCTGATTTCTTGACAAAAGAAGTTATGGTGGATGACAGACTTGTCACGATGCAGGTACATACATTTTTCCCTAAATATTTATTCTTTATCGTACATGGACCAAAGAGTCGAGATAAAACATCTGACTACAAAAAAACAACAAAAAACATTTAATTTTTTATATTGGCATGAACAAATTAGACTGCAGCAACTTTAGTGTCAAATCTTGTACTGTACATCTATATATACAGTATATGTATTTTTTTATGCTGAATCTATTTTGTCTCGTCTAGATTTGGGACACAGCTGGTCAGGAAAGATTTCAATCTCTGGGCGTAGCTTTCTACCGTGGAGCAGATTGTTGTGTCCTGGTGTTTGATGTGACTGCACCCAACACCTTCAAGACTCTGGACTCCTGGCGCGATGAGTTTTTGATCCAGGCCAGCCCACGGGACCCTGAAAACTTTCCTTTTGTGGTGCTGGGCAACAAGATTGACTTGGAGAACAGACAGGTGGGTCTTTTGGGATGTTCTCAATCCTCCTAATCAAGTTTATTTTAAAGTAGAACTAAACTTTTCAACTCTCAATCATGAATGGAGGTTTAAGGAGCAGTGTCAATGGTCTAATACAGGGGTCCCCACCGTTCCCAACCACCGGTTCGGGGCCCCAAAACCGGTCCGCGGGGCCATCTGCTACCGGGCCTCAGAGGATTTTTTAATATTTATTTTATTGCAATTTATAGTCTATCACTACATCCTTGTGCTTTACTATAACAATAAAGTGCCACTTAATCCAATAAACAGAAAATTCAAGCAATAGGTGAGCTAAAAATATACACAAACATTTTTTTTTTTTTGCATTTTTCATTGTTGTTATCGTGCTACCCAACCTCGACCGGTCCCTGGAAAAGAAATTTGTGACTGTACCGGTCCTTACAAGAAAAAAGGTTGGGGACCGCTGGTCTAATAGATCTCAAACTCTGACCAGGCAGTGTCTGTTTGTAGTAAAGCAGAACTAAGTAACATTTTTACATCTTTAAATGTCTTTGTAAGCACTGTGATGGCTACATTTTTGGAGCATTTGAGCAGCAACTGCAATTTCTCCACCCTTCCTGCATTCGACCCGAACTGCTCTCCTGAGAAATTCTGGCTCTCTTTTTGTTTGTTTTTTATTTAGCAGTGTAAAATGTGCTTAGATGTGTTTTTGCTGCCTTGTTTCAATACTAAAGATCCACAAAATAAAAAAAAAAGGTTAAATTTAGATTTTATAGTGTATTACTCTCTTGTATAATTACACAAAAGAGATGGGGGAGTTATAGGCCAGATCTGTTAGTTTTGCTTCAACAATTCTATAAAAGCATATTTTGTTTCAGGTAACAACTAAAAGAGCACAGGCATGGTGTCAAAGCAAGAACAACATCCCCTATTTGAAACCAGTGCTAAAGAAGCTATCAATGTGGAGCAGGCCTTTCAGACAATTGCACGTAATGCCCTTAAACAGGTAAGGCTGAAACAATGAACAATTTTTAGTTTTGTCTTGTGCTCATTTGTAAAATCTTCCCTCTTGTGACTGTTGTAGGAAACTGAAGTGGAGCTGTACAACCCTGACTTCCCCGAGCCCATCAAACTGGACAGAAATGATCGCGCAAAGCCTTCATCAGAACCGTGCAGCTGCTGAGGACTCGGAAGATCCGCTTTGTCAAACCCTGTCTTGCCTTGTCTATATTACCTTTCCCATGGCCCACTGTGTTAACCCTTAATGCTCAACAATACAAGCAGCATCTCAGTCATCCAGAATATTACTCTAAACTCCAAAACGTGCTGCATTCATTTACACAAAACACATTTTATAAAAAATTAAATTAAAAAAAAGTCCCTTAGCCCAAAGACTCCTGAGGCCTGTATAGAACCTGGTTTACTTTGGTAGACTTACCCAGACATGAGCCTCTCTGGATAAGATGTAGTTCCAAACGGGTTCACAACTCAGTCGTTCAACCTTGATTTTCTGAAGGAAGGAGGAAGGATTAGTTACAGCTGAGCATTCAGAACAACAGGGGAAGGGTAGAAGTTCTGTGAGGAAACATGATGATACGTTAATCATGAATGTGAAATGTATAACAAAATTAAAAGTCAAGTGTAACACGCTACAGTTTCTTGTGGAGTCGAAACATACTGTATGCGACCAATCACAGACGAGCAAGTTACGTCATGGAGAAAGTTATTCTGAAACTCGATGAATTTATCGATGAAATGGTATAAAAGTCTTAAACATCAAATAGATAAATCAGGAATAAATCAGCGGGTAAGATGTACAGCCAAATGTGGACATATACAATTAGCTTAGCAATATTTACATGACTTTTTGGCAATAAATTGTGTTTAAATATTCCTTCTCTATATGGGTATGTTTGCTGTAGATGTGGGCAAAAATATGTATAACACAGTTTTCTTGGAGCGAGATAATACCTTAGAGTTTTGTAACTATCATATATTAACCAATATTGATATAAAGAATATGCTGGGTTTGTGTGTCCCCTTATGTCTCTGCTCCTCCCTCTTGTCACTAGATTCTTGGCTCTGATTGGTCACAGTCCTGGTCAGAGCAGGCTACGAGTTTAAGGCATGTTGTCCTAGAGCTCTGATACTTCGTGTACTGGCAGATCAAGCCTAACCTTGAACGTACCTCTCTAAACCTCAAATCCAGCTTCATAGAACAGGCTTCTGGAGGAGACACGGCATTTGCTTGTATGATGCTTTTGACTTTCCAGTGTTTCTTGTTCAGAGCAGTGGTGGTTTGGGCTAACCTCAGTTTTATATATACGCATACATTCTTATTTTAATGCTTTATCGTGAAAAATCTACACATAATGTAAACATCTTTTTACACGTATGTGCTTATAAGTAAATACTAACATCATAAAAATTAAAAAAACATTTACTTAGTTGTGGTTGATTTCATGCCTTCAAACCCATCACTGCTGGATGAATGGAGGAAACACTGCAGCCCTCTCATTATACTCATTTGTGTTGTGGCTTGAACTTGTTTCACAATGATGTACACTTGTTACCATACCTCACAACTTCTGAAATAATATGAGATTAAAGAAATTGTCATTACCCCATTCGGAACATCCGATTTGGCAGTGTTCAATTTGTTTTGATTGCACAGGCCCAGATACTTTGGCAAAACTGTTGACGTTGGTATAGTAACCATACTTGGTCCAAACTTCATTTAAGTAGACATTTTACAAAATGTCCAATAAACATAGCTAAACTCAATAGTTGAATACTTATTTAGTGCCCATTCCTATGCTCAAAGGTTGATTTTTTATTTTTTTGCATCTTGTTTAGACATCTGATTTGGCAATAAACATCTTGGAATTTGAGTAGTCTGACTTTAGAAACCGCTAACTTGAAATCACAGAACAGAAAACAGACTAATCATGTTGCTAAAGCAGTGTCATTGAAAGACGTTAAATCAGATCACGCTCCAGATGGGGTAATGACAGCAATAAATAGAATTGGGCTGAAGATCCATTTATCTGCCAATGTGATTGACAATTTCTAAATCAGGTTTGTCATTTAGGCCTCACTTCCACTTTGTTTGCACTTAACTCCCTCAGCTACAATAACAAAAGAATTGCTTGGGCGTTTGAGCCACAAAACAGAATTGTAGCTCAGGTTGTGTGTGTGTGTCATCTCCATGAAAAGTGTTGTCCATCAGCCAGCTCAAACCAACCGAGTGAGCATGTCCTACTTCATTGGGAGAGGATAATATTGAAGTTAGCGCTGTTTTAACTTTTAGTTACTTTACTGTCAACCATTGTAACTCTTACGTTTGCATACCTCTGAATCATTTTTATTAGAGAAGCAAACTGCCTCTCCATATCTGTCTGCCATATGCTTGTGTTGGCAATGTAAGTGCTTGACTTTTCTTTCACTGTATGTTTGTATTAAATTCATTATAGATACCATAGATACTGTAAAATAAAAAAGGGGGAAAGTACTGGCATTGATCATGATACTATTAATATGATAAATGCATAGCATCTACTTGTATAAAATGTCTGCGTTTCAAGTGATGAGGGTAATAAAAGTCTGAAAATTTATGTTTTCTTTGTTTTATTGAGAAATAATAAGTAATAGGTAATATTTAACACAATCATAACATACATAACTAACATAAGGCAAACTATAATTTACAAAACTACACCAGGGTATTTGTGGGAAGACTTGGGTGAAATATTAGACCTTATAAATAATACAGATATTAAAAGGCACATATTATGCATACCGGTACTTGACTTTTTGAGCAAGAGTCTACAGGTATAAATTTTTGATCCCACCATCACCTTTTGTATATTTTTATGTGAAAACAAGTGTCCATTCCGCTCCTGTATGTTTTCAATTTATTCCACTTCATTCAAAGGGTTCTATGGGACATTATCAAAAGCCATTTTCTCAAAATGCATTTTCTTCCTGCAAAATCAGCCCTTAAATTAGCTTTTGCACACACCAAACTGCAAACACTTCAGACTAAACAAGAGTTTAAAGATTTGGTTTTGATAACCAACTGTAAGCTTGATTTACTGTAGATTTAAGTTTAGAAATAAATAGAATAATAAAAATATTTTATCTAATCACCTTTTTTATTTCTTATTATTTGTATCCCCATTAGTTACTACCGTAGCAAAAAGTTTTATTGTTTTCATCATGTTTTTATTCTCAAAATTCTATCAGTCATGTTTTTAGAATTATGTGTTGCCAAAGCAAAACCTAAGAAAAACAGAGCCAGGTTTAATGAAGCTCACCCTCTAAACTCAACTTTCATTTCAAAATTTCAAACACAATTCTTTGTTGTAAAAACATAAGAAAACAATGAGAGGAGAAGTTTAGAGTGCAGAGCAGTGCAAATCAATGCTCTCGTCTAGAAATGACTCTGGCCTTTACAGTGAGACAGGAGGTTTGTGGCTGTTTTGACTGGAAATTTGCTCGATTTGCATCAAAATAACCAAAAAATGACTCAGAACACCATATACACAGTGTAAGGGCCAAAAAATTGTGTGTGTGTGTTTAGATTCACTTTAGGTGTGTTGTTTTTGATGGAAAAAAGTTTCAATATGATATAGTAAAGTTGATTAAACTGAAAATTAGCTCAACATATCAAATTTTGACCTTTTTTTTAAACTTAATATTGAATGTTCTCAAGGCCTTCTGCACAGTAGGTTGTAATAAACTTCAAAATTCAGTTTGGTATGAGTGTGGCACTTTAGGGGCTGAAAGAAATGTGCTTTGAAGCTACACTGTTCCGTAAACCTATATGGATGAAGTGAATTAAAAAAAAAAGAATAAAATATCTTGAAAAGCAGAATAATTGTTAAGGTAATAAACTGTTTTGCCCTTAGAGTCATGCCCTTATTTCAGATAATGTGATCAACATTCAGTACCTTTTAAGAGTCCACACACACAAGTGACTTTTACAATACTTTTGGTTTTTTGCTTGTCCCATGGAGCCACTGGTCAAGTAGCCCTGCTTTCTTGGTTTTTGATGTGCCCTCTTGTTCTTCCTCACTCTCAGACATGTCCTTTCTTTTTTGTGGTTCTCCACTCTTAAGCCAGCTCATCATCATCTTGCTGCTGGCTGTTGACTCAGGCTTCTGCAGATCAATGACAAAACAGTTCATTTAAAACATACTATGCATAAAGAATTCTTCAGCAGCAGATAAACTGAGCGTTTTTCGTACCTTTTTGCTGTCGAGACTCACTGGCTGTAGGCACTCTGCTGTGTTATTGCGGGAATTATTGACTATTGAGGACACTGGATGATAAGTCAAAATATTTTTAGATTGTAGCAGTTTAAGTGCATCCAAGGATTTTATTTCTCCAAAATCAAGCCATTTTCTCACTTCTTCCTCCCCATCGAGGATAGCTGGCATTCTGTAAGAACAAGTGAGATAAGAGAGTAAAAGCAGCATGTCACTGTAACAGAGTAGCTCCGGGTTCAATCAAGAGAAATCTAAGACTGCAAGGCTATTGGAAATAAACATGTGGTTCACTTAAAATTATGCAAAAAATACTTATTTGAACATTTAAGGACAAATACTGTATTAGACATTTTTTACAATACCTACATAGAGCATGTAGGACTGGATGATACTGAGAAAAGTTTTTGTCTGTAAAAGTATTTGAACGATATTCTCAGTTCAACTTAAATGTGTTAATATAAGTCTTTAAATGTATGTTTCCTAAAGTGTAATCATTAAGCAAATGTGAAATTTAGTCAAAAATATCCACTGGAAAAACATAATCTTAAAGAAAATAAGTAAAATAGTGCCTGGAATAAGAACTTTTTTTTTTTTTACTAATGTATTTTATTTTGGCCCAAAATGACATTGCCAGTAGAAGAAGCATGTTTTTAACTTGAAATTAATGTGGAAACAAAACACTGCAAATGAAATATGAACAAAATACACTTGCTCTACTGGCAAATATTTGTGAAAGACAGTAAAAACAAACCCAAATTTAGATACATTTCACTTAATGCACTAATTTCCCTTTACATTGGTATTTTAATGTTTCATAAAAGCACTTGTTTTCTAATTATATACGGTACTCAATATTGAATTTTTCCATATCTTGAAAATAACATTTACAATATTAGCAAAAATCAATATACTGCCCACTTCTAAGAGCATGTAGATGAAACTAAAGTGTAAGTCCTTGCTCACTGTAATAAAGCATATCTTTTTGAGCAATAAAACACCCATAATGAATGAAAATGTTATATTTAAGTGTATTTATATTAAATGATTCAGGCATAGGGGGGACTCTCTGTCAGAAAAGTTACAAACAAACCTGTCATGGATGCTTTCTAGATTGGATGAAGCACTGACTGTGATCACAGTGTAGGTGTACAAAGGTTCACCACCTCCTGGAGGTGTCCAACAGTCAAAAAGACCTGCCATAGTTAGTAACCGCCAGCCGGTCCACTCAGCCTCATTTTCTGTGTCCTGTAACAAGAAGGGTTTACAACTGAATATGCATACAGTTCTGTTCACACAGCACTAGGGATGGGACGATATCGAAAACATTACAATTCAAAGTGGTGTTTCAGTTCAAGAATAGTGTTGGATTCGATCATGTGTGCCTCCATAGCTGTTTTGTAATTTTTGTGTGGGTTAAATTTACCCAAGAATGACTGAAATTACTTTTTAGACACGATCTTAATGAATTTCTCACTTGATAAAAAATTAATAAATAAATCTTTTCTTTTTAATTTTTTGAAAAGTTATGGTTTCTTTAGCTAATTCGCAGATAAAGTAGTTTGTTCTTGTGATGTTTAACAAAATAAAACATACATCCAGGTATTGAGACAAGAACTCCCTGCACAACTCAATAAATCTGGAACTAACCTGGACCAGACTAAGACAAGATAAGGGTCAAAACAAGTAGCATTGTCAAAAAGTAACAAATGTGACATACTAAAACTGTTATTGAATCACATTAACTGACAAAAGTGACTACTCAAGGCCATCTTAGAACTAACAAAAAGTCTTTTGTCTAATTATATTACTATCTCAATTAAAATATTCAGACACTAATATGTCAATCCAACAGAAAAGTGTGTCTTTAAACACAAATGTGACATTTGCAAACTGTATCACAAAAGTGCAGGAACATCACTTTTTGAGAATTTGCAATACAGTTTTTCTGTTTTCTAATCCTTAAAAATAAAATATTTGTGCAACTCATTTTTAGCATATCTTACAAAGACAAGTCATGATCAGATCTAAAAATGTATTTTAAATATTTGACACAAACCTTAATGTGATTTGACAACATCTCTTTTGACATGTCCTCATTATGTGAGGTTGAGGACTCAGTTTCTTGCTTTGTCTGAGGAAAGTAGATGAAAAAGGCTGCTTGTCTTTTGCCTGTCGCCTCCACTCATAAAACCCATCAGCAAGTATGACACAGCGCTGTCCCTTTAACAAAGGATCCTTTGGAGAACACAAGAAGGTTATTAACAATGTGGATGTACTTACTCGACAATAAACAAGCCCATTTACCTTATATGTTTTTTTCTCAAGTATATTCTCGCTGCGGCAGTTGTTGGTGCTGTATTGCATTTTCTTTGGGTCACTTTCTTTGAACCAGGCTGGTACCAGGCCCCATCGCATTGAAGCCAACACGCACTCGTCAACTGGAGCACTCTAAAGACAAATGATGTGGACATTGTTAATACAGAATCACGTTTACATTTTACATTTAAATTTGGTGAGGTAATTGAACCCATACAGGTGAGATATTATGAACCCATAGCCTACAGGTCAAAGAACAGCTTAAAAATGTAACACATTTTTCCTTCTAAAACTAGTCATGGTGTTTGATTAGGTATTTATCAACCAATAAAAAGCTACAGAAAAGCGCAATATATTTACTACATATAGGCCTACAGACCAAACTAGCACTTGCTAGTAACTCTATGTATTCCAGTGGGAGTTCTGCAAACGTGACGAGAAACATAGCGGATTTGTAACCGTTGTTGTTTTCTGAGCCTTATTGAATTGCTAATGCATTCCTATGGAAGTTCTGCAAAGGTAAATGCTAGATAGTAGGGTCCAAAAGACAGAAATTAAGTTTAGGCGAATAAGTAAGTTTGGGAAAAGGATTAGAGCAGTGGTCCCCAACCTTTTTCTTGCAAGGACCGGTACAGTCACAATTTCTTTTCCGGGGACCGGTTGAGGTTGGGTAGCACCAATAACAACAACACAAGATGCAAACAACTGATTATTGTGCATATTTTAGCTCTTTTGCTTAAATTTGCAGTTTATTTGGTTAAATGGCACAATATTTTCATAGTAAAGCACAAGGAAGTAGTGATAAAATATCAAATAACATATATAAAAGATCCTCTGGGGCCGGTAGCAGATGGCTCGCGGACCGGTTTTGGGCCCCGGACCGGTGGTTGGGGACCCCTGGATTAGAGTATTGGGTAAAGTTAGGAAAAAAGTTTGGGAAAAGGTTAAGATAGAAAATATAATAATTTAAGTTTGTTTAACTCATATTTGTCCCTCCGGATCAGACTATCTAGCACTAATCTTCTGCAAATCTGACAAGAAACATGGCTGATTTGCCATTATTTCTATGTGAACCGCTGTTACTTTTTGAGACTCTAGGTCTAGGACAACTTGTATAGCTCATAGACATTAAATTAGTTGAAATAATTATATGTCTATGGGGTATAGCTAACCTTGCAGCTTCTGGAGGAATGCAGAACTTTTAGTAACAGATGAAACGTGCAATGCCTCTTATGGCTCTGTCAGATAGATGTTTAGTGCTAGCTTACCTTGTTGAAATGTCTTTGGGACAGGAGCACAGGGCTGTTGGACTGAGGACTCTTGTTGTAGGACGGTCTGTATTTGTCAGCATCTCCATCTCTCCAGCGAGGCTGTCTTCTCTGTCCTCCTCTGGTCCTGTAGGAGCAGGCTCGACTCACCTCATCAGGGGCCAGTGTGCATGCCGTTCTTCCACACATGTTTCACCAACAGCTTTACCTATCAATACAAAACGTTACGTTGAATAAAATCAAAGTTAGATGCTAGCTCGACATGCTAAAAGAGCTCTACAACGACAGAGGTTTTATGGCCTTTCTAAATCCTGTCAATTTGTCATTTCTTAGCGTTTAAACAGCAGTTAAGCTTCATACAAAAGTATTTGGTAATACTGTCAAGAGTTATGCTATTTACCGATGGTAGTAGTGCTCCAAATTCTGCGCGCGCAAAGAGTAGAGCGGACTGGACGGGATGTGCCCAGGCAGAACGCGAGCAGTCACGTGACTGTGACGCACAGCAACGTCGTCAATGTGCTTTCTGTTGGTACAGAAAACTGAGGCAATTTTGTGCATATTAATTATGTAATATGATTTGTAAATACATCTCTAATTTTTGCCTAAGTTCTGACCCCAACTAGTAAAAGTCTGAAAAGTCACCAGGCCATTGCAGTTACTATAGCAACAGCAAACAGCTGTGGTCTGTTAGGATGAAACAGATGGTGCGTTCCAGTCGTCCTCGGAGGTCAGAACTCGGACCTCGAATGATGCTTTCTCCTATGTGTTGTGTGTTCCAGTGGTTAAGTCGGATTACTTTTACAGTAATGAGCCAATAAAGTTATAAAGAGCTTGGAAACTGCCCAATACAGCCAAAATACAGATCTCTTTATGTCAGTTTATCAACTCGGACATTGCTGTTACATTTGCAGTTTGTAAAACATCGCAACAGAGTGAATATCTGCTTTTGTTTACATTAGCTCCGTGTAGCCGTTAGCAACATTAGCATTGCAGCACAAAACGGCAGGTTTATAACGGCAGACGCGCATAAGCAGCGCAGGAGCAAAGTCACAGAGGCGAGTGAACTGTAGAGACAAACTAAAGACAAAATAACACAGGCACGATCAGTAGTGAAGCTGTCGGAGGTTTTCTTTCTCAAAACGCAGGGCGCTGCCATGTTCCATTTTCTACCTCGGACGCTGAAATTCTCTCCGAGGATCCGAGCGAGAAGTCCGAGTTTGAGGGCTGTTCCAGTGAGAATTTACAAGTTGGAACTCAAAAGATCCGAGCTCCGAGTACCACTGGAACGCACTAAGATTTTTGACAAGGACACTGTCCACCTTCTAGCGGTAAGATGCATACAACAAGTATTTGACATCTGAACTTTTTTGCTAACTCCCTAGCTAATGTTATTAATTGATATATAACGCTATTTAAATGACGCAATAATAATTAACTAGCTAGCCATAGGCAAAACTGGACTGGGGAAGTTTGGTTGGGCTAACACTAACAGTTAGTTTTATTAGCTAGGATTTGCAGAATCCTACATAAAAATAAACAAACTAAAACAAATGTTGACACAGACTGCAGTTTATTTGAAATTTTACATTTATTTTTTTTACATTTAGTTTGATTCATATTTGTTAGCTACACAACTTTTCTTTTGCAGATAACTTAAATGTACTTTCTTCAGACCTGCTCATCATGATGGAGTTTAAAATGTTTTTTATTGACTATATTGATTTGGAAAATAAAATAACAATAAACATGTATTGTTAGTCTAATAATAATAATGATACAGTATAATTGCTTCTATTGTTACAGTGATCCATCAGGCAAAGCTGGTTTTGTAAGGTCAAATCATGAATCAATCAAATCCTGAAGACAGAAAACAAAGTAAAGTTTTTCTATTTCCAACTTTTCCTGTTTCATCTCTGTGATTTGAGCAGTCTGCGCTTGTCTTTTTAGCACCAACTTCAGAAAGAAAGACCTATGTCAGTTCTGTGCTGTGTCATATCGATCCTGAAAGACTGAGGCGAGCCAAACAAATAGTGGAGCATGCTGTGAAGGTAGAACATTTCCAACATATTCTAAGGAAAACTGATACAAACAGAGATGGTACTGTATGTGTTTTTCAGACACACAAGGTTTTTTCAGTCCAGGGCTCTTACCCTATCATCAGAAAAGCACTGAAAGACAGAGGATGGGTTGAGCGAGACATGCCTCGAAGTCACCGACGCAAGCTAGAAACAGCAACAACCCCTATCAACACTTGTGCTGACGATAGTGACAGTGATGGTCAGTAGCATTACAGAAAACATTTTTTGGCTCATTCCTCAAAATTGTATCCCAGAGGTATTAACAGTCACGAAATAAACAAATACATAAATCACAGCACTTTTTAAAATGACAATTATTACATATTCTGTTATTTAAATTTTGTTATACTGTATTAACACAAACACTAGAAAGTTGAAAAGTTTTTGAATGAACCCTTTAACTATTTCATGTGAGACTAAACATATATTACGTCTATCCTTAGATTCTGTAAACTATGAAAAAGCACAAGACTCTTTCTGCAGGTTAATGGTGAGTAAACAAATACAAACGTATAGTATCGTTATTACTATTATTATTAGTAGTAGTAGTATTAGTAGTGATAGTAGTAGTAAATGCCTTCTTTGTCTTTTATTTTCCAGTCTCGTTTGTTGCGAAATGAAATTGTCTACTTTTACTGGACAAGTCAAAAAAACACTATCAACCCCAAATACTTGCTGAAAGATCAGATTACCAACCATTTTATAAAAGCAGGCTGCTTCACTACAAAGGTATTTTCCAGGAAATACATATTCACTTTACATTTTTATTTTATGAATTTTTGGAGATACTGTATTGTATTTAAAGTGGGACAGTGCATACTAATCAACCTGTTCCTTTGTAAACATGCCAGATACACACACGTTAATAAAGCTACACACTGTCACTGTAGCTCTGGGCCACATTTTTACTAACTTAGAGAAAGTTTTCAGTGTTGCTAAGTAGGGCTGCAGCTAAACAGTCACTTTGCTAATCGATTATATATTCAATGATTAATCTATTAGTTGTTTACAAAGCAAAAGTCAAACAAATATTTTATTTATTTTCTTTTTTTTTTTTACACAATTTGACCCAGAAAAATCTCAAATAAAGTCAGTTGTGAACACCATCTATTTGCATGCAAAATAGTGTTTCCATCAAACATACAACGCACTGTCCTTGTGAGTACTGCTTTCCAACTTGCAAATCCAACTTTATTTATAAAGTGCAAAGTTCAAAGTGCTGTACAGTGAAATGGAATAATACAATAGAAGACAAAAAAAGAAAGTCTATAAATACAAAAAACAATTCATTCTAGGTTTAAAGTCCAAAAAAAAAAAAAAAAGTGAAAAGTGAAAAGGCTCCGCCACTTTTTTGTTTTAGGGACTGTTCAGTACCAACTGATTAGGCAACCTGAGCACGAGAAGTATGTATGGCTGGATCAGATCAGACAAATACTGAAGCGTAAGACCATTTAAATGCTTTTGCTGCCAGTGCAAAGATGCCAGAACAAGGGGAATGTGGTCATGCTTTCTAGTACCACTTAAAAGCTGTTCTGCTGAATTTGTAAAAGCTGTAGACGCCTAAGGGAGGCCTGACTGACTCCAGCATACAGAGCATTACATTTACATTTACATTTAAATGAGTGGCACTGGTCAAAAGTTTAAATTGGTGTTTAGAAGCAATGCTTAATCTTGGCTAACTGAAAAACAAACAAACAAAGCTAAGTTTAGCTTCATCACAGCTTTTATTTGTATTTCAACTTTAAAAACATTTTGATTTCTATTTTTTTTTTTTTTGTTGTCAGGTGGGCTTGTGCATGAACTTGAGGAACTTGCACTGGTTTGACTCTGCAAACCCTGACACGTTCTTCCCTCGCTGTTACAGACTTGGGGCAGAGGATGAGAAGCACGCTTTCATTGGTGAGATATAGACTTTATAGAGCAGTGTTTCCATCAATGGGTGTGAGTGCCACTGGGGTACAGCAGCTCATTTTACAGTACCCTTTGTAAAATACCTGGGTGGAAAGATTTTGGATTTAGAATATTTGAGTATGAGATTAACTTTATGTGTACAGATGACTACAGACGAACCGCCTGCTTCAATTTTCTAAAGTACATTTTGCAGAGAGAAGAATGCAAGCACAAGGACCAAACTTTACAAGGTAAATGCTCAAAACTATAAGCACTAATCTTGCTGATTACTGTTTACCCTAAAACACTTATAATATCATCACTTATATAAATACAGGATAACTACCTTGGAAGTATTTGTATTTTTATTAAAATTGTGTTTTAAAGAAATGACATGAAGACTGCCATTTGTTGCGGTTATGACATAAAATAGTGTTGCCAGGTAACAGGTAACTACGCAACATGGGTTAAACCCAATTCTGGGTTAAACCTTTTCAGTTTGAGCTGGAGCAAAGCCAAATACAGGAAGATGATGTGGAATTTGTGACACTGAAGATAATCAAGAGGAAGAGGCAAGAACTGGACACAGTCAGTGGTGTTTTGTGGCTTTTCACCAAACCACAAGAGTAACCATGGCAACACTATTTTATGTCATCAACCAATGTGGCGGCGCCCATTGGCTTGAATACAACATGAACAATGACAATTTTATAAAAAAAAAAAAATGTAAGCAGTTATACATTTGTTTGCAATTTATTTTAATAAGCATGACCAGTACTAGTGTTTTAGCCAGATTTGTCTTCATAACCAGGGTTCCCTTTAAACTATGTGAGTAAACAAAAGTCTGTTTAGAAAACAGGAAGCAATCCAAGCAGACCAAAGCCCATTCTCTTCCTGAAATGATGGGATTTGCCCTGAAAGTATGTGAAGACTTTCTGAGCAGCCTGGAGCACAGTGATGTAGACTGTTGGGAGACACAGAAGCCTACCAATGAACAATGGGCAGAGTTCCTCCAGCATTATTACCTTATGGTTCAGTAAGTTTATTGTCTTGTGTGTGAATTTTTGTCTTGGTTAGTCTCACTGTTTTTTTTTTCTGCTGCTTGAGTCAGTCATGGTCGAGAGAACAGCTTCAGTGAAGTTGATCTGAATATCTGTGCAGCTGTTCTACAGAAGCTTAGAGCAGTTTGTCCTCAGATAGACATAGATGGAACAGAAAACATGTGGATCATTAAACCCGGAGCATGTCCAGAGGCAGAGGTAAGAAAGTATTTACAAAGTATTAAAGTTTGTTTGTGGTAGAGTATGGATGCTGTCATGATACACTTTTTGTCAATCTCTGACGCTAGTTTTAGTTTGATCACTTGTTTCACACATTTCACACATCACTTGTTTCAACCAATAACACGCATGTTAGGGAACACTTGGTGATAGTCGGAGGTTGAGGCGCCAGGTGTTAGGTGAATCGCTCCGCTGCTCCCGCTTTGTCCTGATGAGGTTCATCTCCTGTAACTTTGTGACTCTGTGTCTGTGTCTGTGAAATGCGCTATACAAATAAAGATTACTTACTTACTTACTCTGAATAAAGGCAGAGGTGGTCAGATAATTTGAAATGTCTCTCATCCAGTCACACAATTTTTAGGCACTTTCTCACAACAGTTTGCAAAACTCTCATACAGAAACTTTAGTTTGTTTGTCCTGTACACAGATTTGTGCACGTGTGGTAAAGACTATCTAGAATTCAAACAAAAAACAACATATGAGGAGCCAATATCAAACAGCAAAGAATGAACGTATGGCTCAAACAGGAGACTTTTCTAAGCATAGAGTGAATATATTGTTTAGTATGATTCAAATTTTTTTGGTAAATGCTTAGTTTTCTTGTGTTTCAGGTATTTTATGTGCCAAACGTTTAGATCACATCTCAAGGTTGTCCACTGTGATCCAACAATCATTAAGGACAGTAAGTGGGTGGCACAAAAGTACATTGAGAAGCCCTTCTTGGTTCATGGGACTAAATTTGATGTGCGCCAGTGGTTTTTGGTCACTGACTGGAACCCTCTCACTGTCTGGTTCTACACTAAGTGCTACTTGCGGTTTTCCACGCAGCCCTTTTCTCTTCATTCAATGGATAGGTGAGATGACAGAATTTGAACATGGTGAAGATATATTGTACTATCGACGCTATGACATTTTGTCCGCTATTTCTAACGCACTCTGTTAGCTGCATTTACCTGTAATTTCAGTCGATGGTTTTATTTAACTGTATTATTTAATAAATTGCCCACAGAAGACAACAACCTTAGCTACTTAAAGATAAACAGAAGTGCATTTCCAAGCATGGCGACAAAATGTCAATAGGATACTGAGTTCATGTTCTAACTTTGCTTTCTCATCAAAAACACAGCTGGAGTTCTGTCTGTGATACTTTTCTTTCCCTCTGACCGTTATAAAATGCTATTCTGAATATCCCATATGTGTGATGCCATAAGTAGATCTTTGAGATCCTCTAATAATCCTATACTTTATTACACCTTTACACTTTTATTCAAATACACAGGATTCCCGAATGAAGGTTCTCAAGAATATGTTTTAAAATACAAAACAATGTAATTAATACATTAATTTGTATGCTAGGAGCATCAGCTGTTGATTTTTAAACTGATAAGCTTTTGCATTAGCATTGACAGATCTTGTTCTGAATAATATTCATCTTAATTCTTAGTTACTTTAAAGTTTTGCTTCAAGTTTTGAGATGATATTTACAAATATTCACACTGTAAAGCTCTTTAAAGTATAAATTAAAATGATTTTATTTTTTGGCACATCTTAATGTACATTATCAAATCTAAATAAATAAATATTTTTACAGCTCAGTCCACCTGTGCAATAATTCCATCCAGAGACGCTTGAGCCCTTCTGAGCATCGTCACCCAGCCATCCCCAAGACAACATGTGGTGTGACCAGGATTTCAGGACCTTTCTCATGTCCCAAGGCCGTGAATACCAGTGGGAACAGTGGTTGTCCCAGAAATGAAAAAAGCACTTATCTATGCATTACTGACAGCACAGGATGTCATGGAGCCCCGCAAAAACTCTTTTGAACTCTACGGTGCTGACTTTATTCTAGGTAAGTCTGAGTGAACATGATTATATAAAGCTGCACTATTTAGTAATTTTTTTTTTTTTTTTTACTTTATTTCCTGTAATAGTAAATGTTTTTTTCCCCAACTGCAATTTTACTATTGTAAATCAATATACATTTTTCTACCTCTTCCATATGTTATGTGTTACTGACCCAGTTCATTTTTATGGTGGATGTAAGATGTGTTATTATTCACGAATACAACAAAATCCTAATCTTAATCAACTCCAAGTCCCACATTAATTGTTAAACCTAAAAAAAACTCCCACATCCTCACAAAATTTTGAAGATCCAAGATTCATTCATTTATTCAAGTAATTTCATACACTAATAGCGTGTCACCTCAACATTGTGTCATAGGCACACAATAGATGGACAAGGCCTTGGCATAACATTCTCTTTACATGGTGTATGGGGTATAGGTATAGTAAAGTCATGCATTTCCTTGATAATAGTTTTCAATATTTAGCACAAGGACAATCACACAAAGCTAAGTGATAACTTGAAAATCATTGGAACGAGTAATATGCACTTAAAATGATACAGCAGAGAACCAAATTTCAGGTGTGGACAGAGCATCTTCAGCAATGCTCTGGGTCAGAAACTTTTAAGAATGTGAGCCAGTGCTCAGTGAGTGTTCTGACATTTTATTGAGATCTATGTTTGAATGTGACTTATTAAATATTTTAGATTATGACCTGCATCCCTGGTTAATTGAAATCAACACCAGTCCCACCATGGCTCCGTCTTCTCCTGTAACTACACGTCTGTGTAGGGCCGTCCAGGAGGACACAATACGGGTAGTGCTGGACCGAAGAGCAGACCCTAACGCATATACAGGACACTTCAACATGATTTATCGCCAGGTCGCAGGAATTTCACTTTTTACTTTAGATGTTATGCATATGGTTAAAGAGTGACATTTTGTTTTAGGCAGCTGTTACAATTCCCCAGTATCTTGGAGTCAGCCTTCTTGTAGAGGGTACCAAGCTCAAAGTTCCTGTTATGTCAAGCTTGACCAGCGAGAGCACGAGAAAGAAACACAAGGGTCCAGACAAAGTGGAAGAATAAATCCACATGCAGCTGACTTTTTTTTATTATTATTCTCTAATATCAGCTTACAATAGGTCTTTGAGGGTGATGGATTTGGTCAGTATGCCTAGAATTATTTTTATTGTGTTTTATTGTTTTGTATTTTCTATAATATTATATAGCATTGTGGCAACACTTCTCAATAGGCGGTCTTGACGTAACATGCCAACCTTCCCAGGCCAATAATATTTAATACAGATGTTTGGCAGCTAAAATTATTAGTTTTTTAAATGCAGTTTTAGTTGTAATACAAAAAGTGGATATCACCAGATTGAAAATGTGTGAACTGACCTTTTCAATATATCATGGCAAAGTACAGTGTTATTTACAGGAAAAGTGTCTCTTTCTCACTATCTAGTTTTAGGGTCAGTATGAATGAGAGAATGTTAGAGCTCAAAACATAACTAAAATTTTAAAAAGCAGTTACAGAAAATAAATATAACCAGACATAACTACTGCTGAACATTGAGTTTGCATGTGACATGTAAAAAAAAAAAAAAAAAAAAAATCAAGTAAACAGTGGTGGAAAAGCAGAAAAACAACAGGAACAGATCTGCTTCTTTCACTTTTCTCACTGACATGGATTACACAATAGACTGTATAATCGCACACATTACATTTCTATACTTACAGTTTTTTTCAGTAGCTTTGGCTCCAAAGTCAAGATAATTGAACACACTTCAAAACTTAACATCCAAGATGTAAAACACATTCTACCTTTGCTACAACAGTAACACCATGTTTGTCTTCACTCTTTTTGCTAAACTCCTCACACAGTGTTTTGCAAAACCTTACACACAATGAGCCTTCCTTAACTCTTCGGTCACTGCTGTTAAACTATGTTTTTATAACCAACACTTTTGCTCCAAAGGTATGTTTTCTTGGTTCAATCACCTGAACAATGTACACATGTGCTGTGACTCTTCTGACAAATAAATCTGTCCCATGAACACAACTCTATTAGGACAAATAGAGTTACTTTTGTTTTAGAGCGTCAAACCAGACAAGAAGTGTGAGGATGTAAGGACATGAAGACAGAGACAGAAGTGTGAGGATGTGAGAAGAAAGAGGACATGAGACAGGACAGATGATTTAGCCCAGTGGTTCTCAACCTGGGGGTCGCGGAAGGATTTCTGGGGTCCCATAAGAAAATGTAATATTGACATCCTAAACATGGTTTGATACTCTTCGAATGCAGTGATAGACATAAATTCATATTTTCTGGCCTACAGAAAAAGGTACCCAGGCTTATGGCTTCAAAATAAAAACAACATAAGACATTACCACTTTGCAGGTCGCTTACATTTTGTGCTTGGGGGTCGCGAATGCCTACGGTTGTTGTTTTGGGGGTCGCGACTGAAATAGGTTGAGAACCACTGATTTAGCCCAACGTCAGACACTTCACTGTGGCCAAGATTAGACAGGAACACACTTTTAGCTTGTCGAAGAATTTACTTTACATTGTCAGTAAATCATGTGCTTGTTTCACAATTCTTAATATTTTTGTTTCACAATCTCCTTAATTTCCAAAATATTCTGAAAAATAAATTGATATCATGTTGAAATAAATTCCAAGCAGTGTTTGGCTGGTTAAGGTGAAAGTTAATCCATGTGTTGCTTTTGTTTCATGTTCAAACAAATAAGTGTAGTTTTTACATGACTGTGAAATGTTTTACACAAAAAGTGAAGTTAAGAGATGAGTGTTTATCATTTTACAGTTTTTCTCAATCGCTTTGACACATTTTTTGAAACTTGGTTTAGTTTGATCACTTGTTTCCAACATTTATCTGAATAAAGGTTGAGATACGCAGAACATTTACCACAATTTTCATTCGTTCTCACAGTTTTCAGACTCTTTCTCAGAACAGCTCACACAGCTCTCGTTTATAAACTCGCATGTTCAGTGATTTTAGTTTGTTTCTCCAACACTACAGACCTGTTCACACAAGGTAAAGGACTTTTGTCAAAACACTGTTGAGACAAACTCACACATCACAGCAAAATCTAAAATCACATGAGCAGAAATGATCAAAGAGCAAAGAAACAAACAAAACAATAATCTGAGCAGAAAACACAGACTGTAGGAAAAAATAAAGTAAATATATTTTCAATGTAATTGTGAGACATGGTGTGTTTCTGTTTGACATCTCTCAACTATCTTCAGTAAAGTGTAAATATCTAGATATAGAATATATTTCACAATTCAAAATTTACAGTAAATGTGTATTTTTCATCTTTTTTTCTTTGCCAGGTAAGATAAAAACACAACTCATCCAGATATACAGTAAATTGTTTTGTGTGAAGTGTGAATGTAAATAACAGACTGAAGTGAAGCTTTGGTGATCATGTGTCTGAAATCAGAACTAAAGCTTTTGAGCTGTAAAGTCAAATGAACGAGAAAACACATAAAACACCTGAAGAATGTGTGAGAGTTTTGATGGTAAAACTTCCTTTTTACAGGAAAATTGAACAGTTTTGAATGTAAAACTAAATTTAGCTAGAGCCGAAACTTAGTTTTGAAAAGCTGAATCTAAGTTTAGGATTCTGTGTGAGCTGTTTTGCAAATTGTCTTTTAGAATGGAAGAAGTGTGTCAAAGCGATTGAGAAAAAACAAAGTGTCATTTTCACAAAGTTGACAGGAGTTTTGCACAAAAGTGTACATGTGCAATCATTCTAAAATGTTTAGACAAATGAGTGATAAATCTGACTGAATCAGTAGATGTTTTGCCATATTTATCACAATTTCCAAAAAATGTGCGATTAAAAAAAACTGTAAATAAAATGTGGGTACGATTTTTGTTGTGCTACAGAAAAATATCTTACAGTAAATTTCCAAATGTCGTTGGCAAACAGCCAACGGCATTTGGCAGAGCTAGACTTTCCAATAAAATATAGTAAGCTAGACTTTAATAAAAATAAATAAATAAATACATACATAAATAAATGAGCTGGCTGATGTGGCTGAGATGCGGCTGAGATTCGGCTGATGCGGCTGAGATTCGGCTGATGCGGCTTATAGGGCTGAGATAGGGCTGATGTGGCTAAGATTCGGCTGATATGGCTGAGATTTGGCAAATGTGGCTGAGATTCGACTGGTGTGGCTGAGATTCGACAGATGTTTGCTGAGATTCGGCTGATGCGGCTGAGATGCGGCTAATAGGGCTGAGATTCGGCAGATGTGGCTGAGGTTCAGCTGATGTGGCTGAGATTTGGCTGATGTGGCTAAGATTCGGCTGATGTGGCTGAGATGCGGCTGATGCGGCTGAGATGCGGCTGATGTGGCTGAGATTCGGCTGATGTGGCTGAGATTCGGCTGATGTGGCTGAGATTTGGCTGATGTGGCTAAGATTCGGCTGATGTGGCTGAGATTCGGCTGATGTTGAGATTCGGCTGAGATTCGGCAGTTGTGGCTGAGATATAGCTGATGCGGCTGAGATTTGGCTGATATGGCTGATTCAGCTGATATGTGTAGCCAGGCCTTATGACATTTTATAATTAGATTTGTTTATGCCAACGTGTTTACTGTCTGGCGTCACCTCCAGTTTCACTGCATTCCAGAAAGCTACCAGTTTATAGGCTATATATTTCTATAATGAAGGTATTATGAGCTTTAGCAGTACCTCTTATAGCCCACCTGTTCTTTTCACCCTGACACCAGGTTTCAATTTGACGTTGCAATGTTGCTGCTACTATTATGTAGCTATTTTCTTTGTATTTAGAGCAGTGTGTGTTGTTTATGTATTTCCCACCTGTTATAATGTTTATTGTTTTAATATGTGTTTGAAAAAATAAAGAGCCGTCTTGACGTGTTTGGGCCGTTATTGGGCCGATACAATGAATAAACAGTAATTTTGCTGTGTTTGGGCCATTAGTGGGTCGATCCAATGAATAAACAGTCATCTTAATAGGTTTGGGCCATTACTGGGCCGATCCAATGAAATTTGTAATTTTAATGGGGTTGGGCCGTCACTGCGCCGACAGCACGAGCGAGAGTCGGTTAAATCTGACTGGACATTACTGGGCCGCCGGCCCAGCCAACACCGAACGCCGATAGTAACTCCAGAAACTGGGCCGATGGAGGGCCAGCAGTCAGCTGCTACCTGGGATCTCCTGGGATGGCTGAGATTCCGCTGATGTGGCTGAGATTCGGCAGATCCGACACTCCATACCAGACGGTGGCGGTAAAGCTGCACCCCCCCGTTGTGAGAGAAGAAATACGCACGTTCTCTCGTACGTCATCACGCACGTCCTTACGGCAGAGCTGAGCTGAGAAATGGCGGCGTCCGTGTGCCGAGTCGGGAGCACCGTGGGGCGAGTCCTCGCTAAAACACGCAGCGTAAGTATAGCCTGCTGTTCTCAGTGATCATGGTAAAGTTAAAATGATGTACGTTGCCAAAGCTCGTGTTTACATCGCTGGCTCTGACGTAAAGGGCGCAGCTGGAGCCGATGGTTAGCCTCCTTGTGCAATCCTAACTCAAACACAAGGTCAACAAACTTATTAGGTTGTAGAGCTTTTTGGTGTCCCGACTTGTTCAGTTATTGTCTAATAAAATCACATACATGCTGTTGATTATGTGTTTCTATTGTTCACAAGGTCAGCAGTGGTTATATTTGACACTTGTCCTCATTTGCCCTCCTGTTCTGGCATGCTAGGCGCGTTAGCTTAGCAAAGGCATTAGTTTAGGTACAATATTGACATATTTTAAAATGGAAAACATTATAGTAGTTGAGCAGAAACAGGCATTTAGTCACACTCAGCTTGACCTTAACTGCATTTGTGACATTAAAATCAGACATGCTTAAATTGTTTTCTTGTACATTGTACATTGTCCTTAATAAACATTACCTTACCTTACCTATTAAAGCTGTTTTTTGTTTTGTTGTTTTTTTAACCAAATTTCCAAACAATGAAAAATTATATAATGTGTATTTATGTCTCTCTTTCCCCTTCATTGCTTTCACAAAGCCTTTATTCACTTTATCACTGGTTTTGCATGATTTCTTTGTCTAACACAACTTTAAATAAACTTTCAGGTATCAGGTATATATAATATATAATAAATATAATATATATATATATATATATTAATATATATCATCTTTTTTATTGTGATTGCCAAGATGGGGGCTTATTTTGGCATAATTTTTGAAACTAAATGTACTCAATATTATGAGAAGAACAAACGGCGTACCCAGTTTTCAAGACAGCTACACTATGAGAGACAGTCTGAAGAAAAAAAAATGATAAAATTGCATAATTGGATTTTTAGGCAATTTATTTGTATACTTTTACACAAAACATTGTTTCGCATTCTAGAATTCAGGGCAGTTACAGACCAGGTGGAGGCCAAGATGCATATAAAATAATTTGCTATGGAATAATTAAAAAAATATTTTGCCAATTTAAAAAGTGATATCTTGAATGACTAACATTAGACCCATTACGCGTTTGCATTACAAAGATAAACTGCATTTAACACATTTTCATTTTACCTGCCCTCCATCTGATTGAAATAACATTAGACTGTAGAATGTTCTGACATTATTTTCAATCACTGATGTCCCACATGTTCCATTTTGTAATAGTTGTGCCAAGAGTTGATCTCTTCTATACAGGCTGCGTTGCTGTTGTAGTGTAGCTGTTTCTAGTCTTTTGCAGTCTAGGATTTTGTCCCTGGTTCTCAGACAACTTAGTAGTATATTGAATTCTAAGAGAAACACTGGTCTAAATCTTAGAAATATAGATTTCAAACCCCTATCAGTGAGCCACTTTGAATATGATGCTCCGCTCCAAAGTGAAACACTGTTTTGAAGCACTGATTCTAACAATAGTTCAATCTTTTGGTTGTCTGCCAGAACTGCAATACATGTAGATGCATGAATCCTGTGTATCATCTCTATTAAACCTGGGGGAACGCTAAATGCAAATTACTGAAATGTAATGTGTGACTAACATTTGTGTCCTGTTTCTTAAGCCGATCCTTCTGTCTTTGAGGCGTGGACAGGCGTCTGTGAGCTATGCCCAAAGCCTGGCCGGTGCCCCTGAGACCAAACTGACCGCACTCGACAATGGCCTAAGGATTGCATCAGAGGACACTGGACATGCCACCTGCACTGTAAGAATGACTGAAGCTTGTGCAAGATCTCACGCCCTGAAGTCTATGGCAGTGTTTGTTTCTGTGACAGGTGGGGCTGTGGATTGGTGCTGGCAGTCGCTATGAAAGTGAGAAAAACAACGGAGCTGGGTTTTTCCTGGAACACATGGCTTTCAAGGTACATTTTTTTACTGCTTTCCTTTAGTAACAGTTTAGCCAAATCCATTTCGTTATACAGTATGTGTTGTCTTAGGGAACCAAGAAACACTCTCAGTCTGCACTGGAGCAGAAGTAGAGTCTATGGGTGGTCACCTGAGCGCGTACACCTCCAGAGAGCACACTGCCTACTACATGAAAACACTGGCCAAAGACCTGCCTGTTGGTAAGGCTGTAATACTTTTATACTGTTTTTTTTTAACATACTGTATATATGAGATCAAAATAAGGGCCAAGACGGAAAGGTTTCAGTAAGGCTTAAGCATTAGTTGTAGGTTCAATGTTTAGCAATTCCAGATAAAAAAATGTCCAAATGATTATAGTTAAGGTGGATGACCTCCATGTATATTTTTGATAAGAAACTTCTCTTGTGTGTCCTCTTTAGCGGTGGAGCTGCTGGCTGATGTCGTGCAGAGCTGCTCACTAAACGAGGCTGATATCGAGCAGCAGAGGGCCACAGTTCTTCGGGAGCTGGAGGAGGTGGAAGGAAACTTACAGGAGGTTTGCTTGGACCTACTCCACGCTACAGCCTTCCAGGGCACTCCTTTAGGACACAGTGTTTTGGGACCGTCAGCCAATGCCAGGTATGTGGATGTTAGTCACAGGCCCAGATTTCTAGACTAGGCCTTTAGGCTTTTTGAGGTCTTGACAGCATTCATAAGTTTGTTCTCTTGCACAAGGTAAATGTTTCCTGTGACTGTGTTGTATTTCTGCAAACAAGTTGTAAAACCTGAAATCAAACAAGATTGACAAATTGCTGAAAATGTATTTGTATTAAATATTACAGGATCAATGTTCAAATCGAATGTCACAAATACAAACTATTTACTCCAAAACGTTTTATACGTAATAGATTCCCCTTTAAGCTTTGCCCACTAGAGGGTGTTGATGTCTTTAGTGGCCATTATTAAGGGGTAAAAAAAGTCCTCTCAGAAGACATGAGTCAGAGACCTTCCTCTGACTCTGGACCTGTCCAGAGGAACAAGACTCAAACTTCTCAAAGTCTCTTTGAAGAAGGATATATTTTTTAGCTTGCTGTCCCAGGTGCTGTCTAATTGATTATCTGAACTACACTGTAGGCTCTGGCTACACTACCAAATATTTTTTTTCAACCAATTAAGAAAATGTTTGTTACGCAGCGTTGATGCTTGCTGAGGAGCATTCCATTTAGGCTGCTATTTTTTATATTTGCAGCTATAATCAAACTATAAGCACAAATTGCAAGACATATGGCGATCTTTTCATTCAACAGAAATAGAATAGGGATGCAAATTATCCTCAGCGAATAGCCTTCAGCAAGAGCACAGTAAATCATCACCTCGCTGTCATTTTTCTTTTTTGTAGTACCCCCAGTAATTGCATAGTAACTGCACAGCAAAATAACTAAACAAAAAGTAACATAATTATAAACAAGCGCGTGTCATGAAGATCGGTGCGCTGGATCTGCATGCGAACAGCAGAAAGGCTCTGCGTTTTAAATAAAGACAAGCAAAAACAAGATGCAAAATGTCATTACCATTGGCTTTGGGCATGTCATGAGTGGGTTGTGGAGACAGCAGAAGAGCTGTTAATGCAGCCTAGAACCACAATCAGCCAGGTCTAACACAGGACACACAGGATGACTGCGTCAGATCTCAAAATATATTTCCATGTTTAGGGATCTGTAGACTCTCATACGTAGGCTTAGGCTATTTATTTATAGTCTACGCTGCACCTTCACTGATCACATTTACCACATAAAACAACGTTTAAGCACAAGCACGCAAACACTACACCTACCTTGTTTTAGAAAGTAGAACATACAAGTGTGGCACCTGTCCTCATTGAAGAAATGTTAATAAATGCAAACAGCGACCGCTGTCCATAATGTGTTCTAAAGTTCTGTGCTACACAGAGTAATAACATGACAATAACTAAAGTCATGCAATTTGTATAGTACTAAAACCCCCTGTCCCTGCCCACTTTAGTAGTACTTTTTTTGTGCTTTTGTTTAAGAAATGTAAATTCCAAGTTACCCATAAGAATCAGAAACCCTGTGTTGACTTATTTCAACAGGCAAATAAAATATTGCTTAATTTATTTTTTTTATTGACCTTAATTTAACCAGGGAAGTCCCACTGAGATTCAGAATCTCTTTTGCAGAGGAGCCCTGAGGAAGGGTCAGGGGACGCATTAATGGGCATATTTTTTTGTCCACACCTAGAAAGATTTGTCATTTTAAAGGGGTAAATAAAAATGCATATTTTATTTGAGTAAATATTACACTGTGCCACATGATCTTTATACTGCTACAGGTACGATCAGTCTAATCAATGCTTTCACTCTCACAGGAATCTGACTCGCCAGGACCTGGTGGATTACATCAACAGTCATTACAAAGCTCCACGTATGGTGCTGGCTGCTGCTGGAGGTGAGTTCACGTTGTCTTTGGAAAAACTTGACTTTCTCTGTAATCCTCATTTTCATATTTAGGAGTAAGCCACGAGGAGCTTGTTGGATTGGCGAATTCTCACTTAGGTGGAGTCTCATTCGAGTATGAAGGTGATGCTGCTCCTGTTCTGTCACCCTGCAGATTCACTGGAAGTGAGGTAAGATGCTTTTAGGTTTTAATAGTTTCTGGTGTTTGAGTCTCTCTCAGGGTTTCAAAGTTTCATCAAGGCAACTCACGCTAATTAAAAAAAAAAAAAAAACCTGTAAAACATGCGGCATAGATATATTTTTATTTATGAAAGATATATTTTTATTTGATAATATTGTCTTCTGACAACAGACACTCTGAGGGTCTGGATATATGAATTTGTCACTAAAGTTTAGGACCTTCATTTGGAGTTTTTTCAAATTGAGATCTTTTACATAGAAAATGGCTCCTGCCAACCAGCAGACACTCATAAAAGGTTGCCCTAATGGCCCACACTGGTCTGTCTGATCCAGGTTGTTTTTAACCATGATGCACATGGCAAACTTGATACAATTGACATTTTTTGCTGGCTCAAAATAAATGAATTTACTTACCGGATAGGCTTCAGGTAGTTCTCTAAAAATGTCAGGAATAAAAATGTTTTTTTGTCTTGCAGATCACCATGCGTGATGATGCTCTCCCTCTGGCTCACGTTGCTATTGCCGTAGAAGGTGCCAGTGCCACCAGCCCTGACATTGTTCCTTTGATGGTGGCTAATTCAATCATCGGCAGCTATGACCTTACCTATGGCGGTGGAAAGGTTTGTATTGTAAAGCTTTTCACACCCCTCCCAGCTTTGCCCTCTGGAGGCTCTTCATGCCTTTAGTGGCCATTATGGAGGGGAAAATCATACTCCTCTCTTAAACCCGAGTCTGTGGCCTCACCTCTGACTCTGGACCTGTCGAAAGGAACAGTACAAAATGTTAGTGTTACAAATAGTTTAAAAAGAAACATCACAATTGAATAATGCCTCGTGGTTATTGTCACTGATCACAGTATTCGGTTGTGGCTGCTTGTGCAGCTCTCCTGTGGCCCCCAGTTTGTTTTTTACTAAGCAATTACTTATTCTATGAATCAAAAACAACATGAGGACCAATGAGCTTCTGTGACATGAAATGTACACTGTGACTAAAAGGACCTATAGTTTATTTCAACTTAATATATGTGTGGTCTAAAAAACTAAAACAAAACATAATCAAGTAGTTTAAAGTGTAAAAAAAATAGGCCTATTTAATCTGCTTTTATTATTTTGTGTTTGTCAAGCTGAACACAAAAAAATATTTTTTTTATATCAGCTTTACCTTGACCGCTCATTCAAAAGACCCCTATGTAAGATGTTGATTTAAAAATTTCATAAACATGATTAGATGTAATGTTTGATGTTTACATTTGGTGTTTTGGTTCTCAAGAAAATTATCCGATAGAAAGCAGAATAAGCCTTACATGACTTTCTCATTTGGGTTGCAAGTTGGGTTTCTTAGTCTGAAGCTGATTTTGAACCACATTTTTAAGATTAAACCTAACTGTTAGACCCGGTCTGTTCTTGAATAAAAATAAATAAAATGAATTATAGGTTCATGCAAGTGTTTCCACATAGTTCTCATTATACTCCACCCTTCTTGCAAATGAAATTGACTGAACTATAACAGAGAATAATAAAAGATAGAGTACAGGGCATTTTTTAACTTTGTATCCCCTTCATGTTCAGAATCTAAGCAGCCGTCTTGCGCGTCTGTCTGTGGAGGAGAAGCTGTGCCACAGCTTCCAGGCCTTTCACTCCTCCTACAGCGACACCGGGCTTTTGGGCATCTACTTTGTGACAGACAAACACTGCATTGAAGACATGATGCACTGGTCTCAGAACGCCTGGTCAGTACAAATAGAGCAAGAAGATGTGACAGACACAAGGCTAAGCAATGATTTTCTTTCGTGCAGGATGAACTTGTGCACCACAGTGACAGAGAGTGACGTAGCCAGGGGGAAGATGTCTCTCAAAGCCAGTCTGGTTGGACAACTTAACGGTTTGTTATTTTAAATTGTGTTAAATCAGAATAGAAAAAATACAATTTGTAGAAGTTTGAAGGATTTTGAAGGCTCCTTTTTAACTCTGTAGGAACAACACCGATCTGTGATGATATTGGCAGACACATTCTTAATTATGGCCGTCGTATTCCTCTGGCTGAGTGGGACGCTCGAATTGATGTAAGTGGCATTCTTTTTTGTGTTTCAGTAGATATAGTGAGTAGAACCATTGACTTTTTTAAATTACAACCAAACATTACAACATTTATTCACGATTATATACTTGAATGTTGTGATCCCAAGTGAATGCAACTTATTTTGTAAATACACCAAGACCAAATTTCATTACCACAACGCTCTACTAAACTTGTACCAGGAGCGCAGTGATCTGTCCAGGCACAGTTTGCAGTCTGCAGTCTGCACAATAAGATCATGTAGATACTGATCATTTAATATCGGTCCTGCCCATTAAAAGTCTTGCTCTTGAGTCTCAGTGGACTTGGTCTTGTCTCTGTCTCAGGACTCTGTGGTCTGGGAAGGACTTGGTCTCGATTAGTGTGGTCTTGACAACTGCACTACTATTTATTCCACACTTGTCAGTTTCATAGCTTCCCCTTTAAGCTTTGCCCACTAGAGGGTGTTAATGTCTTTAGTGGCCATTATGAAGGGGTATATAAAGTCCTCTCCGAAGACCTCTGTCAGAGACCTTCCTCTGACTCTGGACCTGTCCAGAGGAACAAGACTCAAGCTTCTTTTTGAAGAAACAAAAAACATGCATGGGTAAATAATGCAAATATATTTTGCAGGCTGTGACTCCCAAGATGGTGCGTGATGTTTGCACCAAATACATCTATGACAAGTGTCCAGCTGTGGCAGCTGTTGGTGAGTTTCTTTATTCGTTTTAAAATATCTTTATGCGGGAGTTCTTTTGTTGAGAGTTGTTATTTTTCCCTGAACAGGTCCAGTTGAGCAGCTTCCAGATTACAACAGACTCCGCAGTGCAATGTACTGGCTTAGGTTTTAAGAGCTTTTATTATTTTGATCCATCTGTTCTTCTTCCTCTCTTTTCCATAATTGTAATGAAAACACCAGGAAATAGTTGCATTGAACTACAGCCGCGAGAGCTGCTTCAGAAGGCAAATCCACATACTTTAGTTTATTTAAGGCACAGCAGAATCTCCAATGTCAACAGTGAACATATATCCACAATTCTGGTATGTCTGACCATTTTAAGAGGAACAGTTTATTTATGGCTGTAACGTTGTTTGTCCAGTATTGTACATACAGAAACTATCAATTCTGATGAATAAAATATTCTGACATTTACGTACTTGTCAATCCTTTTCATTCATTCTAACTGGGCTTTCTAATGCCATTAGAATTCATCTGTCTGTTAAAATTGGGCATATTCACTGCATGTTACATGTTTTCTTCTGATAAAGTACTGTTCTTTAATAGGGTCACATGACAGCATTCTAAAAGCCAATGATATTTAATACAAATGTTTAGATCTATAATGACTGTTTACATTTTTCAAATTTCATTTTAATACAAAAAGTGAATAGGTCTAGTTACAATCAAGATCAGTAGATGGAAAATGTATGAAATTACCTTTATTGTATGTTATTAGTAGGAAAATGTGGCCTTTGCTCTTAATCTGGATTAACGACATCAGTCACATTTTAGAATGTGAACACAACCCATTGACTTCTGAGCTCCAGTGTGACTTCTCAGATTACGGCTGTTAGTTCTGTCAGACACTACAGGTGCATGTGTATAGTACGTTACGCACATCTGCATTCGTGCACCTGCGATTGGTCACTAGCCTTAGGGCCTTAAGGACTGTGCAGTAGTCCACTCATTAGTTGGATGAGTTTAATATCATGATGGGCTGGCCGGAAGGTCAGGAAGTAAGCCTGTCTTTGATGTATTATTTTCCTTTGCACTGATGCCACTCCTGGGTTGGCTTTTGTGTAATGTTAGTACTCCTAATGCTTTAATATTCAAACTTCAGTGTTACATAAGAATACATGTTTTATCATAAAAACCCTTTTATATTGCTTTGGTTTAGTTTCAAAACATTTATACACACTTTCTACCACAAAAACTATTTTAAATATGCACTTAATTTACTTTTTTTTTTTTGACCATTACTTTAACTTCAAAAATAAATCAAGTTATTACATCTACCACCATGTCCAAGTTAGCTCCTAAACTTTAAGCGGTGGCAAAAGTACACAAGCTAATAATAACTGGTAAAAACAGCTGAAAATAGTTTACTTGATTAAAACTGCAAAGTGATTTACGTAAAAACATGAAAGTAAGACGTAAAGGTAGTGCACAGTAAATGAAATAAGTTTTGGTGAATTATAATTATTCTGACTTCATGTGGTGAATATACCATTGTCAGAAATTATATAATTCTGGGGATTTTACCAGAAACAAATCACTGAGTTCATCAACACTGCAGCTGTTAACTGGCTTAAAGGACACATACGTTTACATTCTAGCGTCTGATTATAAACAAACCAGTTTTGTGATGTCATAGGTAGATCTCTGAGATCCTCCGATCAGTCCATAAATCATCCGGACTCGATGGAGCATTTCTGCCACATGGACATATCAGGCAAGATCACTTTGATTATTTCTTCTGTGTCATTTCCTTAGCAGCCAGTAGATGGAGCACTAACTCAATTAACGTCAAAGGAAACGCATAAATGCACAAGTGGCGAAAATACTGAAGTTCACTATTCAAGTCAAAGTCAAAGTTTAGATTTAAACAATAAGAGGTAAATGTTCTTGAAGCATACGACAGCACATAAGGTGACTTTAAAATGTAACTTTTGTTTTGAAATGATTGGGAAAAATAGGTAATTTAATCTAAAATACAATACAAATTACCCAGCTTACTGTATGAGTAAAAAAAAATTGCGGATTTAAAACGTAGAGAAAAGAAATTGTAACAGGTAAAGTAGAGATTCTATTATAAAAAATACAGATACACAAAAAAATAGTCAAGTGCCTGTAATGAAGTACCAGTACACATTTGGCTAACACCCTGCCCATTTCACACTGAGTTTAATCTAAAGCCTGTTGAACTGCCTCATCTTATTAGTTGTCATTGAACATGTGATCTATGATGCAATACTGTCCCAAACACAGACAAGAAACTACGCAATTCATTGGAGAAAAAAACAATTGCGATCATCATATTGTTATTTATAGAAAAAGAAAACGGGGTCCAAAGAATGAGGAGGAAATGAGGCAGCAGCGAAAGGAGGGAGCAGAGATGGAAAGATGAAAGGAATCTTCTTCGTCAGCCACACCGAGAGCATAAGAAGACTGTCTGAAGGAGACAAAGTCACTCCTCCTCCACAGGGACACAAGATCCTTCACTTAGACTGTCTCGTCTGTGAGTATCTTTTATTACTCTTTTCAAGTTTCTGTAAACTTAGACAACTGCTCAAGCTTTGGTCATTTCTAGTCCAATTAACATTTTAGAATCAAGGATCAATAGTTTTTTTTCACCAACCCTAAGATTATTTGGTATAATTTAGATGTGTATATATGCAATTCTCCTGAACATTATGACTCTGTTTCAAATCCAGAAATGTATTTTAGCCATATATGTTCAAACGGCAGCTTATTTCTTCCTATGATTTCTCAGAAAATCCAGGCAAGGTTTGAATTAGATTTTTTGAGATTCATTCATTCATTTTCCACCGCTTGCTCGTGGTGACTGGAGCCTCTGTCAGTGACTTTGGGCTTTAGGTGGGTGATGCTAATTGTTAAGTTCAAAACAATTTCTTACACATACTATATTAAGCTGTTTTCTCCAAATGCAATTTTTCACAAGAACAAAAAAATCAATCAATTAGCATTTAAAAAAAAAAAAAAAAAAAAAATCCAAATTACAAATTGGTAACATTTGCAATACTATGTGTAAGTGATTGATTAAAAAGGCCTATTGCTTAATCACTTATTTTATTAAAAGGTTTCAACAAGATACTCATTTATTAACCCTTTAGGCCAGGGGTGCCCAAACTTTTAACTTAGGGGGCCAAAATGGATTGAAGCGTGCCAAACCTGAGTTTGTTTTGCATTTGAAAAGCTCATTTGAGAAGAGATGTTGACTAAATTGTCTTGTATTAACATATTTTGATTTCTTTTGGTATCTTTTTACACAAAATTTTATACAAAGATAATTTTAACAGACCTGAGCAGCCCTTCTTGAGTCAATTTAGACCTTTTGGTGGGCCAATTTTAGCCCCCAGGCCCTGCTTTGGGTGCCACTGTTTTAGATTCAGAGGCTGTTCATTTAAAATCTAGACTTTCACCTGGAGGATGGAAATTGATATTGATAAATTGGAAATCAAACAATAAAATATTTGGTCAATACCAGAAACATAGGAAAATTAAAAGCAGTCACTATTCAGAAAAACAGGGGCAAATTGTCCAACAACAAACAGGCAGATGAATAATTGTCCCAGAGCATCCCCTGTCCTTAGACCTTCCTTCTCAGCAAGGAAAAACTAAAAAAAAAAAAAAAAAAAAACTAAAAAAATGGAAAGAAAAAAAAAACCTTGAGGAGAACCACAGTGAATTAGAGATCCACTCCCATGGACAGACCAGGACTGATGCGTATTTTAATGCAGAGGAGCCAAAAAAAAAAAACAGTGACAAAGGGAAACAATTCATCTAGCAGGACGAGGACGGCCAATCCAATAGAAGTAAGAAAGTTCCAGGTTTTCAATATTAGGGGGCACCTGAGGTCCAGGCATCAACACTGGAGCCACAGCATCTCAAGCGGATATTAAATTTTAAATGCTTATGAACACACACTTTTCAAGTTGAATTCAGTGGTGTTTCTTGTGTTGCCTGCAGGTTTTACCATGAGCAGTGTGGCTGTGTGTCTGTGCGTGGTCCTCCTGTTGGCGGGACATGTGCAGAGTCAGAGGAGAGCGGACAGAGCGCTCAAACCGACCTCCTGTCGGTGAACGTTCTAAACCTCAGAAGCGCTCTCAGCTCTCTGCTTCAGGAGGATGACCAGCAGCCAAGACAAACCCGAGCCCCCCGTCTGCCCTTTCACGTCCCCCCGAAACGCACTCAGCAGGGGTCCAGATTCGCCCTGTCCCTGGATGTGCCCACCAGCATCCTCAGCGTGCTCATAGACTTGGCCAAAAACCAGGACATGAGAAGTAAAGCTGCGGCAAACGCTCAGCTCATGGCTCGCATCGGCCGGAGGAGGTGAAACGGACCAGCGCTGATGAGTAGTGTTCTGTTGTCTTCAGCCACACGGAGCATCAGAAGACATTTAGAACAACCATGTAGAGCCCTAAATGTCTGTAATTAAGAACTGTAAATTCAGAAGAATTTGGTGCAATTATGATGAATAGAAAAGCTTAATTTAGATCAGAATCAGAAGGTTTGTCAAAGTAAAATCCCTTTAATATGTGTGCAGGGTCTTAACAAGTCTTAAATAGAAAAGTTTGAATTTAAGGCATTAAAAAGTCTTAAATTGCTGCTGTGATCTTAATGTGTTTGCACAAGTCTTACATTTTTTTTGCACAATTTTAAATTTCTGATCTATCGCAATACTGCAGCCTTTTCTGTTGTGCATCCTTTTTGTTAATTCATTAGATTTTCACAATTGTAGCAAAATTAAATTAAATTATATTATATCTTAAGAAGCCTACTGGAAAGTCACGACTGAATTTGTGCTATGGCTTAAGGTTGACCTCTATCCCTGCAGAAACCTTGCATGTGACATAAAAGCATGTTTTAAACACATTTAACTCTGTAGGTGCTGCTTTTTAACTTAAATCCAGTCCTGTAAATCTTAAAACTGTAAACTTTTATGTGGAGAATCTAAGCTCCCTATACCTGTAAATAATCTTTAATAAATAAATGGAGTTGATTGATTGGCTCTGATGGTGCGAGACACATGATGGTGCACAGTGAGAGCGTCTGCGTCACATGTGAGACAATGAGAGAAAAGGGAAAGCAGGATATTGACCTGTGAGACTGGAGCAGAGCTTTTGTTCTCTCACACTCGATCTGTCACTGTTGTTTTCAGATGGACACTGATAACACTGACACGCTTCATCTGTGAGGCTGCTGTCAACGTCATGTGTCAAAATGAATCTAATTTGCATTTGACTTTTATTGTTTTCTATATATTAGAGTTGTCGACTGTTTTGAATTACGGCCATTCTCATGTGACCTAAAGGTTAAAAATCTCTAACTAGTGCTAGCTTAATTTATTATTTATTTTTATCAAACAAGGGAACAGTTATTGGTCAGTAATGTCATAGCATTCACAGCAAACAGGCACATGGATAATTGTACCAGAGCATCAATTTAGGGTCGCTTGATTATGATGAAAATAATAATCCTGATTTTTTAAATTGGAAATGTAATTGAGCGCTGTCTTTCTCCTTCAGCCCCAGAGCACTGTCCATTCAACCTCCATAGAGCTGTCCTTACATCAGGGCTATTCAACTTACTTTTCCCAAGAGCCAGATTTTTTCCAAAAGCCATTGCCTCTGGGCCAATAGTTCCATCTCTTGTGACAAAAATTAGATATATTATTTAAAGCTCAAGCTCTGATTCCACAATTACTTTGTTAGATTTTCATTTCTTTTGCCAGAATTAAACAAGAATTAAAACCCAAACTAGGACTAGAGTCAGGAGTAATCCAGCAAAACCAGATGTAAATCAATAGGATCAATTCAGGTCCAAGGCAGTAACCAGCATTTAACATGCATCTTTAGACCAAAATAGACTTTTGTCTTCTAATTAAAATCTGCATTTTTACAACTGCTATCGTATCGTGTAACTTTTTGTTTCTTCTGCATTGTGTAATTGACTTTTCACTCCCAGAAAGTTGCAATATACAATATATTTTGTTGCTCAATATTCCTAAATGGGCTGGGGGCCAGATCAAATCTTAGGGCCAAAAAATCAAGTTCAAAGTGAAGTTGAATAGGGCTGCTTTTCACCCTCTTACTGTCCCGAGCACTGTTCTCTCCTTCTCGCAAGGATAAACTCCAAAAAATCCTGTGGAGAACCCAGTAAATAACCACAATGAAGGAGAGGTCCAGGCTTGATGTTCATATTTGGCAAATTTCTACTTTTCCCTAAGACATAAATTATCTATCCTAACCCACACCATTATCCGAACCCTAATCTTACCCAGATTTCATTTTTTTTCTTTCATTTTTCACCTAATCAAAACTGTAGAGCTGTAAATGGAGCAGACAGACCAAGCCTGTATCTGCAGCAGGTATCCACTAGATGGTGTCGTTTCACCCTGTGACCGTGAACACAACACGAGGCCTTTAAACACGCGTCAGTCGGACTCTGTGAATGACTCAATATTGTGAAAGAAGCACCGAACTATCGCTGTTTGATCAGATTAAAGTGCGTAGTCTCTGACCCACCAGTCTGTGTTCAATAATACACACACAGGTGCTGCTCGTTAATCGGACTCAACCAGACACGTGCTGACTCAGGTAAGTTCTCACTTTACAACATTCTAGTCGACATCAAACTTAACCTTTATTTTAACAGTTCTTTATAAACATTAAACTATCCGACGTAGGCTACATTACAAAGTGTTATGGAAAGGTTTTGCAAATCTCAATTGAAAATAGACATTTGAGTGAAAATCTGCTTTCATTTGGTGTGGGAATATTTCCGAGTGGGAAATGGCAAATGAATGCCTCCTCATTGTACTACTGGGAAGCTGAAAAATAATGTTGATGCCTGAGTTGAAAATAACCTTTGACCTCGCAATAAGGCAGACAAAAGAATCACAAATGAAGAACATTAAAGGTGGGGTAGTAGCTAACTTTTTTTCTTGTAAATTAGTCAACTTTGTGTTTTCCACTAAAATGTATATGGTAAATGCAACACTCACTTTCTGAAAGAAATGAGACCAGTGTCTAATTGAATAAAGAATTTTAGTTCTAATCAGCAGCCAAAAGCAGCTCTCTGATTGGCTGAGCCTGGGTGGTCCTCTCCAGTTTCCCTTTGTTGTAATTGCAACCAGAATTATTACATGTCAATATTAATCATGTGTTAAAGGACTTGTGAGAAGAAATTGTCAGATTTAAAACCAGAATCATGTTTGCAATGTGAAAATCAGCTACCCCACCTTTAAATGTTTTTCCTTAGTCGCCAAGTTATTCTTTTTATCTGGAAAATTATTTGACCTGAATGGCATCGCTCATTCCTAGCTACAATCTGCTGTTTTGGTGAAATCGTGACGTGATTCACTTTTTTTTCCTCAAATATTCCTCTGTTCAAAGACAGAAAATCTCATCACATACTCTTTCAATTGTTGAGTCCAGTTCTGGGTAGTCGCTAGATTTATCTAGTCACAATTTTTGCTTGTCCAAATTGTAGAAAATCCAAATTGTTTGGATTTTCAACAATCTTGAGGCGATTTCTGGCTGCATTAAAGGTAAATTTAAATTGCCTTGACTTGGAGTTGAACTTGAGCTCTGAAGAAGCAGCTGATTTATTTGCTTCTTGGGAAAACTAAATGACACACATAAACTGTGCCAAATTTTTTATTTTTTTTGCCATATCGCCCACATCTACTGAAGCTCATTTTTATTTGATCAAAAAACATTTTTTTCGTAAAGACTAGAAATTTCATTTATGCACAATCTTCCGACTGAGAAATCTAACAAACCTGTCTGTTTTTATGCTCTCAATCTTATTTGTTTTATCAAGTTTAAACAAGGTGAAAAAAAATCTAAGTGATAGGTCACTTTACTTGCAGCCTGACCAAACATTGAAGACTGTGATTAAATTAATTGTTATTGTCTCAATTTGAGCATGTTAGTCTTATCTTCTCATCTTTTGATAATCCATTCAAATAAGTAAACCTCTAATGTTGTTCTCACTGACCAACTTATACTCACAGACAGGGCCGTGCGCAGGATTCTGAACTTAGATGTCTAAAAACCTTTGATCAAAAATGAAACAACACACTTTTCCATTGACTATACAATTATAGATTTTAATAAGTTCAATTTTCAGGTGCTCCACAGCTACTAAAATTTTAAAACAAGGCCTAAATTACGATTGATTCTTTATTTGTTAGACTAACTCTTGCACTCTTCATAAAGTTGGTCTTAATAACCTATTCCTGTCATTTCTGTCAACTTCATGCAGCTGATCAAATTCAATAAAAACTGTCTAATATAAAAAAAATGTATTGAGGTTAGTCTAAATTACAATATTACGAAAACAAACTGTGATATTTTTCTTTGCTTTTGTCATGGGCACATTTGTAGAAGATTAAATTATAAATCCACAATTCAAACACACAGCACTTACTCAAACATTTGGAAGTCAGGAGTAAAAAAAAAGTTGGTCTAGAAAAAATACAACCCTCACGAACCTCAATGCTGCAAACGGCCATGCTCTCAGACCAATGTTTAAAGTGACTATAAAAGTGAGTATAAAAATGTGAGTCAGGGTGAGTCTGACAGAGAACTTGTGTTGATGAAAGGCTCTTGCACCATCGATGTTCTTCCCCACCTTTATCACAGATTATTTTTATCTGATGAGTGCGTAATGTGCACAGTCAGTGTGTGAGCTGTCAGGGTCAGGAGCACAAAGTTCACCTGCTGTGACATGTAACAATACCAAACCACTCTCTTCTCACACCACACACAGGCTTTTCAACGGGAAGTCGGGATTTTCATATTGACGTGCAGCTTAGTCAATTGATTTCTTTTGTTTGTTTTTTTTTGTAGACGATGGATTACGCTTCAAAATGCATCACTCTTTTCACACCTTCTTCTCTTTCAAGGTAAGACGCTGTGAGATGCTTCCTAAAATAAATGGATTTACAATGAAACAGAGGATATAGGTTTAACTAGCAATATTTAATTGTGTTTTGTGGTGTGATGTCACATGGCAGTGTGTTTACTATGTAACTAGTATCATGTCTAATTATTCAAATGTAGACATGTATAATTTTATGAAAGAACATGTACATCTTATCACTATGACAACATGTATTTATTTTACAGTCACACCGCAGGACACAATCTTTACACAATATGGAACAAGCATTATAAATTCAGTTTCCTTTGCAACTATACTATAAAGATTTCAGATTTGTTCCACATTAGTTTAGCTGAACATCAGACTTAAAGTAAAATATGAAAGATTCAATTACTAAAGTTTTGATCCCTCTAATAGTTTGCATGAGTTTTTAGTAGAATTGATTCAACAACATGAGCTGTAGCTAGACATTGTTGTTACCATGGCTTTGATGGAGAGCATTTGATGTAAAACAAGTCACACTTTTTGGATCATTTTAACAGGTTTCTACAGCATCAAAGCTGTTTGATGTCACAGCCTTGGTGTATATTTGGTAGTGTTTTGAATAAATATCAGGATTTAAATGTATAGTAAAGTTCACTTCATCATTTGACTTTTCCCATTCTAAGTGACTAATTGATAGAACAATTGCTAGACTAATTGACAAGTAAAATGATCATTGTTGCAGCTCTACTTTTCTACTTATGTCTTATCCACTTTTAGTCTGGCAGTGCCGCCTCGGGCCAAACCTTTCCGTGTGACCAACGCTGAGCGCAGTGTGAAGAAGGGACTGACTGCACACAGCCTGGAGGATCTGCTCTATAAGGTGATACATCTGTCTCCACACAGGGCTTTAGTTCTGCTAGTAAATGTGGTACCTTGGTGTCTGGATTGATGAGTCACTTACAAAAACTTAAACCTCTTTTTTCAGTAATAAATTGTGTTTTTCTTTTGAATTCATACTTATTATATGAATGCTACTTTTTCATGTTCTCAAATGGTGGCCTTTACCATGCTTCCTTGGGGTTCATTATTAATGGCACATCAATGGCTGTTTTCAAAGCCTAGGAACCTTGCCTTGCCTTCAAAGCCAGTTCCTCCAAAGTCAGTTCCTTTCAATCCAAGTCAATGGCTTTTCTCAGCTCAAACTGAGGCTGATGAACAACTTGAAAATCAGACACAGTGCATCAAGAAAAATGAAGCAAAACACAATAACAAGTTTAAAGACTTAAAAAACAAATTAAAAAATGTGTTTTTTACTAGAGAAGATTTCTAAAAATATATTGCTATTTTGCATATTAAGTACTTTTAAAATGTTTTTATATTTCTTTCTAAAATGTTCATGGTGCATTATGGGTAAATTCCCCAGAGGAAGGCATCGAAGGATCACTTGTGTTCTTGATAAATTAGCCACATGCTATCCAAACGAGACACGTTTGGAGGACATGAACATTGGAACATGACTTGGATGATGTCAATGCAATGCCTTGCCACGCCCAGATCAGACCAAGCAAGGCAAGGTACCTAGGCTTTGGGAAAAGTAAATGCTAGATAGTCAAGTCTGGAGGGACAATGATGAAGTTTAGGAAGGATAAATTTAGGAAATGAGTAAGGGTGATGGGTAAGGTTAGGAAAAAGGTTTGAGTAAGGTTAGGATAGAAAATGTAACATTTTAGACCTGTTTAGCAACAGAAATAAACTCATTACCATGGCAACCAGCTCACTGATGTCCCTCCGGACCAGACTATCTACATTAACCTCTGGGAAACAGCCAATGTATCTTTGATATTTGTGGAATATCCTTCTGTGGCCACCTACAATTTACAAAGCATGCTTGGAAGTATTGATTTGTACTCCAAGTTCCGATCAAATGATCAGCCTTTGCTCTCTGTTTCTTTTGCCTTTTGCACAGAGCTGGAAAACTACAAATGTTGTTGTGCAGCTCACCACTTTTTTTAAAGAGTAATGAATTTTGTACCCCGCATGCATTAAGACTAGACTGATATATTGGCCTGGCAATATCTTTGAGTCGATATTTGACAAACATTTTTAAAAACCTATATCGGTCAATCTCTATTAGAGAGACTGCTTAACATAGCCTCAAACTAGGGGTGTACTCAGTGTATCGATATCAGGATATATCGTGACAAACTCATTGGCGATAAACATTCGATACATGGATTCATATTGGGATACTTAAACTCATTAATTTGCACTTATGAACCTGGACTGCAGCTTTAGGGCTGAAACTGTTGAACTGAACAAGGACTAATTTGTAAGACTCTTGTATAACATAAAGAGCAGTTTGAAAATACAATTCCTCTGCATTTTGTTATTCTACCTAATCAAATTTACATTGACACTGATTTTAGAAAGAGTTCAACTCAAAAACATGTTTTACAGCTAAGATACTTTTAGTTTTTTCTACATTGTGGATTAAAAAATATAAATCAACACACTGTTTTTTCTGCATGATTAGAAATAATTTGGCTGATTTTATGTTTTTTTTTTTCTAAAATATATCTTGATACGTGACATATTGAGGAGAGTATATTGGGATATACATGTATAGCAACACATATCTTATCGGGATACGTATCACATCAGAAGGATCTCGGCAATACCCAGCCCTACCTCAACTGTTTTACATCACCTGTTAATTTGAATGTTTTTATGTACGTGTCCTCCTTGATGAAGAGGACTTTAATGTCAACAGGACTTTGATAGTTAATAAAGGTCAAATAAATAAAACTTGTCTGTGTGCAGGTCCAAGAGTCTCTGAGTGTGTCTCAGGAGAACACTCTGGTGCTGGAGGAAGACGGAACACAGATTGAGACAGAAGACTTTTTCCAGACTTTACCTATAAACACTGTTCTCATGGTTTTGGACAAAGGCCAAAGTGGACTCCACTTTTGGTGAGTGTGTTTACAGCTCTAACCCATCAGGGGGCGACAGTGGAGCAGCTGAAGGAGCATGTGTGTTTGAAGAATGGGAAATGTTTTAATATTTTCATTAACATTTGTGTTTAATTATAATACATTTATTTTAAACTGGACAGCATTTTTTTTACATGTTCTAGAATCAGAGTCTAGACACATGACAAAAACATGGCTTGTTTCAGAAGCAAGTTTTCAATAGATTTTGCTCAGGGGCTTGGGGGGAAAAACACACAAACACAAACAGTCCTTGTGAAAGCCTGCTTTTGTCAGCTCTCAGAGGCTCAGCAGGACAGGACTTGGTTAGACACGCCTATATGATAGTGGTATGGTGGGAGGGGCCAATGTCTTAAATTTGCAGCCTTGCTTTTGTCCCATGGCACCTGTGACTACAATAGTATATTACCAACACTGAGTTTTAAGTGAATGAATACACTGAAAACACTTTGAATGTACTAACATTTGCTTATGAATTCTTAATTATTGGCAGTTAATGACTTTTATTAAAGAAACACCATGTAACTTTTGAGAGGTGTGAAATCAGCTGCACAATCCCATTGTTACGAGGAGGTCTTAAAATCTCCTATATTTTTGCAAAACTCAATTTAGCTTTATCACCTCTACAATGCATGAGAATAATCCAACTCCCTTTACTTGTGATTAATGATTATTTTATTTTATTTTTATTTCTCATCAAAAGTCACAAATAACTTCATAATTCAAACAGCTGACATCACAAGGTGGAACAGCTTTTTTCAGTTACAGAACACCGCAGTGTTAAACGTGGAAAGTCTTAACAACTCCAGGCTTGTTTTAGATGAGTAAACAACAATATAACAAAGACATGTCTCCTGCAGAATGCCTCGTGTGATCAGCTGAAGAAGTGTGAGCAGGAGCGCACAGATGTGGCTAAGATCACATTAGACCTGTACAAAAACAACCCCACAGACTTTATCGGCTGTCTCAATGTGAAGGCCACGTTATATGGAGCCTATTCAGTTTCCTATGACCTGCAATGTTACGCTGCCAAAAAGATCTTCAGGTGAGTGCACTGTCTGCCCCACATTCACATTCTATTCTGACTGAAAGCATTTGTAATTCAACACAAAACTGCTGGTCACAAGCGAAATGGCCAGTTCAGACCAAACAAATACTGATTTTAGTGGGATTAATTTTGGGAGATTATGTCATCACTGCTGCTGTTTGAGGCGTGTGATCATCCAGGATTAAATGCATGTAGTGCTTACCTGTGTTCATCAGATTTAGCTGTCTGTGATGCCGCTAACATAAAAAACTCTTTGTTGGTTGTGTTCACAATATTCAATACGGCAATAATAATATTTAATACAGATATTTGGGAACAGAAATCTTGTTTAAAGGTGTTATTGTATGTTATTGTTGGATGTGAAAATGACTTAGATATTTCATGACAAAGTGCAACGTTAATATTAGGAAAAACTAGGAATAACCGTCTTGTCCACCATCTGATTTCATGACAACATCACATTCTCCATGGTATTCTGGCTATGCCTTTAAATCAGCCATGTTCAAATATGGGGGCCAAATGCTCCCTCAGACCATTTTTTTCAGCTCTCAAATTTCCTGCTAGATGGCCCAAATAACAAAAAAGTATACTTTTTAATGTCAGCATTAAGCAATTCTTTTAACATAGTCAAAATAACAAACCTTTTGATGTTATTTAAACCTAAAATTAATGTTAATTGTCTTAAAGAAAACTGTGGTGGTTCATTAAAATTTGGTCAAATGCAAACATTTTTGAATGATTCACTTTACTGCCACATTATGTTGCCCTCTGCTCTATATAAGCCTCAAAATGCAGCCCACTGTGAAAAAAGTTTGAACACCCCTGCTGGATGTAATGAAACTATTTACTGGTTGATGCTGATCCAGAGCATTTTTTATCGTTTGAAATTTTATTCACAAAAAGTTAAGTTCTTTTTTGCACAATAAATTACTGTTACATAGCACTATGGAAGAGAGTTTCCAATGAGTTGGCTATATTTCAACTAAAGAAAAACGTGTTTCTAAAAAGACTCCTAAGCAGTCAGTGACTCTGCCTGTCTTATGTTCAAAGTTAAACTGCTCCATACCAGAGCCAACAGCCTTTTCATGATGTTTGCATTTAAAACTCTGGCACATTCAGAGTTTTCTGAAGCTCAGAGAGACTGAAGAGAATCTCACAAACTGAACTCCAGCAGCATTTTTAATATTGTTGGCGCATGATTAAAATCTCAAAACTAAACTTTGCTTTCTTTAATACATTTGCTCCTTTTAACACTAAAGAAATCATCAAAATATAAATATTTAAAAAAAATGTTTCTTTAAAAACTCCAAATTGAATTTGAAGCCTTTGAACTCTGTCAAGACAAAATGAAGTTTATATGAAGAGAGATGAAAAAAAATCTGGCTCAAAGAAAATATGGTTGTATCTTTATTTATGTTCTTCTTATTGTTTGACTGAACACATTAATGTCATGTAAAAGCTGCTCATGTCATGTCTGTGTACATTGGTGGTGTTTCAGGGAGGCCTTGCGCTGGACGCTCTTCTCCATGCAGGCCACAGGGCACCTCCTGGTGGGCTCCTCCTGCTACATCGAGCAGCTGTTGGAGGCTGAAGACCAGGGCAAGATGAGCCTGATGCTTCCCTCAGACAGTGTGGTTAAACAGATCAGGGTCTGCTGCTGAGACGTTCTTTCTACTGACACGATCCACTTTATACTCATGCATGGACACTTTCCTTTTACTCTTATTGTTACATGTCAAATAAATTAACCACATTTAGATCCAGTGCCTTTTATTCTTCTGCAGTATTACAATTATGTTTGTATAAAGTATGTTTTGATTGTATGTAATGTCAATTTAGAAAGTGAAACCAGGTAAAATCTCATGAAAAGTGAAATATTTCAAGCTTTTCTTGATTTTAGATCATTATGACTTATGCTAATAGTAATACAAAAACAAGTAAAACACAGAAAATTAGAATATGAGACTGATGAATAAATGTTTATTATCCACAGACTCTATACGTGATTGAGTCTCTTTTTTTTTTTCATTTGTATCCATAACAATCACTTAAGAAATGAAATCTTAATCACATGTCGATGTTACAAGATTTTTTGACTATTCACATCATTCAGTCTAAATTGAAGATGTACTTGTTTGTACTGCCTGCCTGGCCTCAGAATAATAGGACCATCATGTGTCTCTCCCACGCCTCCCTAATTGTGCCTTGGTCTGCACTGATCTGTCACTGCACTGCCTCTGCTGCACAACCAGAGAGAGCGAGGAGCAGCTGCACTGGGCAGATCTTCATCATCATCCTCATCACTGACAAAGAGGAAGAGAGAGAGAGATGACTTTGGCTGCAGGAGGATGACTTTTCTCACAGGGTAGAAAAGGTGGCAGAAAAGATGAAATGAGTGCTTTGATCTCTGTAAAAAAAAAAAAAAAAGACTGGGCAGCTGAGATCTCGACTAATGATAGTGATCCTTTGGCCTTGTCAGTCTGCAGCTCATGTTCTGCTGAAGGATCTGCCACTTTCTTGCCTTTAAGATCTTGAACTTGTCTGTCTTCAAAGAACCAATAGGTGATGCATTCAGATCAAGGACAGATAAATAATTTTGCACATTTATTTTAGTCATATATCCTAAGACGAACTCGGGAGAAATCTGATACTCAAATGCTGCAGAAATGCTCTAATCAGTGTTGCATTACTCGATTACACCAGATACACCTGATCAAACATTACTTTAAAGGGCACTCAACTGAATTTTTTGTCTATCGATTATAAAAACTGAGTTTTGTTGCGATATTTTTTTGTTCGAATGTCCCTGATCTGTGATGTCATAGATAGATCTCACAGCTCTGTGTTGCTGTTTTAAAGTTCATAAATTATTCAGACTTATTTAAAAGTTTGTGCAGCATTAGCATTCAGGAAAATCTGTTTGATTGTTTATCATGTGCAGTTTTCTTTGCAGCTTCTAAATAGAGCTCCAACTCAATTCTTGATGTGGGAAGCACTTCATTGTCATGTCTGCAATTTTTTTTTGGTTCTGGTGTTTGAGATTCTAAGGAAGAGCTCAGAAGCATATTTGAAACACACAAAAAAATCATATTTGTCCTTTAACACACGTAGAAGTATTAAAGGATTGGCTACACAAAATAAGTATTGAAAGTTCACTGTCCAGAGTCAGGCCTGTGTTTTTCACAGACTGATGTCAGTTACTTCTCCATCTGATGACCCCCATTCTCCTTTTATCACTTTCACTCCCTTTTCCTTTCTCCTTCTCTCTCTCTCTGTCTCTTTTCCTTTCTCTCTCTCTCTCTCTCTCTCTCTCTCTCCCTCTCTCACTGTCTCTTTTCCTCTCTCTCTGTCTCTCTCTCTTTCTCTCTCTCTCTCTCTTTTCCTCTCTCTCTCTCTCTCTGTCTCTTTTCCTCTCTCCTTCTGTCTGTCTCTCTCTCTCTCTCTCTCTCTCTTCTCTGTCTGTCTCTTTCTCTCTCTCTGTCTCTCTTCTCTTTCTCTCTCTCTGTCTCTCTCTCCTCTCCTCTCTCCTCTTTCTCTCTCTCTCTCTCTCTCTCTCTCTTTCTGTCTCTTTCTCTCTCTCTTCTCTCTCCTCTCTCTCTCTCTTCTCTCTTCTCTCTCTCTTTCCTCTCTCTCTCTCTCTTCCTCTCTCTCTCCCTCTGTCTCTTTTCTCTCTCTCTGCCCCCCCCCCCCCCCCCCCCCCCCTCCTCTCTCTCCCTCTCTCTCTCTGTGAGCCTGCGCCCGCCTCTTTCTCCCCTCAGCAGACCTGTTGTAGCGCTGCTCTTCCACAGACACACAGATCAGCATGTATTCCTCTGCTGCGTGCACAGATCGTCTTACCACACGCACTGGCTGCAAACATGGCTCTTTACATCCCATGGTAAAGGTAAGCATTATTCGTTTTGACTCTTAATGAAGCCTACATTTTGACAGTAGAGTAAACTAAAATAAAACTGTAGACTATTCAGCAAACCTAGGGCTGAGTATTTGTTGCAAGTTAGTACAAAGTTACTGTTTTTTTTTGTTTTGTTTACTAGTGTTACCTAGTATTTGCGTTGTGTAAGTCTGCATACTGAGTGGCTGCTTTTTACATATCTTCTTGCTGAACTTTGAAGTATAGACTACTACTTTTAAAGGTCCTATGATACACAAAGGGCTCTTCTGTGAGTTTTTCAGCTATAGTAGTAGTAATAGTATAGTATAGTAGTAGTTCAAAATGATAACTTTTAACATTTAGATTTTAGCCTCTTTTGAGCAATGTCATTTTGCAATTTATTAGAATAACACAATAGCTTATAGTTTCCATATTAAGTAAATATAGATTTAAATTGTGTTCAAATCCTCTATGTTGTGATCAACATTACAACACAAATGATAAATGATCGTGCTACAGGCTCTTCTTCCTCTTGACAAGCATGTACACACTGATGACCCGACTGGTGCTTTAGTTCTAACCTCAGGCTGATGTGGGAGTAGGATCTGACACAGATGCATATTAGCTTGTGCGTCTCCTACGCTGTTGCTGGAGCTGCTGCTTCTCCGTAGCTTCTCTGTGAGAGTTGAACTTCAAAGTGTGCTTCTGATAGCCTTGCTTTCTGCCATCTGAATGTAGGGTCAAACTCCTTTCTTAAAGTTTTGCAACTTCTTTCATGCTGGTCTGGAAGATTTTCACTATGGTGCAGATTTTGGTTTGGTGGGGGAAATGCGATGCCTGGATGAAACCCACCCACACACAGCAGGAAATATTCAAACACTATACAAAAAGGCCCTGGGAGTCAACCCCAAGATTGTGAGGCAAAGAATCGAGTTCTGCCATAATTTGTAAAATATAGTAAGTGTTGTAACAAATATGTTTTCAGAAAAAGAGTTCCTGAAAGATTATTTATTCGTTTGGAATGATCATCATTTGTGCATACCAGGGCCAAGAATCTTACAACAGCAAAGTTATCTGTAACTCCAATGACCTACATGAGCCTAATATTGGAAGTCCAAGGCAATGAATGTTGTTATCCAAGATTCATAGAACAATAGTTTAATATTCATAGGCACTGGATGACATACAGTATATCTACTTTGTTTTAAGGAATCAATGAAACCCACCTTTAAAGGTGCAAGAATGGTGCTGATGAAAAACCCAATTGCAGTGGATAGGTAGAAGTGCTATCCAGTTGGTAGAACCTGGCGTTCAGCGATGTCCAGGATGTCACAGACAGACCACATTCAATGACACCCCATTTATTCAATGCACCATAAAATGCACCTCAGTCTTGCAGGCAGTGAGTGACCACATAAAATAACACCAACCATCCAGTGTTCCAGCCGCTGGTTAGACAGAGTTTGCCTCTTGTAGGATTCCTCAAAGCACACAAATACAAATACATATACAAATGCAAATACAAATACTGATGCAGTATCTACATGACCTGTGTGTTTTCTGCAAACTACATGAACAAACCTGTACATTATTTATCTTACATTGAGTGTGCACACTCAACCAAATGGACAAATATCTAATTGTGTTCTAATAATCTCACACAGACCTTCAGCGTGCAGCATGTGTCATCTGTGAACCGCCGACACCTGTTACATGAACACCTCTTTTCTTAGTACAATGTATGTGTTTGAATTACGTAATGCCTTTTTGAAGGTTTGGCCTATTTCTTCATCAAAGAACATAAATGATACATTATTTATGTTGTTCCCAACCTTCAAACATGCTCCTGAGCAGTCTATATTTTAATCTCATGCACTATAATAAAAAATGTTGTAAAGCTCACATGGCAGTCATGTGTTTCTCACATCATGAATTGATTAAAGAGAGAGAACTGAACTGATAAGCTCTGCCTTTAATAGTGAAATTTCAACACGATTTGAACTTTTTTATTGTTGGAAAGTGGCTTTTGAAGACGTCTCGTTTGACTTGGAATCTGAGTGAGTGGGCGGGGTTAAGTGGTAGTCAATGCAAACTTTCTGATCTCCGGTGCCTCACCCGCTGGATATTACGAGATTATTCAAATTTGCATGAATCAATGCAAACACAACTGTGAAAAAGCATAGTGAGGAAGTCAGAAAAGTGCATCTTGGAGACATTATTCATTTGACCATGGGTAACCTCATACTATGTCTATAACCCTCTTGTGTAAACAATCCTGCTGTGTCTGTCTTTGGGCCTGGTCTGTGTGCCACTGTGTACAGATGACATGTCCAAATTGAGCATCATTAGATTCTGCTTTCTTGTACACAGCCTATGCTGACTGACTCTTCACATGTGGGTTCTGTCTGCAAATTGTCCCGCTGCTGGGGTGTGTTTCACGTCAATCACAGATGTTCTCTTTACCATGTGTTCAAAGAAAGAACCATCTCATTTTTAGTACACAGAAGAGAAAAGAAACAGATTCATTAATTACTTTTTATGTCTGTGCGATGATATTAAAATTTTATAATGACCAATATAAGGTTGGAGTGTCTTGCCTCTGAGCACGACTGAGCTTGTTAGAAACTGAGGTCAACAATCTCCTGCAAAACATGCTTTTCTATTTGCTAAATGTCTAAATGTGCACTCACTGCCCCATCAAATAAAGACTAAACTACACTAAGATTACAGTGACTGTATCATATTGTGCTCTCCATACTTAATTTTCATCTTTTGCAAAGTCCTAACAAGGCCATCTCCAACTGTTACAAAATGTGCTCTCTATTATTATCAGTTTCCCAGGTCAGCTTGTTCACAGATCTATGCATTTGTCATTACATTGTTATAGTGTCATTGTCAAGCTTGAATAGGCAATACTAACAAAATGTATTGAGAATTCAAGTCTTTAAGGAATATACAGTGCAGGTGCTGGAAGTTCTCCATGATGGACAGTCCAGAGTTTCTGCACCACACATGTTAGCTCCTCCCTCACTACAGAGGCTGCCTTCATTATCTAGTTGTTGGATTTTTATTTATTTATTTTTTCCCCTAGGCTTTCTTTCTAATAGACCATAGAGTAGAGGAGTGCTTTGAGATGTCTGCTAGATAAGAGCACATTTGCTGGTCAAGCTGCAGATCAATTACTTGCAGTGTCCATAACCTTCACAACACTTCACACACTCCCATTGACACGAGTTTTAAATGCTCTTTGAACAATGGGCTTAAGTTGGACTGGGCAACTTGCTTTTCCTGGCATCCATGTAAAAGTAGTGAGTGTAACCCTTGACTGTACAGACTGTTGCTGTAGTCTGTGCCTCCTTCACTTTTGCCTTGGAAGTATTCAGTTGAAGGTGCTTTGCTTGTCTTCTGCATGTAACAAAGCTCAGTAATCATGAAGTGTGTGGAGTCGTGTTCTTTTTTTTGTCTATAGCCTACTCATGCTATACTTAGATCAGAAACAGACAATTCTGGTTCAAGCTGTGTGACATCATTTGAAATTTCTCAGACAAGCTGCAGAACTCATTGTCATTGAGCTTTTCTTCTTTATAGGTGGTGTGACTGAAAAACACTTGTTGGCTTTGGAGCTATTCTTTTTTGAATGCTCTAGGCTTCTGTCACACACTCTTGTCATTCTGAAAAAAACAAAAAACAAAAAAAACAACAACTTTGAAGCACTGATGTAACAAAGGATACAGTGGTGTGACTTATGTGACTCTGCAGAACAGGAGGAATTTTGACCACATACAGTAATAAGCCAAATGTGTCAGAAGGTCATGGAACAGCTAATCAAAGCAGCCATATGTTGCCAGGCTTCACTGCCCTGTGACTACCTATAAATGTCCAACACAGTTCATTTTATCACCTGCACAATCAGTCAGCAGCTTCTAATTTGTTTACAGTATATGCACAAATCAGCCTTTAGTTTTATTTTATGAGACAAACACTACAATATTTCATTTTCTGTATCATTGAATTTAAACAGAAATTTTCCAGATGTGGCTGCCCTGTGTCTTCAGCGTTTAACCACAAATGGTTTTCTCACTATGAATCTTCTCACTCGAACAATCACAATGTAATCTGCTGGGACTGTGGCATGTGCTGGGGCCGAAAGAACCAGGAAATCAGTGGCCACCAGGGCAGCTGAGGCACAAGAGTGGAAAAGTCTTCTCTCCAGGGACTGTACTTGTTTACCACTGCTCCGTGTTACACTTCTGCTTTAGCTCACCATAGTACTGCTGCTGCTGAAGCTGCTGCATTTAATCTGAAAAGTGCATCTCAAAATTCTGACTTTGGTAAACTGATGAGAATAACACTACGTTATTCTTTGTGTTTATGGCTTTTATTTGACTTCTTGTCAGTGGAGCTTTTGTTTTGATCAATGCTTGATCAATTGTTTCATTGAATGTGTATTGTTTCATTGAATATGTATTGTTTTATTTTGATTTCCTATTATTCATATTTGCTAAAATTAAGGAGAGGAGAGGAGGAGATATTGCAGATGTAAAAGTAGATGTCATAGTTGTGAAAGTGGAAAGAAGTGTGCCTTCAGTAGCTGATGGTGTTTTAAGATAGATTCTAAATTTTCATCCGCAGGAAAAAAAAAAATAAAAAAATCATACTGTATCTCTGCAGTATTTTACGACCACTGGTACAGAGTTGGATCTGGAAAGTTACAAGAAAAAATAGCACAATTGAATTTAAGGTCAAGGAGATCAATAAGATTCTGATCAATGAGAAAGAAGATCGCTCAGGCACTCTACTGCAGTGATTGTAATCACTCCAACATCTTTAGACTTCCCGACGTCTCAGGGCAAGTTCACTTTTCTGATTTGGCTATCCTCATTGTGCACAGGTTTGGCCATCTTCACACAGAATATGTAGTATATAAAAACAAGACTTAACTTTAAATGCATTTGTACATTTCCAGTTCACCTGAAGTACATGAGGTCATTTTTGCCAGTTTATGTTTAAAAGTGCACTGTGTATAACTTTTGGACCGAAAGTAGACTTGAACAGAATCAGGTTTTCTTGTATTCCTCAATAGAAAAGCTGAATTGTTGACTTTTCACCTCCAGAAAGTTATACAGTATACCTTTGTAATGTAAACTCAAAATCTCTTTTCAAAAAGACAATTCACGATCACAAATCGAATAGATAGAAATAAAAAAATAAACAGACAAAAATAGCTGGAAGAATGCAGTAAGATTTTTTAAAAATCCAAGTCTCCAAAAAAACCTAGATATACAACGAAATGTAAAAAACTTACAATAAGACACGTTTAAACGCCTTCTTCTTCTCCTTTTTTTAATATCAATATGTTATGAAAAGCTAAAACGTAAATTACCCCAATATTTGGTAGAAGTCACGTGGCATAATTTTCTTTGGGTTTAACAGGTAAGTTTAGGGTTCAAGTTACAAAATTGGGTAAGTTTATTAAGACTGGGGCTTGGGGGAAGTTAAGAAAAAAAAAGCATCAAAATGTGGTTATCGTACGTTTTTGACATTTTGTTGTACATCTACATTTTCTCCAAAGACTGGGCCGATATCTGTCCAGGAGCCCTTGTTCTACAGCCCTATAAAGTACTTTAATCAGAAGTTTTTTTCACATCTGGCCAGATGTGTGTAATTTACAACTTTTTACTTTATAATTCCATGTTTATACAGTGTTTTGTCTCTGCACCAATAGATTTATACTCAGTGTGGTATTGTTGATGTCACCTCACCTCACTGCTGTTGCCATGGAAACAGAAACAAGGCCTCAAACAAGCCCCTTCTTCCTCGACGAGATGAGTGAAAAGTCGGTTGTTAACTTCCCTCAGATGTAACAATATGTTGAGAAGTTTAGATGGAATCAGCAGTGATTGTTGTTTCATTGATTTTGTTGAGGCGCAATCAGTGGATACTTTCTAATCAATGCACCAGAGCAGTGCTTTAATCTCTTGTCCTTAATGAGCTGTCTGTGTCTACACTAACAAAGGAGCTGCATGTTTCACAGCACACAGCTAAGTACGTAGTATCTAACTGTTCGAGTTTGTCTTTTGATGCATGACTTGTTGAACAATTATAAGTTCTTAAGCTTTTGTAAGAGAATATTTAAGCACAACTGGAAGCCTTTCATGTCGAAATGTGATTCTTTGATAGAAGAAGTATCTCAAATAGATTAGGTTTTTACTGCTGTTTGACAACATAGCCAATGTTTGAATGTTGCTGAAAGCGATCATCTGACTCCATTAAGCTTTTGTTTTACCCCTTGCTGTGGGATATGTAGTGTCCTCTGACAGCTTCAAACACTGAGCAGGATTACAGCAGACAGGCAACATGGTAACCAGACACTGTGATAAGAAACAGAACAGTGCTTCTCTCGTGTATACATTATGTATCATGAACTACAGTATCTCTTGTAGAATCAGGTCTTATGACCACAGAACATGACAGTGAAACTGGTGCATGACCAAACACTGGCTTGAGTAAAAATGTGTTTTTTTTTTGTTTTTAGTATTTGTTTACAGTATAATGTTCAGTCTCAGCTTCACACAATTGGCTTTTGCACTTACAGTAAAATATTTATTTATTCCTTTATTTGTGTTTTTGTTTCCACAGAATCCTACCCAGGCGTACTTATCCATGCATCATGGAGCACTGTCCTGGTGCATCCGTCAGCAGAGTAACATGTGCTGTGTGTGAGCTCTGAGCGACTCATGGAGCCTGACAGTGACATATCCAGTCTGGCCCCCACAGACTGGGAGGTTCTTCAACAGCAGCAGGGAGAAAGTTTGTCTGACAGCCCTCCTCCCTGGTCTGTGCCATACTCGCTGGGCTTCCAGGTGTCTCTCACAGTATTCCTCATGGTGGAGCTGATCCTGGGCTTCAGCAGTAACCTGACAGTACTGGTGCTTTACTGCTCCCAGTCCAAACTGGTGGAGTCTGTCAGTAACATGGTGACAGTGAGTTTGCACGTGCTGGATGTGGTGGTGTGTGTTCTGTGCATACCTCTTACACTCATGATCCTTCTGGTGCCACTCAGAACCAACTTGGCTACGCTTTGTTGTTTTCACGAGGCCTGTGTCACTTTTGCCAGCATTGCTACAGCTATAAACATCCTGGTCATCAGTTTAGACCGTTATGACATCTCTGTCCGACCAGCCAACAGACTTCTGACCACTCGACGAGCGGTGCTCCTGCTGGCTGCAGTCTGGATCATTTCTGTCGCTGTGTTTTTTATCCCTATTTTTGAAATGCAGTGGATGATAGAAGAGGAAAAGGATCAATACCTAGAAATGTCATCCTCTTATCTTGACACACGTAACGTAGACATGCCAGCTTGGCCAAACAAGACTTCTTTGTGTGGTGGAGGACAAGGCTATTACGCAGGCCTGGCTATGTACCATCTGGTCCTACAAGTGCCCATCTTCTTCACCACTGTGGTAGTCATGCTTTTCACTTACTCTCGAATCCTGAGAGCTCTGAACATACGCATTGGCTCTCACATGAAGAACCAGCGCTTTAGGAAGTCCCACAGCACAGGGCAACGCACATGTCAGAAAGACCAACGGGGTAGAAGAAGGGTGGGACTGAAACAGGTGGACAGTGAAGAACACTGCACAGCAGACAGGGCTAAACAGCAATGTCACCCTCCACTCATCCCTTCTATATCTCCCACACCCACGGCTACCTCTCCCCCTGCTGTGTCCTCCACCACCACTCCTCTGGTGGCCTGTCCAGCTGCGGCAGCTCCTGTGCCTCCCACAGTGGGAGTTCAGGCCTCGGTATCAGCCATCATCGCTCTGCGGAGAGCAGTGAAGCGTCACAGAGATCGCAGAGAAAGGCAGAGACGGGTGTTTAGAATGTCTCTGATCATCATCACTACGTTCCTGTGCTGCTGGGCCCCTTTGTCTGTGACCAACCTGCTGATCTTGGGCATGGGCCCCAATGATGTTTTGGTCTGCCTGCGTTTGTGGTGTTTGGCTCTGGCCTATGGCACGACAGTCACACATCCTTTACTTTATGCATTCACCAGGCAGAAACTACGCAGAGCGCTAAGGTCAAAGGTCAAGAAGAGGGTAGTGTCACTGCTCCAAGTAGACCCATCACCAGGAGGCACTGTCATACACAACTCCTGGGTGGAGAACAGGAAAACCAGCCGGCAGGTGCATCTGGAGGCCAGTGAAGGCACAGAGCGCTGCCTAGCAGAAGCTCTGTGAGAGATTACAGTCAGTAACACAGAGACTGTGCACTGGGACACAGGCAGAGGAAGCAGGACGTACAATACAAACTGACCTGCACTGAGACAAATACAAGAGCTGATAGCTGTCTATAGATAAAGTCTTCTGAGAAGGTGTTCTGCTGCTGGTGCTACAATAATAGTCCCAAAGAGCACGTTTGCACCTATTATTACATTCACCGAGGCAGCTTCCCAACATTTACTTACAAATATGTATATAATGTTGTACATATACTGTGTATTTCAGTGACACATATACATGAATGTTAGTTATAGATGTGCTAAAGTCATGAGCTCAGGTTTGTGAAGTCTGTAGTGAACACTGAAATGTAATGGCTGCAGTTGTTTTTTTTGGCAGTTAGTCTACTAGTTAAGCTATTGTTTTGATTGTATACTGATAATTTTAAGACTAATTATATCAAGTAAAGGATTAAAAAGTATTGATTTTAAAAAAAGTTCATTATTTTTTGTTTTTAAGGTCTAATTCACCCAGGTCAGCAGTGATCAGACCGTATCAGTCTGAGCAATACACAATTGAAGACAAGGTGATGAACAAATCTAGAGCAGTTTCAGGTTAAACCTGTTGAAAGCGTGGTAAATTAGGATAGAACAGTATCTACCTCAAGCCTCTTTTATCACTTTGAAAATGACTTTCAGATGCAAGTAGATAAGTCTTGTTAATCAAAACTGGACCACTGGAGACTTTTCAATTATATTCCCACTGTCTTTGTTATTTATTTATTTATTATTATTATTTTTTAAATAAAATATAACATTTCTTTTTGCTGTTGCTTTGCTTAGAAGGTTACCTGTTACTGTAAATATGTTTCACTTTAGATGTTTTATTGCTTTAAAATTAAATACATGTTTTGTTACATACATGTGTCTCTCCACAGATCTGACTTTTACCTTGGCCGTGTCTCCATGGAGATATGTAATTTAATCTCACCCTGTGTAACAACAGCAACAGCAGAGAAAGTGTTTGCTGACCCACCACCAAAAATCTACACTGTGCAGTTTAAGTACAAAGTGAGTTATAATGCATCTTTGTGCTCCAACCATAAAACGTCCAATAATAAAGTGAGTAGGAGGCGCTATTTGTGTCTTTCTCACATCTGACATGATACACTGTAAACTGTACTGAGGCTGTAGGCCTGTGCTGTTACTGCAACAAACTCATCAGCATAAATGAACCCAAAATAGATATTATATCACATTATATCACAACAGACCGAATAACTGTGAGTAACTATAGATCAGGGTCTGCCACCTTCAGCAGAAAATATCTGCATTTACAAATTAAAGTCATAAAGAGACACAGCTGTAGTAAAAAGGTAAATGAACTACATTGTGAGTTTAAGCTATAATTTTACAAGAAGAAGGCCTTTTTGCACGTCTTATTGTATTCAAAATGATTTTGATGGAAAGACAAGTTCTGACTTTCAGTATGTTTAGAAATAAATTAAATTCATTCATTTTCTGTCGCTTTCCCGTTAGGGTCACAGGTGACTGGAATCTATCCCTGTGATTTTGGGCCTTAGGTAGAGAAACACTCTGGACAGTGGCTAATTAGCTTTTTTTTATTCCCTTAACAAAGCTACAGTTCACAAGATGACATTTTCATATTAATAAACCCTGAAATCTTTAACTTGTCTGCTATAACGTCACTGAGAGTCCATAAAGAGACTATGGAGCTCAACAGTGACCGCCCACTTACTGGGTCAACAAACGTGGACCTCCGTGTTAAATCTCCATAGGGGTTTCAAAAAACATTTCTTTCTGCAGACTTATAAACTGTGAAGTTATTTAAACCTTTTGCTGCATAAGTTATAGATGTGCTTTTTAGACTGAAAACAACCGCCCTGTGGATCTGAGTTAGCACATAGCTGGTTAATCCGCGATATACCTTTAAACTCTGAATATTTGAATTTTTTGAAACTCCTTTAGCACTTTACAATGAGGCAATTGACTTCTAGAACAAGGGTGATATTCCACTGTTGAGCTCCAATTACCTTGCCATACTAAGGCCTAACATGGACACTGTAACTCTCTGGATGTAAAAAGTGACATGCACAATTCCATAGAAATACAAAGTTATAATAAAAGTTTGGAACATTTCTTCAAGGATCATGCTGTAAAACATGTGATAGAGAATAATTAGTTTTTTGTTTTTTTTTACATGCAAAAAAAAAAAAAAAAAAAGTTATAAAATAAACCAACCAACCAACCAACCAACAATGCAGGCTTTCAGTCTAAATAGCTCATACAGTATATTACAGTACAAACACTGCCCATGTGACCACTTGGGAGCACTTTGGGCCTCCGCTGGGTTGTTGCTGGTGGTCCCATTCCAGGTGAGATGCTTTTCTCTCAGACCTATCCTTGAAATAACTGTAATGTGCTAGTGTGCAGCGGCAGGTGCTGCTCACGGTGTGTAGGTGTGTGTGGGATTAACCTACCTCAGGTCAACCACACAGACAAGACAAGAAGCAAGAATGTCATGAGTTTGAGACGAGGAGCAGGCTCAAGTCATTCAGCAGCTCCAAACATGATAAAGATGGAACAGTACATGACTAACTATTTTAGGCTTATTTTTGTTTTATTCAGTAGTTTTGTTGTGGTTTCTAAAAGAAAAAAAAATTCTGCAAAGCTCCACCTGCAGTACGAGCTCCTGCAGTCAAGGAGGAGCTACAGAGTTCGTCTATGTAAGAGCAACAGATTTAAAAAAACTCGTTCATACCTCAGTCGATTAAACTAACTAATAATTTGAACTGTGTAGACAGTTGACCTAAGGGAGTGACCGTACATTAGTATTGTATATGTTTAGTTGTCTATTGTTTGTATGTGTGTTGTCTTATTGTCTCATTTTATGTATGTCTACTTTTTTTTTTTCTTTTGCTACTGACCCCCTGTCTCGAACTTAATTGCTCCGCAAGGAGACAGACAATAAATTGAACCTTGAACCTTGAATGAGAGGAGGAATTCATCAAGGAAATCATCTTTGAGCCAATCTCAATCAACGAGAGGAAGAGTGAGATATTCCTCCAGACCTACAAGTATGTGGGAGTTCACCTGATGAACTGGTCAGCACATGCAGAGCAGGATTTTCTTCCCCATGCATTGATCATCATTGTTTGGTTTTCTTTCAATATTCTGGTTGAATGTGAGCATAAATTCAAGTAAAATTCAACACAACATGATGGAACTGGAAGTCTGTTGCTATAGGTTACCGTGACTTCTTTGAAAATACCATCCAATGAAACATAACAAGTAAAAAGAAAAAAAAGAAAAAAGAAAGGAAAATAAATAAAACGTGACTGCCCCTTTCTGGTCATGTGGTGACTCTGCAACCATAAAACTCTACTGATGTAAATGGAGATGGCTGAACTGAAACGTATTTAGTTACATTTTACATGTTTCTTTACTTGAGTCACCAACTTTGTAGATTACTCGAGTAATACTAAGTTGAGTAGATTGTTTGGCCACTCTACCATTATCAGTTTTTGGGAAACTACTGGATATAACAGTTTCTTAAGTAAGTGATCTTCCTTCATTCAATTACAAATCAGTCTCTATATAGCTACTCTTAAGCAAAGAAAGAATCTACAGTATGTTAGGAAAAGATTGTCTGTATGTCTGTAGGAAGTTAGGATCATGATCATTACAAATTTAATTTACAAAAAATGAATAAATAAATAATAATGAAAAACATAAAATAAAAAAATAAAATGAAAAATATTACAAAGTAAAATGAGGAGATACTAATATAATTACAACAATCAAATGTCAGAATTGTTGAGCAGTTTATAATGTTCAGCATGGGACACATAATCAACTTACTTCAGCTAAACCCTTTTTATGATTGTTTGTTTTGGTGTTTTGACAGCAAAAATGTCCTTTTCATTCATATCACTGGTGAACTGCCGGTAGTGGCTATGGTTCCACCTACAGGCCATGGACAGTTGGACACCTCAGTCTTTCAGCTCAGCTCTTTTGTTGCCCTGCACAAACTGACTTGTGTGCATGCTAAGGGTGCTATAGTAACACACAGAAACACACAGTGGTGACATCTGGAGCCTTTGTCCATTCAATGGATGCATTTAATTCCATGAACCATAAGACCAGAGATATGTGTAATATTTTTCAGCCTTTATTCATAAATCAGTCAGTCAAGTTATTCACTTTTAAACTCTTGGCAATAACAATACATTCATTTTCTCATTGCAGTGTAGACAATAAATCAGACAAAATATCACATCTCATATCATACAAAAACTAAACATCTTTTTATAAAACATTTAGACATTTGGAATAGTTTAAATACATTTCTCTATTTGTTTGAACAGTTGATATCTCACTGAGGAAGGTCCGAACATAATAGAACTACAAATATTTCTATATTCAGCTGTTGAAAATATCTTCACTTTACCTAAACATAAAGTCAAACCCAACTTGTGCCTAAGACATATGTGTGTGGAACCTTTTGCTCAAAGCTATGACTTTCTTCTTTATTCTGACTTTTTCATACTGCTGCTGTAGTGGGGCAGGTCTAGACTGGAGAATCTCTGACTCTCTCATACTGCTGCTGTAGGGAGGCAGGTCTAGACTGGAGAATACTCTGACTCTCTTATGCTGCTGCTGTAGTGGGGCAGGTCTAGATTGGAGAATACTCTGACTCTCATACTGCTGCTGTCGGGAGGCAGGTATAGACTGGAGAATAATCTGACTCTCTTATACTGCTGCTGTAGTGGGGCAGGTCTAGATTGGAGAATACTCTGACTCTCATACTGCTGCTGTCGGGAGGCAGGTCTAGACTGGAGAATACTCTGACTCTCTCATACTGCTGCTGTAGTGGGGCAGGTCTAGATTGGAGAATACTCTGACTCTCTCATACTGCTGCTGTCGGGAGGCAGGTATAGACTGGAGAATAATCTGACTCTCTTATACTGCTGCTGTAGTGGGGCAGGTTTAGACTGGAGAATACTCTGACTCTCTCATACTGCTGCTGTAGTGGGGCAGGTTTAGACTGGAGAATACTCTGACTCTCTCATACTGCTGCTGTCGGGAGGTAGGTATAGACTGGAGAATAATCTGACTCTCTCATACTGCTGCTGTAGTGGGGCAGGTCTAGACTGGAGAATACTCTCTCATACTGCTGCTGCAGTGGGGCAGGTCTAGACTGGAGAATACTCTGACTCTCTCATACTGCTGCTGTAGTGGGGCAGGTCTAGACTGGAGAATAATCTGACTCTCTCATACTGCTGCTGTAGTGGGGCAGGTCTAGACTGGAGAATACTCTGACTCTCTCATACTGCTGCTGTAGTGGGGCAGGTCTAGACTGGAGAATAATCTGACTCTCTCATACTGCTGCTGTAGCGGGGCAGGTCTAGACTGAAAAATAATCTGACTCTCATACTGCTGCTGTAGTGGGGCAGGTCTAGACTGGAGAATACTCTGACTCTCTCATACTGCTGCTGTAGTGGGGCAGGTCTAGACTGAAAAAGAATCTGACTCTCATACTGCAGTTGTAGTGGGGCAGGTCTAGAGTGGAGAATACTCTGACTCTCTCATACTGCTGCTGTCGGGAGGTAGGTATAGACTGGAGAATAATCTGACTCTCTCATACTGCTGCTGTAGTGGGGCAGGTCTAGACTGAAAAATAATCTGACTCTCATACTGCTGCTGTAGTGGGGCAGGTCTAGACTGGAGAATACTCTGACTCTCACACTCTCTCCAGGCTGGAGAAACACCTGTGGTGGCAGTTTGGAGCATCTTTTTATTCTAAGTGCACTTAAATAGTAATTGTTGTCAAGATATGCCTCACATGTCTAGAGCTGTGCAGTGTGAGGAGGGCTCTGTATTAGGAAGCATGTTGCCTTTATTATTTGAAACTTAATATGAATACAAGTGGATCAAATTATTGTGATTTTTTAAATTGTGGTTTTCAAAATATTGTGTTGCTACTTTGATTTTTATTTTTTTTTTCCCCACAGGAATGTAGAAGACATGTGAAAGTATTATGGGCACATCACACTGAGCCATTGTCTCTAATGATCAACCAAATGCAGTTTTTAGTCAAATCATCACTGGCCCTATGTCACATCTCAAAAGCTAAGAAGGACAGTGCCAGGTCAGTAAATGGGAGATCATTGGAACACCAGGTGCTGCAGTGGGATGGGTAAAATGTTCCTGGGTGGGATACTTAACACTGCTCAAAAGGCTCTTTGAGTCCCTTGTAAGATCCAGAAGGGCTATATAAATAGAGAGCATTTGCCAGTGTTTAGACACAGCTTCTGTTATTGACTTGAGTGGTAATGTACTCAAATATTACTATTAGACCCACCCCCCCAAAAAACGAGAAAAATAAAACAAAACACAAAAACAAAAAAACATATCAAACAGTCCACAAAATCTGTGCAAAATACTTCCTTAATTGTACCTTAGTATTTTTACATGGGACACTTTTACTTTAATACGTCTTTGCTCTTGTATCTAAATGTACTTGCAAATGGAGTACTTCACCCACCACTCAACAGTAGACACAGATGATCAGTGTCATTATGAAAACTTGTATCAGTGCATCGCTGAGCCTCTTCATGCCAAACATCTACTTAACATTTTTAAGAGAAATTTCTATGATTTAGAAAGGTTGTGTAAGACAAGGGAAGAAATCATGCCTGAGAGGACACTTTTGGTTTGTGCAAAGAGAAGAATAACATCACCACCACAGCACACACTCGAGAGGACTATTTACAGACAGGAAATACCTCAGAAGCACTAGATCTACTACAGTACCTCTACAAGCCTGAACATCATGCACAGTTTTACTAAGGCAACTTCAAAAACTGGAATGTGTGTAAGACTGGCATGTACACAGGTCCATCAGTCGGAAATGACACTTTTAGACAAGAGTGTATTTGTGCTGCTTTGTGTATCTGCTAATGCTTCTGCTGAAATCCAACCATTAGACAATTTTCAGATAAGCCGACATTTCTATTATGTTGTTTTTATTGATGAAATATTTCATGTAATCAAAAGATTGTTATCTTGACATATCTGGACTTTGTTACAGTCATCTTTAATCCTTCTGTGTGACATTCTGTTTGTTTATATTAGCTTTTGTAGTGCATGACCTTTCCATCTGAGTCCCAGCTTGTCCTCTTACAAATAAAAGGTTCTATCGGACAGTTTAATAAAATAGAATTCTTCATATCATCTTGTTCTGGTGTAAGACTTTTCTAAATCTATAGCTACACTTCACAGTGTGTGATTTCATGAGCAAGAGCATTTTTCAGTTCTATCTACCTGAGTCAGAACACACAAGAAATTGAGCAATCACAGTTAACTATCTAATCTAAAAAGATTAGACAGGTCTGTACATTTCATCACAGGTACACTTCAACTATGAAAATCACATGGTATGATTAAAAGATATTTATTGGTACATTTTTTGCGGAAAATAAATATTTTGACGTTTGCTAACTATGAATAATTATTTTTACAGGTCTCTTACTGCTTGAGCCAGCACAGGTCCAGGCCACAAGAAAAAAACACATCAGATGTTTAAAATCATACAGTGTTTTCTTTCTTCAAATTCTGTCTCTGATACTTGAAGTGAACCTATGACAAAAAGAACAAACCTTTTGGACAACTTGCTGAGTTGATGGAACTTTTTCCCACTTTAAATGATCCATCCAGTACCTTTTTGGTACAAAAAGTGCATTTAAGAATACATTTCAGAGTATTTTTATTTTAGTAAATGTATTGTTATGAAGAACCAAGTTAGTAAATCCTTTACACAAGTAAAACATGGTTAAAATGTGAGTTTTTCAAACTATTGGAATAAATTAAATAAAATAAATTCAACTTCATCTGATATATGAAAAAAATATGTCCAGTTGCAAAACTAATCTTCGTCAAAAACAGGTCATTAGACTTTTAAATGTTTTGTTTAAAACAACTTTTAAATGTTTTCTTTTAGTTTTTCCACAATTCTAAATAGATATCATTCCAGAGTTGCACCAGTAATATAGAAGTTTTGATCAGTTTTATCTAAATGTCATTTTACACTGACTTGAAGTGTTAGCACCAGTCTTACACAAGACAGGAGCGCAGTCATGTTTTGTGTAGTTTCTTCTTCATACTAAACCTTTATATGTGTTTTTTACATAGTAGTTTGACCCTGGTATGGGAAAATATCTATCAACTGATGCAGTACCAAATGCAAATCCCCCTTTTATTTCTGCTGTTACCAGAGGTCCAGTATAAATTTAGGATCTAGAACCTTCTCATTCTAAGGGGACAGTTATTGTGGCACACATCTGGACATGTTTACAGCTGTCTTTCCTCTGTGCTGTTTGCTTGTTCTGTGTGACCTTTTCCATCAGTATCCCATGTATTCTGTTCCATGGTAAGGTGAGGTGGTGTAGTGATCGGCAGTAGCGGTGGTCTGTTAGGTCCATGCAGTGTATCTCCAAATCAACTTGTGCGTTTGTGTTAGGGTTCTGTGCTGCTTGACTCTTTTGGGTGATGATTGACCTCTAGAAGATACTCTGCCTCCTGTTTTTTCCACGAGCTGAAATGACACACATTGGGATTAACAAGTTAACCAAAACATACTTTTTATTGGCTATAATAATAAAAAAAATATATATAAAAAAAATATTTTCAATTTGAAAAATAGGCAAATTCAAGTCTAAATAAGTTGAAAATTCGTAGTAAGTCCTTGATAGTGAGACAGAGCTCGTGTGAAACTTAAGTCAGGTGCACTCTATGCATTTATCAGCTTTCTCCTGAGTCACTGCACTGTTAAAACAATGCATATGAGTGCTGGTACTCGAAAAGGCATTCTTAAGAAGTACAGCTGAATACCAGTGCTTCCCGGATTAATTGAAGCACACATACAAATACATGACAAAAGCACAACACCTTTGCAGGAGACAATGCATCAGGAACTAATTAGTGTAAAATGATGACTGAACATTTGTTCTGTTTGTTAGATATACAGACGAGATAATTAGACTTCCTAACTAGGCAGTTGACAGTTTATTCAAACTGTATTGTTGCATTTTCTTTTTAATGAAACTGCTTGTTGTTAGCTCAAAGTGCACATACAGTTGCATGTGAGGCTTTTTCACTCATTTCACTACGACAAAGTTCAAATGCATAAGCACAGGTTAGACTCATTTCACTAAAACATAGTCTAATGAAAATGATCATATACTGGGGGAAATTTACACATTTGCATCTACTAATACACATCCAATGGAATTACGCATCTTTTTGCTTGTGTATGATCCTGTTATAGAACATGCCCTGTTCTATATTTTTGTCACTCACATGATGCATAATGGTTTACACTCAAAGTTTTTTCTTAATAATGCATTCTATTTAGGGAAAAGCATGGAGTGGACATTGCAAAACAGGGTGTCCCAATGTTTGGGTTTACTTTCTCTTGCCATTGGTACATGTTTCTAGAAATCATTAAAAACAGAACAAACAAACAAACAAAACAACAAAAACATTTGTCTTGACTATGCATGTGTACATGTGTGTCATTAGTAGGTGTAGAGATTTGTACACCACCTAAAGGCTGGAACACAGATGTGCGATGTCCTGGGTCCTTTTGTAGTTGGATCTCACTGAGAGAAAACACAGAGGCGACTGGAACACACAAGAAAAAAAAAAACAAAGACTAGTCTTAAGTGATACTAAGTCATCTACTCTATTATTAACAAGCTTCACTCATGAAAGGTTTCTCAAGAAAAATGCAACTTCCACTTTAAGAAGATGCTGCTAGAACTATGTATCAGAATTTCAGGATCAGGAAACTTTAGTTAGTTCTTTGAAGGAATTAACTGAAGCCATCCAGCTAAAATACACTAAAAACACCAATACTGCACAGGTTCACTTCATACTAAAGATACAAAATAATACAAAACTGACAATAATAAATAAAAAAAACAGTTCAGTGTTTTGGTTCTCAATCTCAAACAGCATTCAAGAATCTAATTGCAAAAGGAAGCCAAGACATAGAGTAGTGATTAGTTCTGATCAGAGGCAACACAAAAGTATCACTGACCGGAGAGAATCGAGGTCTCTCAGATCTCTCTGCTGAACAGACTTGAACAGACTATTTTTCACAGAGACATTGTTTGAACTTGCCTATTTTTTGGATAATACAAGTTATAATATTGTAAAAAAGCACTTATTAGTGTGGATGACCTACGGCAGTGCTCTTTGAAGCTGGACCTGGAGCCTCCACTAACCTAATATTTTTTTTCTAAGTAATTCGCCTATTCCCTTAGTAATTTTCACTCTACGGCTTTTGCCTGCAAATAAATAAAGATTACTTCCTTCCTTACTTTTAGTAATTCACTTTTTGTAATACTACAAAAAAATGCATTTGAAAAATATTTTTTCTTGCTGCCAAACATCTGTAGAAATAATTATTGGCTGTTGACCTGAAGTGAAGCTATTCATTATGTTTTGATCACTTACTGTCTGAAAGGTTGTGGATGTTCTCTCCCAAACTCTGGAAGTACGGATGTCGGAGCGCAGCCTCTGACGATATTCGATTTCTGGTGTCATACTGTAAAAACACAATAAAAGGGACTGATAAGGACTCTCCACATGTGAACATCAATGTTGCACTTCATACCAGCAGCAGTCCCGTCAGCAGGTCAATCCCATCAATGTCCAGCCTTTAAAGTTAAATGGAATTTGAGTTTACAAAGAAAACATGATTTTCAATCGTTGCCAGAGAATCAAACATACCTGGGCACATGGTTTATCAGAGCTTGAGTCCTGTACTGAGGAAACAGGTATGATCTGAAGTCCTCGTTCCCGCTGATCCCAGGCCAGCTCTCTTCAGAGGGAGTTCCTGTGGAATGAGACATTCTAATCACTCAGTACACTATGATGTACTGAACGGCAGTGGACGTCATTAAGTATTTGATTTGACCTACTTCATTCCCTTATATAATTTGTGTCTGGAAAAAAAGTATTGTTTCTGGACAAAACGAAACAAATGATAAAGTAACTAAAGTTTTGTGAGAACAAAAGGAATTAGAAAGGGTTACAAACTGCGTCTTTTTCGACAATTTGAAAATACATGCAACCACTTTAACATAATTTTTGACTGTAAGTACAACTTGATTTACCTGATTTAGGTATTTAAATCCAACTCATTTCCAACTCTTGGCATATAGTTAATGTCCACATCTTTTCCATTTTGGTTACAATTATGACTTAAGAGCACATTTCTACAGACAAGAGGGTGGACCATCCAAGCACAGCCAGTCAGAGCACTGCTTTTGATTCTCTTTAACTTGACTTTGAAGTGCTGCATTTACACTAAACAAAGTTTCCTCATTCACAACTAAACACATTAGGTAATCTATCTTTAACAAACAAGTGCTTGTGAGATCTGAAATTGCAGTTTAATTATCACCATTTCTGTCAGCCCTAATAAATATCATCACATCAGAATCTGGTACAAGTATCTCTGTCATTGTGTGTAATGAAATTGTGCATAATATAATAAACATTATACTTACCCATAAGCCTAAATATCAAGTGCAGCTCCTCCTTCACTGTTGCCCCGGGAAACATCGGCCGACCTGTGGCCATCTCATACAGGATACACCCCACACCCCTAAAAACAATAGAGAGGAGGCAGAGACATGAGGCAGATGGTAAAAACACTAAATCACTCCACACTTTCAGTAGGATCCGTAGACCGTAGAAGAAGCAGATAAAAGATGTGATACTGTTTAGCTTGAACTAAGGACGCCTTTCTCAACTAGCAGGTATTTCGAAGCCTCTATATATTGAGTCAGACTTACTCAGCTCAATTTTTGTAACGTATAAACCTAGTTCCAAATGCAGCAATGATTCAATAGAAAGTGAAATGTTGAGTCTTGTGGCAGCAGCTACAGAGAAAGACGTAGATGTTTCAATAGAAAGTTAATGAAAGACAGAAGCAAAAAGAGCTGAATAGCACAACTGACTACTTCCCATTTGGAAAGTGATGGAAACAGCATGATGCTGTCCATTCCTTCTACAATCTATGGTGAGAACAATAGCATACTTGAGACATACTGTAAATAGCCAAGATAGTGTGAGTGTGCAGACTTTTGTTGTGCGCTGTGTGAAAAAGGCCTCATGCAGAGGACACACTCAGGTCACTGATGCTAATACAACAGCACAGTATGATTGGACTTTCAAAACATGTTCCCCTAATAGTGAAGCAGATAAAGGAAAAAAATAAAATAAAATAAAAAATCTCCTCCATAAAGCATCAAAACTGGTACAACTACTCATTAGAAATTGTGTTTTGATAAAGTTTAACAACACAACTTCATAAATTACATCAGACCTTTCCCTGCTCTCACTCTGGAAAGTTGTAATTGAAGCTAATTTCTGATCAGAATTTTAAGAGACTAGCCACTGTGGAATGTCTCTATGCAAGTTTGCCTATCTTGCATTGTTCTGCAGTCAGGGCAGCTGCTAGCTTTTTGGGTGCCCAGGAAAAGTTTCAAGAGGCAGTACTTTTTAGTTGCTTAGCTGTTTAGAACAGGAACGTGAAAGAACTTTTTGTAAAGTATAAAGTATGCAATAGCTTATAACTAAAACATCTTAATAACTACTTGACTTAATGCAATTTTGCAAAGAATCAGCCGGAATGACAGACATTTGAATACATTTATTTCTGATGTGTACATGTCAACAACTGAAGTACCACTTACCACATGTCGATTGGTGTGGAGTACTCTGTGGAGCCTAGGAGAACATCTGGAGGTCGATACCACAACGTCACCACTTCATTCGAGTAGGTCTTGGTGGGGACAGACTTTGCCCTGCCAAACCTAGTTATGGAAAAAACAGCATATTGTTGTGAATCCTGACACATTTCTCTCATATGTGCGCTTAAGTGGTGATTTCAGTTGGGGAGGAGGGGTTATTATTTTGGTTCATCTGCAAAATATGACAGAAAAGCCAGAGAAAGGGCCACAGTTGCTAGGATACAGCGAGTACGGGTGCTAAAGTCATCAGGACAGGAGATCTCAGTGTAGCAGTAAAATATAATTGGAAAGCAATTTTAGCTTTTGTCTCAGCACTCTCTCCTCCTAGTCGGTGTATGGATGTGTGTATGTGTGCTTGAGACTTGGAGTTAGGCTTACCAAAGTCGGCCAACTTGAGCTCGCCCCTGTCGTTAATAAGCAGATTCTGAGGTTTAGGTCTCTGTGCAGAATTTTCCTTTTGTGGCAATAGGACAAACCACGGAGGAGCTGGAACATGAAGATCTGCAGCAGACAGAGAGAAAGTGAAAGCAGATTTTAAAAGTGTATTTTTAATGTTGTCATAGTATATCTTGGTACAAGAAGGAGTAATTTAATGCTTTCATTTTTATTTTAAAGTAAATCTTTCTGGAGAAGGCTTTTATTAAGGGCACATATATTATTGTCACTGTTCTATTTAAGGACTTTACCATAGTCAAATGTGACCCACATCAGGAATTAAGATAGAGCTCTATCTGCTTCCCCAAAAAGAAATGACACAGAGGAAATAAATCAAACAAATGAGTATGGATGATCTCTAGGACCTGCTGGAGTGGCAGCATCACAGAAAAGGGAAGGAAGAAGCTGGGCAAGGTATCAAGAAGTAGCTCATGGCACTCAGGGCAGGTGGGAGACAGAAGGGTCCTGGCTAGATTCACATCTAAGCTGGATCATGAGTCTCACTCAATGAGAACGCACTGTCAGCTCCATAGAGCAGCTTCAGAGCTGACAGATTGATTCATACTTGTCTGAATGGTTCCACAAGTCATTCCTTTCTGTTCCTGTCAGAATGTTCAATTAACACTGTTACCTTTATGCACATGCCACCCACCTGTAGCATGTGTAACACTGTGTTGTCATGTGAATAATCTCTGTTAGTCACAGACTCCACTGAAGTCATGTTATCTGAAATTTTCATGAATGCATCAATTCTTCTGCTTTATCCAGTCAGGTCATGGCAAAGTTGTTTGAGCGAGGATGCCCACACCTCCTTCTCTTCCAAGGTAATTCCAAGATGTTCCCAGGCCAGTGGTAAACATAGTTCTCCAGAATATTCGGGGTCTTCCCCAAAGTGTGCTCCAGGTGGACATGGCCAGAACACCTGCCAGGAAGAAGTCCAGGGGGCATCCAGAACAAATGCCCGGCCACTTCCTATGTGATGAGCTCTCACATTATTTCTGAGTGAGCGGCCTGCAAAGGAAACTTGCAATCTTGTTTCCTTCTTAATCGTTGCCTTTCTACTCACCCAACGATCCGAACAGCAACCCCATGAACAATCTTGTGAACAAAACCGTGGATCCTTCTATTCTCCATTTGGGACAAGGACTCTCTACCTTCCTAAAGAGGCCTTGAATTTGGAGGAACTGATTTTCACCCCAGTCACTTCACACACATCAGGACATATGCACTAAAAACATGTTCGACCTTACTCGCTGATTTTCACTACATACAGCTCAGCGCCTCTCTACCCAGATTGTCGAGTAGTTGCGCAGCTGTTGTAGTGAACGAGGACTGTTTCACTTTCTCCAAATCCGCTGCAATTGAGTCCACCTCAGCTTCCTCTCTCTACCGACGTCCAACCAAAATATGGATCAAGGTAATTTTCCTCTCTGTGAAGATAGTGAACGAGGAGTCTGTGGCAACTTTTAGAGGTGGACTCTGGGGAGCGAAGTGGAGAGCTAAGAAGTGTGATCCTGTAATTGGAACACAGTTCCATTCCCACCTTCTAAACAGTGGAGCCACACAAGCAGGACCTCAAAGCAGTCCAACTTCAGATGCTCAGGACGAAGCTCATCCACTCCAAAAGTCTACAGCCTTCTCATACAGAGAAGCTTGTCAACAACTTCAATAACTTAGTTAAAGAGACGTGACCCTGGATGAGATGGTCCTCAAAGTATTTTATCAACAATTCAACATCATCCCCGTTAAGATCAACAACTCTCCACCCGCACTTGCTTCTGCAACTGTACAGCAGCAGTGAAAGTTTTGTCTCAAAGCATGTTGCATAAGATACATTTTACTAAATCCTAATTGCATTATTGTTTAGTTGTTTTATATAGGTTAAAGAAAACATCAGACAGATAGCAACATGGTGTGGTTGTGTAAATAAAACAAAACCATCAATACATCAAAAGTTGATTTAGCGTAGCATATTTCTTAAGTGAATATAATAAGAGCCACAAGCATGAAATAGGTCCAGACTGTACATTTTTCTGACATTTAGTACAATACAATGTGAGTCATGTCCCTGGAGCAGCTCACCTTTACATTGTGCATGCTCATGAGGTTCCCGCAGTTATCCAGATACTGTTTGAGATCACTGTCCTGGAACAAAGCACAAAAGAACATATCGTAAAGCATAGATCTCACACAGTCAGTCATTCATGGGTTTCTTCACTGACCAGATACTCGAACACCAGCGTGAGGCAGCGGTCTGTGTGGATGATGTCGTGTAATGTCACAATGTTGGCATGCTTCAGGTTTTTCAACAAGGACACTGAAAAGAGAGAAAGATTTTAGTTGTCTACAAAACAAAATGCTCTTTAAGTTTCAAATAAGTTATTTTATTGGGTTAAGACAGATAGATTACTTCTTCCAGAAAATATTTTAGTAAAAGTAGTAGTAAATGGCAAATTTAATCTTCATGATCTTTTTAATCTCCATGAGTTTAAGATACAAGATACACAAAGATTTTCAATGCTGTGCCATTTTACGACATGTCAGAGAAAGTAGAAAACAAAACAGGAGGCCCTAAGCAAATGTGTGAACTTTGTTACAGTTTTTTTTAGATGTGTAGATAACTGTTTTAATTTTAGCACAGCAGAGAGATCACTGGCATATAGCTAAATAATTGAAACAGAAAAAAACAAAATATTACAATTATTCCACAAAATGACTATTATTACTGAAGCCAAGTTAGGTCATAATGACATGATAGATCAGGAAGGTCTGTTATTGTTGTCATAGGAACACGATTGTCTTGTGACTGGAGATAAAGAACCATATGTTTGTTTGTTTTTTATCTCCAGGGAAACATTGCAGAAACCATATGTTAGTGTTAGTACATTTTAAAACCGTGACATAGTTGTCACATAGAAAAGGCAGTGTGCATTTAAGCTTTTTTTTTTCTTTTCTTTTTTTTTTTGCTTTCACAAAGCTTTTGGCACTTTATCACTAGTTTCAGATGGTCCAACAGAAAAACTTTTTTCATACACAAAGTGAAGCCGGTTTACCACCCTCTGCACAGCCAGTCAGCCAAAAATACTAAATATTCAACAAATAGACAAAGACAGAATACACACAGTTTTACTTTGACCAAAAACTTACTGAGAAACATTTTGGCTAATTATGAGGAAAAAATAAATAAATAAAAAAACAAAGCTGCCACTGGGCATCAGAGTTTGGAGCTGTGTTATACTTACTTGGAACATGTTAAATATTTGTATTTAACAATTTATGACTCATTTGAAAATTAACCATATTACGTTGCCTAAATATCAAGCTTTCTTTTTATTTGGCAGCAGTGTGAGAGCTGGGATGTTATGGCAGTACCTTCTCTGATGGCGGTGCAGGGCGCTCCCTCCTCGTGCTCCAGTCGGATCTCCTTCAGAGCCACCACGTTCTCTGTCAGTTTACTGCGGCCTTTGAACACTGTGGCGTACGTGCCCTAGGAACAGAAAGACTTCAGACATGAGTGCAGGTGACTGTTTGGCCCCAGCGTTTCTGCTTTAAAGCTGGAATTCTGATTTTCACGCTGCAAATTAAGAAGGAGGTGTTTCAATCTGTCCACTTCCTTTCTCAGTGTCACAAATTATTCAGCACACCTTTATGATCTACATCGAATTCTTTTTTTGGCTGTATTTACTTCTTAAAAGAGAAAAACATACTGGCAATTGTGTGACCCTGCTTCAGCTTCTCATTAAATCAATGACTCTTGTGTTTGCAAGTTTTGCACAGGCTCAGACTCTGGCACAAAACAACTGTGAGTATAAATCCAACTAGAATGTAAATCAGAGCATCAATTTACATATACTGCGCTTTCTCCAGAACACAAGGGTTTTGTTCAACAGTGTGCCCCATATCAGATGTTAAGATGATCATACTATTTACATAATGTTGTCAATCAAAACTTAACCTGGCTCCAATCAGACTGATATATTAAACCCCTTGCCATCCTGGCACCTGTCATTTGATAGAACTTTATTGTCAGACCGTACAGGTCCGAAATGTGTCTTGCATGTAAACAGCCGCTTCGTCACAAAGACAATACTTGTACAACACAGAGACATTACACAAAACAAACAGCAAATTTTATAAAATTTTTTTATTTGATATTTGTCAGAACTTTATTTTTAGACCGTACAGTCTGAAACATTCAGTAGAAGTTCTGAGTCTTATTGTAATTGTTAGAATTACTCTATATATTTAGAAGTAACCATTATCTGTGCTCACACACTCACCTCGCCCAGTTTCCCAAGCTTGACGTACGTCTCCTGTTTCCCAAAGCCGATGTCAGACTGGAGAACAGAAGAGAGGATTAGATCCTATTTTTGTTCAAAATAGAATTATCTGTACTGTGCTGTAGCCCTTTTTACTGATTACTTTTCTTCAATTCTGAAAGAAAGACAATTGGCACAGTGGGTGTAAAAGAATTATGAAAATATGTATAAAGTATCTAAATAGAGTTATAATATAATGGTCAAATCTTCCATAAAGAAAGACAAGTACAAGTACGTACTTGAGATGTATGTTGTCAAGGTTCTGTGTCCAGCTTTATAAATGAGGCTCATTAATGTACTGTTTCAAAAGTTTTGTATTATTTAAAATTACAGGTGGGAGTGCATCAGTGGGTCCATACAGTTCAAATCAGGTGCATCTCAAGGACAAGAGGCAGCCCAAAGACTCGAGAGAGTCTTGGAAGCAAGAATCAAGTAGAAAAAAGGTCTGAGGCACACTGATTATCAAAAATATATACAAGTCCTTTATTAAAATGTGGGACGCCTACGCGTTTCGACCAATGTATAGGTTTTCTTCCAGGGCTAAATCATGTAATCTGACACGTGTTCTTATAACCGTGAGGCAAACATGTGATCCTGTCACGTGATGCACAATTTAGGCACAATTAAATGACATTTACATAGATACAAAGCATGCGTAGTAGATAAAAAGTGTCAGCATACACGTCAAGACATCAAAAATAGATATACAGTATATGATGGCCTGTACATGAATTACACCACATCAAATCTAAAAGCAGCACCAACCATGATTGCCTGTGATTATATTGTACATATTACAAAGTAAAAAAAATGTACAGATAAAAATGTTTTTCTTGCAAATTGGCTATAAGAAAACTGACAGATCCAAGTCCTCATTTAACCCTGGGAACTGTGTGGCTTTTAGAAGGTCTATCCAAAAGACTTGGCCCAAAGAGAAGTCTTTTGGACTGCACAATCTTGAAATGAAAAAAATTGGATGTCAACAATGTTTTTTTGATATTTGAAATGTTAATGCAAAATTTCAGCCAGATATTACCTTTGTATCGAAAATGTCAATCAAATGAACTATTGAAATTAAACCTGACTTTTTCCATTCTTCAGATTTGTTTGCTCTCAATGTGCAATTTTTATTTTATATTATTATTATTATTTTTTTTTTGTTTTACAAAAATAATGTCTAATGTTTGACATGATGAAAACATGTTCATTTGTTCTTACATTTATGTAATAACATTTTTTCATTGATACCTTTAATTTAAGATTTTTCTGGTTCACCTGCAGTGCCTGGTCTTAAACTCAAGAATGGCTAAACTGAAGAAAGTTAAGAGGCACTGACCAGTGAAGCCCGTCGGGACATTCGACTGAGTGGTTTAGAGAGAGGCGAGTTTTCACTTTCCATCTGCAGCTTTTTCAGAAACTCTGGAGGTAAACGGATGTCCATGGGCAGAGACATGCGCTTGCTGACATCCTGTAAACACACAAGCTGTTAATGGACTGTTGCATCTTGGGATCATACTGTATGTAGAAGAGAAGTTTGGTCTAGACAAGGGATCAAACTATTTGACTCTGTGCATGGAACTTGTTTTGGTTAAAAATACTACATCCTGTAGCACTTCCTGTTCAATGCTTTTCAGTGGGGTTTTCACAACATCAGATTAAAACCAATAAATCCTCTTTAGATCAGACAGTTGTGGTGAATGTTACAGAAAACATGTTAAAGACTTTATAGGAATATTTCACCAGAGACACTTGTGTGTTCAAAAAAGACATGACTGTGCCTAAATGCTAACGCTAACAGCCCAGGAAATGGTCGTATGTACAGAAGTTAGCTACTTTGAATGTACACAAGCCAACTGAAGTTCCGTGCACAGAGCCAATTGTGAAGTACACATAAGTCTTTATGTCAAGAGTCTGCTTGTATTAGTATAATCTTGGTTGGGAAGAATATACCATCTTCCACCACCACTCTGTTAAGAGAGAGAAAAGATAAGTGTTTTGAGTTTGATTTAGTGCAAAATACAGTTCCATTAACAATGAGTTATAACTCATTGCCCATTAATCTGTTAATCTCTGTCTGGTTTGATCCTTCTTCTATCTAAAGGTGTGACAATTTTTTGAAAAAGTATATTATTTTGGTGGATGGGAATTTTTATTCACCGTTTTTTTCTAACCTGGCTCACACCAGATTGATATGTGTACAATTCTGAATTCAGTCTGGAAACACTGCTGCTAAAATCCATCGGGAAAAAAATGGAACATCCTGGCAATATTTTAATCTGATTGGTCAAAGCATCTGAACCTGGAAGTTGCTGGGAAGTCATGTTTTTTCTTAAATACAGCTAAGACAAAAGCACTAACATCTTTCCCATCCAAAAATGCACAAATCTTGTGTGCACATTTAAAACAATAATCCAAAATATGTCAGTCAGCGCTGCCATGTTTGTTAAGGTTCCACTACATGACAATGATGCGTTGTGATTGGTTCACTGTGATTGGTCTGGCTGACCATGGCCGTCTCCAACCATACGGCGGAGGTCGCTCCAGATGGATTCGTAAAATTTTGTGAAAATATTGTGATAATCCCCCTGGCAGAGTCAGGCTGGGATGTTTCCAGCTAGTCAGTATATAAATACAGTGCAAAGTGTTGAAATCTGTGGGCCTAACTTGGTAAACGTAGAGAATGCAGTCTTTTCTCACTGGACCTGTATGGAGTTCATAGTATGTCATCAAACATTATATTAAGCCCTATCTAACTCATGCTTTTCCCCATCGCCACCTGCATGGTCTCTGTGACCTTGGCTGAGGTGTGAGACTGATGAATCACAGCTCCACTGGGGTCTGAATGTGGCACTGTGATCCCTCTCACTCCCACAATTAAAGTGTGTAGGTGTGTGTGCGTGGGTGTATGTGTGTGCGTTTGCGACACTCAGGGTGCCCGCAGGTGACTCATCCCATTCAATCGCCAAAGGTGGAAACAGAAAATCACACCACAGAATGTGAACAAAGTTAAGAATGGAAGTGTATTGTTACTGACATGAACAGTCTAGATTTGTTTGAAGGGAAACCTAAAACCAGACATCATTTTTATATGGAGAGCGGGCAAAGGTTGAGATGAGCCACGTACCTCCATGGAGAAGCGTCTGTGCTGGGCCTTGCTGTGGTAGTGCAGGTGGGAGGGGGAATGGCCACCGGGTGTGGTGGGCTCTGGACTCACAGGACTGGCATCGTATGACGCTGACCCCAGCCGCTCTGGTGTCAACCCTGGACAGAGGAATAAGAAGTATATTTAAATCACGTTTGCATTATAAGCATAGTGATGATGGGTGAAACGAGATGTTTTCATATTTCCGTCAAGCTTTTCCATGCAGGAGGATTGTGAAGTGTTTGTGTTGTTTTCATTCATCAGAGCTAAAGGTGGGGTAGGTGAATTTCACACCATAAAACCTGAAACAAGGTTCAAATAGTTCCTAACTCTCACTAATCCTTCAGCACATCCACATACAATATTTTTTTTTGTCTGCAAATAAGCCTTAGAAACATATTTATACAGATGACAAAATAGGACTGGAGATAACAGCAGAGCCAATCAGAATGCTGCACTTGTCTCTTGAGAAGAATTAAAATGCCTTGTATTTTGAATTAGACAGTAATCTGATTTTGCAATATACTTTTAGGTAGAAAAGACAAAGAATGTCAAGTACTCCTCCTTTAATGAAGTGCCATTCGAAATGGTTTAGAAAGAGGTTCAACTCAGCTGAGCTGAAGCAAAAGGATTGCCTCATGATCTCCAGCAAAGCCTGGATCTGGGACAGTTCAGAGTCATGGATTTGTTACTGATCGGAGGAAAGTTCTTTTTGTGTGTTTTTCTCTCAATAAAGTCACAGTTTATTTGTTTATTGACAGTGTCACATTATGTGTATTGGGACTACATTTTTAACCAAAGGATAGTGCTGCGGCCAATGCAAGGAGTCACATTTTGAGTAGCATATTATTCAGCTTTTATTGCCCATCTCTAATGGGAAATGGTATGCCATTTACAGGTATTAAACATAAGTAGATCATAATTTTATATTTTGTTAACTGAACATTGCTTAGTAGTAGAAACGGATTCATTGACTTCTCGCTCAAAACTGCAAAACCAGATAGCTCTTCATAATGACATACACCTTAGTAAGATTGTATGACCTTTTGCATGTTTTTGAAAAGTAGTTATGTGACATTTGAGAAACCAAAATGTATCAGCTCGTTTTCCGTTTTGACTATCCTATTTCAAATCAAAACCCTATGGTCGTGACAAACACTGACCAAGTGTGATGTGAAATGTTCAGTTTTCAGATTCTGTTTCAGTTTTTCAACAAAATACAAAAAAAAAAAAAAAAAAGAAAAAGAAAAGAAAAAAAATTCTTAGACTAGTACAGTTTGTTTTTGTGTCTAAACAAGGAACTCTTTGTCATGGTGATGATTATACACCAGCTCCTTACCTCTACTGACAATCTACTCTCCTGGGGCTTTTTATTGTTGTTGTTGTTTCACTCGAAAGTACTGGATCTACTGCACTCGATCACAAAACACTTTGTACTCTGATTGTAAAATTGCCCCTGAGCTACAATATGTACGTCAGTGGTGTCTCTGTTCTTCTGCTACAAGATCATGCAACATGATGCAACTGTGACACAAAGTATCTTTGCAAAATGTCCTTGTGTCTATGGCCTGCTTTGTTTTGACAAGTCTAAGCTCAGGCTCACATCTAGTCCAGCTCTTGATGCAGGGACAGCTCACATTCAACCTGCTTCTCTTCCGGTGCAGCTACTGTCACCATCTTTGATCGCTCCGCACGTGAGACAGCGCTCTCTTGTGATAATTTATATTTTATGGAAAAAAGGGATGCAAAGACCTCCAGTGGTCTAGTGAATGTTCTTTCTAATGTAGTACTTTTCAATAAATGGAAAGCCCACAGTAAGCTTGAGCGAAAGCAGTCTGAGCCAGGGCTAAAATTCATAAAAGACTTGCAGTCGTTTAAGTCTGTCAAACATTATTTCACTCACTCTATATGAATATGAACTGTGTTACAAACAGGTCCTTTGGTTTGAGCACAATGCAGCCTGATCAAAGCTGTGCAGCATCAGTATATGTAATCTCACTAAGTATGTGAACCATTAAAATCTGTCTGTACAGTTCACTTTGATCCCCATTGTCCACACTGAGAGCTGTGTGTTTGATGCTCTATGTGGTGAACCCTCTGATTTTATGATGATGTTAGATGATGAAGGTGTGTGTGTGTAGCTCATGAAAAAAATCCTTTATGGAAACAGTTAAATTAGCCTGTCGATATGTAGTTCTGAAGCACACAATCGCTCTGCTCATGATATATGTAGATGTGAGTTTGTGCTTTGTCTCACACTGTATGATCTTTTCACAATAAAACCCATTTTGTTGAAAACACCATAAGGAAAGTATGTAGTTGTGTATCAGTGAGCTTGACGTCACAGATGCATTTAAACTTTTGTTGAAGTTTCTGCAAAAACACAACTTCTGGGACCCCAATAAAACATAACAGGAAGAGAAGATCATGAAGGTAAGGTGGGGACTTTTACACTGCTTTCTCCTCCTCTGACCTGTGTATTGTGTGTGGCTGTGTTCTATTTCCCAACACGGGAGACAGGTCAGGGCCCACACATGTGCCTTTCCACACCTGGACACAGTCAGCATAGTCTGTGGTGGTTCTGAGTGTGATCGGAGCGTGGCCGGTCAGTTTTTTTTTCGAGTCTGCTGGTTCTTGATTTAGTTGTTGTTTGTTAAGCACGCAAAGCCCCACTAAACATGATGACACATGTCAGTACCTCAAATATGGCCTAATTAAGAAGGAATGGGAATTAGTGTTTTTCCTTTGCATCTTCTCTCAAAGACACAGGTAATCAGCACAGAAACATGCTATGTCTGCACCTTAAGCTGTGAAATTATCAAGCTTATTTGTTTTGCAATCTGATTTCTTTTCACAAAGAAACAAGCCTAATGAAGAAAATTAATTAAGGACTGCCTCTAAGAGTGCACATGTACAGCACGCACATGTAGTCTACACAAGAATATACAGTAAGTATTTGCAATTATACAGCTATTCAAGCGACACAAACACACTGATCCAATGGCTGTGACATATTGGCTGGACTCCTGCTGCACAACTTGTTTGGACAAGAACAATCCAATATAATTCTCCACATGCTCTACTCAAGCTCTCTCTGTCCTGAACTCTATAAGGAGCCTCGCCAGTAATGTCTGCATTGAAAAAACAGAACCAGAAAAAGACAAAGCAAGGCACCACCTTTGGATCGAAATTCAAAATTGAAAGTGAAATCATACAAATCAGAAATATAAATCCAAACTAAAACATTTGTCTTAACAGTCACTCTAAGTGGGACAGATAAAGAGAGACATGTTTGTCTCTTCTCACAGATAAGTGTGTCTATACCATGCAGTTTAAAACAGTGTGTCATATGAACACAATTTCTAATTTTGCCTGTGTATTTCACTCGTTGCTGCCCCAGTTCATTTCTATGATGGAAGTAAAGACGTGTTATTATTCATGGATACACAATTCTAATCCTAAACTTAACGAATTTGGAGCCTCAGACCTAAGCTTACCCATTTGTTTAACTTCCACCTAAACTTAGCCATTAGCCCAAATAAAACTTCCTCAACCAAATCATGTGTCTATAGCATGCAAAAAACAATGGCATACTTGTTGGGCTAACAGATACAGACCACAGATGTTAAATGCATACTTCTCCAAAATAATCTCAAACAACAAAAATAACCCCAAAATTCTTTTCTCTACCATTGACCACCTTATTAACCCTGATTTTAAACAGCTCCAAACTTCCTCCCACCGATGCTCTCTGTGAGCAGTTTGCAGACCACTTCATGGGAAAGATAAACAAAATCAGATGTGACATTTTATCTACTCGAACCACTGTTTTTAACACATCTGATTGTTTATCTTTACCAGAGGAAACACTGGACAGTTTTGTCCTGGTTAATGCTGAGATGCTTGATAAAGTTTTCTCGTTAGTGAGGCCCACCACTTGTCTTTTAGACCCCGTCCCAACACAGTTTTTAAGTCATTTTATGAATCTTTTAGAGACGAGCTTTTTAAACATGATGAACTGCTCTCTTCAGACAGGGGTCTTTCCTACTGCTTTTAAAGCTGCAGTGGTCAGGCCCCTGCTGAAGAAGAGCAATTTGGATTTTAATGATTTTAACAATACAGACCGGTATCTAACTTACCATTTTTAAGCAAAATTTTAGAAAAACTTGTTTTTACTCAGCTAAATTATTTTTTAAACACACAGAACGTTCTTGAAGAATGTCAGTCTGGTTTTAGGGTAAACCACAGTACCGAGACAGCCTTGACAAGATTTTAAATGATTTTAGACTAAATTATGATTCTAAACAGGTGACAGTGTTGGTTCTACTGGATCTGAGCGCTGCCTTCGATACAGTAGACCACACTATTCTTTTACACAGACTCAAACACCTGGTTGGCTCTCTGGTACTGTCCACAAATGGTTTACGTCCTCTCACAGACAGAACTTTTATGGTAAGTTTAGATACCTGCTCCTCTCAGGTTCATGAAATCACATGTGGTGTGCCTCAGGGTTCCATTTTAGGTCCTGTACTTTTTAACCTGTACATGCTCCCTCTTGGTGGTGTCATCAGGAGACATGGAATCAACTTCCACAGTTATGCAGAGATACACAGCTTTACATCTCCATGTCTCCTGATGACACCAGGCCAATGGATGCTCTTTTTAACTGCATTTTAGACATCAAATCCTGGATGGCAGAAAACTTTCTCCAGCTTAACCAGGACAAAACTGAGGTTTTAGTCATCGGTCCTGAGGCCCAGAGAGAGCAGTCTTTTAATCCATCATCACAAGTAAGAAACCTGGGCGTTATTTTTGACTCTGAGCTGACTTTTATCCTCACATTAAAAATATCACAAAAATAGGTTTTTACCATCTTAAAAACATCGCCAGAGTCCGTCCCATTCTCTCTACGCTGATGCATGCTTTTATCACCAGTCGTATAGACTATGTAATGCCCTGCTCTCTGGTCTTATTTCAGGTTTACAATTATTACAAAATTCAGCAGCACGTGTCCTGACTAAGACCAGGGGGCGGGACCACATTACATCGCTGCATTGGCTCCCTGTGTGTTTTAGGATCGATTTTAAAGTTCTTTTACTGGTTTTTAAGTGTCTTAATGGTCTTGGGCCTTCTTATCTTTCAGAACTGCTTTTACCTTATGAACCCTCGCGGACCCTGCGCTCCTCCGGCAGCAGGCTCCTAGTCATTCCCAAAGTCAGGACACACACTGTCTTTCCAGTTTTACGGCCCCCGTCTATGGAACAGTCTGCCGGAGGACCTCAGGGCCGCAGAGAACATTCAGGTTTTAAGAGCAGGCTCAAGACCCATCTTTTTAGCTTAGCTTAGCCTTATGTCACTTTTAGGTTTCCCAGTGTTTCCTCTGAGGAGTCTCTGCACCAGGAGCTGTAGTCGGCTGTGGCTGTGGGCTCTGGCTCGTGGGCCCTGGAGGTTTGGTCTTGACCTCATCTCCTCTCTGGGCCTGGGCTGGTGCCCTGTGGCTGCAGGTGGCTCTGCTCCTGGTGCAGACAGCTCCTCTGATGATGCTTTCTTTGGTCCATCTGTACCCGGCCTAATGTATGTGAATGTATTTTAGTGTTTGGGAGTGTGTGTGTGGGGGCGTGTGTGTGCAGTGTGTTGGGAAGGGGGTTGGGGGTGGGTGTATGGTGGGAGGAGGGGTAGAGGGTGTGTACATGTATGGGGATTGTCTTGGGGGTGGGGGCAAGCGGGATTGTTTTTAATGCCACTGTAAAGCACTTTGTGTTACATTTTATGTATGAAAAGCGCTTTATAATAAAGTTTGATTTGATTTGATTTGATTTAAGACAGGAAGGCTCCTCAGCATGCATGGAAGGTTCCTCCCCAAATTTAGCATCGTGAGACTGCCGGGGATAGTGAGCGTGAGAGCAACTATCCAGGATGAAACATCCAAGATCCATAAGTACATCAAGGACAAGGCCCCAACAGATGATGTGCTCAGTGAATGTCTCAGACAGTGGAGAACAGATGATGAGGTGCTGGAGGAGGGACCATCATGGGAGGACAAGCCCCTACATGGGATGTACCACCTGAACATAACTGAAGTGGCCGATCTTAAGAAATCCTATGGCTTGAAAGGGCTGGGCTAAAGGACAGCACAGAGGCACTTATCCTGGCTGCACAGGAGCAGGCCTTGAGCACCAGAGCCATAGAAGCCCAGATCTACCACGCCAGACAAGACCCAAGGTGTAGGTTGTGCAAAGAGGCCCCTGAGACGGTCCAGCTCATAACTGCAGGTGTAAGATGCTGGCAGGGAAAGCGTACATGGAACACCACAACCAAGTAATTGGCATAGAATTCAGGAACATCCTTCCGGAGTATGGACTGGAAACCCAAGGTCAAAGTGGGAAACACCTCCGAAGGTGGTAGACAGTGGCGGACTGGGAGAAAAAAGTGGCCCGGGGATTTGTAACAGACCGGCCCACATGAGCAACGATAACCAAGCCTATTATTGCATAATATACTCAGCTTTATACAATTGTAACTGAAATCAATGTAAACCCACATGAGGTACCAGGTTAGAGAAGTGTGGTAGTGGGGGATAAACTCACTCCCTCAGGTATAAGAACAAACAAACAAACTGGGCTTAGGAGAGTGTACCATTTGGCTCAATGCGTTTGTCGGTTGACTATCATGTGGGAGACCCGGGTTCGACTCCCACTCATGACATGTTTAACTACACCATACCAGTCACATGATGAGGAGTAAAATTAACTTTTGACTTGAAAGATATTTCAAATAGACTTTTATAACCACAAAATGTAGTGCGATTTGACAATGTATTGTGATAAATGTCAGAATGTATTTATAAATAATATCTATAGACAAGTCACAAGTGAGAGTTCATTCATTTTGTTTACTTTTTTATCCCTTAGCAAGTCGAAAATATATTTATGTTCTTAGTTTAATATAGCCCCTTAATGCCAAACAAACCCTGACTATAACACAAATAGATTACATCCAAAAACCCAATAAGTCTTTTGCATTCAGTGCATGCATTAGTTAACTGTTACTAACCTCGCTCGTGCTGCTAGTAGCAATAGCAGCAGCACAGTCTCCTTCATGTTGGCTAGTACTTGGCGTAAGTGAAACAGACGAAAAAAGCCCCGCAAACAAGTCAGCAATTTTTAAAGGGACATACTCGATTTTTTTGCAACAAAATAACTAAAAAAACATTCCCCCTAGCATTGATATCTTGTTAATGTATCTATTCAGGTGGAAATTAGTCCGCAAAGTCCTGTTTATGTCTAATTAAATTCCGTTTTTGTCCAATTTTTTCTGTTGTTGTTTTTAGCATTGTGGCTAACTGTTGTTAGCATAGTGACTCACCTCGCTACTAACAGCTCTGAAAAAAGTATTAAAACTCATAATGATGAACAATTCTGAGGCTCAGAATGCATTAGCTAAGTGAGCAAATCATGTAGACTGAAGTAAGAAGTTTAAAATGAATTATTTCTGTTTGTTTACATTTTTAAGGATGCAATAATCAGGTATAGTCCCTTTAAATTCTTGGTTGCACTCTCTACAAGTGCTTTCTTTTTTTTTTTATCTCTCAACTTTTCTGCACCACCTTTACGCTTAGCAGTTTGTTTTCGTGATGGGTCCATCCAGAGAGAGAGAGAGAGAGACAGACGCGGCCCGGCCCGCAGCCCGTCCGACACAAGACAAGAGAGAGAGAAGAGAGAGAGAAAGAAAGAGAGAGAGACAGACGCGGCTCGGCCCGGCCCGTGGCTGTGTAAGCGCTTCAGCCGGTTATGGCGTGTGTACGGCGGCTGCGGCCGACTTCTCACTTTTTGGCCCATCGGCCCACTGACCACCGGCCCATCGGGGAAATCCCCGGTATCCCCGTATGCCAGTCTGCCCCTTGGTGGTAGAGAATAACCAAATCAAGATCCCGTAGGACTTCCAGATACAGACAGACAGAATCTTGGTGGTGGATAAAGAGCAGAGGAGAGTCGTGGTGGTGGATGTGGCAATGCCAAGCGATGGCAACATCAGGAGAAAGGAGCATGAGAAACTAGAGAAATACCAAGGACTCAGAGAAGCTGGAAAAGGCCTGGAAGGTGAAGCAACAGTGGTACTCGTTGTGATCAATGTACTGGGAGCAGTGACCCCCGAAACTGGAGGAACAGATGGATATCTATATCTACATATATATACAGTATATATCCATATCTATGTCTATATCTATATCTACATCTATATCTACAGTATATATCTACTACTTGTATATATATCTATAATCCCTCTATTTCTGGAGAGAGATGTACAGTACAGTCAATGTACAGTAGATAACATGGTTCCACATAAGCCTCTTAAAACAGCAGCCTGTTGTGTAAAGTGAAACATACTGTATGTACAAACGTGCTTTCCAACACAAACTGCTCTTGTTATGCATGTAAGTGGTGGGTTGGCAGAATAGCACACTGATGAAGCTATCTGATTGCAGGTCTCACTCATGCTGATATTTGTGCACTTGAAGTGGTAGAGTTGTTGTTTCCTGGTGTGCGAGCCAGCATCTGTTCACACATCACGTCTACTCTGTTATACTCTTTTAGCTGTGTCATTTTCTTATTAATTAATCACGTCATTTTGTGCAGACATGTGGGGAAAAACAAATACAACTGCAAATTGAAGAATCCAAAGTGCTGCAAAAGATGATGTATCAAATAATGACCTTTAAAAGAGGTATACATCAAGACATGACATATAATGGAACTTACATCACTGCACAATGCACTGTTGTATGCAGATGACATGTATTTTAGTAGTCCTGACCAGGTAAAATATAATAAATCTTATGTAAGTTTCTGTATTGTGGTGTATTTTAAGTGCGTTCTTTCTAATACATTATGTAGCTTTATCATTATTCAAAAAATGTTTTAAGCCGTTCTAAAATTATTTTCAAAAGTTATTATTAAAATAAAACTGGTAAAGGCCATTGCGACAACACTGCAGTCACACAGCATGCAGAGTGGACCACTGATACTGAGTACAAAGCTGCATAAACCTCACACTGTTGTGCGGTTGTGTACCATGGTAACAGTCAGATTCTACATAATAAAGCTGAACCGCTCAAAGGCTGAATGCAGTTGTGTTGTGCTTCTTTCTGTCACCTGCATCTCTTTGATCTGGCAACAGTGCAACAGCTGTGGCTTTTATTTTAGGTGAAGCCCAGCCAAAGGGAAAAGTTGCAGGCTTTTTCACTCTTTCTAATTCCAGTGTTCCATTTTTTCTTGATTTAATATCTGATGTAAACAAAGTACCTGGAAATGTTAAAGATATAAAGAACGATTGTGTCCCTTTTATTTAGAGTGAAATCAGCCTCTGGGAAGAATCAGACTCAGTTTTTACTCTAAACAAGTGTCTTAAGCCGGCTGCACAAGAGGAGTTTTGACCCGATTGTAAGCCTGATCTTACGGCTTTCGTAAGATATTTTTTGTCGTTTCTCTCCTTATGTCTGTGAGTCACTGCGACTATTTGTCGGGAAGAAAGAATAAGAAGAAACATTGCTTCATCATCTGTAAATAAATGTAACATAGTCAAAGTGCAAGATTCTTTTTTACGATCATTACACACATCATCGCCAAGCACCTGCTCATTAAATGACTTCACTATAGAACATGGAAACCACAGAGTTTGTTTAAACTTTTTCATTTCAGGCCCTGAGTGCATTAGTGTAACAGTTCCTTATCTTTAATGTCCCTACGCTCTCCTGTGACGTTTATAAACTTGGTTTATTAAACTCACATTTCATTGTTCATTTTTATAAAGGCGCACATAAAAAAAAAAACACTCTGCGCTCCACCATGTGACTTTGCACTGATCTGCTCACTGCTGCCACTCCACAAGTCTGTGTTGTCTCTGTTCTTCATGTGATAATGATGCGACTGTGAGACAAATAATTGTTGTAAATGTCCTCATATCTGTGGCCTGTTCTTTTCTTTGGCATGTCAAAAAATCGCAAAAGATCCTAAATTCCTGTAGTGTGCAGCTGGCTTTACAGGTCTCAGCAACATCAGCTTTACCAATTCTTATATTTGCCAATCCTTCTATTTACAAACTAACTAAATAAATAAAAATAAAAAATAGGCAGACATTTGATTCTGCTTTTTTGTGTGGATAAAGTTCTCACTTATGATCAGACTGAGCCTCTGAGTCTCAGAAGCTAAAACTACAGGGTTTCAGCTTCACAAAAACTTTAGTCATTTGTTTGTGCTGTAAAGAATCTGAAACTGTTAAAATTTTAGATGATTTAAGTCGGACCTGTGAAAAAAATAGGCCAGAATTATAAGGGGTTAACTTGATTTTTCCAGGAAAATTTACAGTTTTCTTAATTGCTTTTGAGCAGTTCTGAAACTTGCTTTAGTGTGATCATTGGATTCAAAACATTTATCAGATCTAAAGCTTAAAGTGGAGTAACTACCTTTTTTATGTAAATGAGTAAACATTGTGTTTTCTACTAAAAAGTTCATGATAAATGCAGCTTTTTGTGAAAAACTAGACCACTGAGTATTGTCTGAAGTGAATAATAATGAAATTTAGTTCTTATCAGAAGCCAAATGCCATGCTCGGATTGGCTGAGCTTGGGTGGTCCTCTCCAGTTTCACTTTGTTACGTGTAAGAAAAAGTTTTTGACCTGCAGTTATAACCACAACTACATGTCAATATTATTAATGTGCCCCAGGATTTATGAGAGGAAGTTGTCAGATTTAAAACCTAAATTGTGTTTAACCTCCAGCTATACACACTAGAGGGTTTAAAATCCTTCACAAATTTTGGACATTTCAAAAACAACACATGGCAGATATATAAGGACATTTTGTGATGCTTATTTGGCTCACAGTACATTCAGTATAGGCTAAGAAGGAAGCGTAACGTGATCAAGTGCTATCATGAGTCACATACACTCTTCACCGTAATGAGTTGTGCGTATAAATAACGTGTGTGGGTTAAACTGCTTGTAAAGGCCACATGAGAACCAACATTCATTAAAGTTATGGAACTTGGAAGAGTAACTCTTTGCACTCTTGTCACTGGGCAGTAAAGCCTGGCACTGTCTTGCCACTCTCATTGGCTGCTGTTAAATTAATGGAATTTAACAATCTGACAAAAAGTTGTAACTGAAAAGTCGCACTGACACACAGTCATGACAAGTAATGCCACAAAAAATATTTTAATCAAAATCATTACAAGTGTCACGCTTCCCTCAAAAAAGGTTCTTATTTATAAGCAGACACATGTATTGTACTACAAAACACATTCACAACTCGATTTGTTAACCATAGCTTTTTCTCGATAAAGCTGAGCTTGTTTACAGAGCACTGTGGTTTGGTTAGTTAGAGACAACTGACCATTGAGAACAACAGAGCTGCGGACGTCAAATGTGAGAAAATGTCATTCATGAACGCAAAATATACGGGTATTAAAATCTAATCCATGAGAAGCACACTGCAGCTTCAAGTAAACCAATCACAGACAACTATGCTACAGAATTCATATGCATTGATATAAGATTCTGAAGTACAAATGCAGACATCACGGAACACGTAACGGACAGAACAGCTTAGTCTGAATAAGCTGTGGCTCCGGCAAGTGTCCTATGTCTGTGCAGAAAAGACGCCACGAGCCAAATGTGCACAATCTGTGTAACTGATTCAAAATTTATATTTTCTATGAAAGCGTTATTTCATACATAGTTCTAAATAATATTTTTCAGTCTAGTCACTAGTGTCTACACATAAAATCTAATCACTTCTAATAAATCTTTTCACATCACATTGATATCAAAGAATACGGCTTTCACATTTCCTCATTTCTCCTCTGCCCTCTCTTTCTCCACTTTCTCCCATCTCTTCACAACGTGTGAATTCTTGTCTCTGATTGTCCAGTAACTCGTCTTCTTAACTTATCCAGGAACGTCCGGAGCAGCTAACCTGCAGCTGCCTGTCACAGTCTGTATCAGCAACACTAGCCCAATGCTGTAGTCAGCTAACTACTAGTTCATCAAAGTGCGGAAACAACATGCTCCTACAACAACATTTGTGAATGAAATTTTATATTGATGACTTACACATGTTACATTCAAGGGAGTGAAGAAACACAGAGAAAAATACAATTTCAAGTGTCAGTATCAGCCAGGCATCTGTCTTACCAGTTCATAATCGAAACTGCTGCCGCTTGTCCTGTTTTGTTGTTTTTATCAAATCAAGCGGAAGTTCTCTATACTAAAGACATTTGCAGCATAAATGTCTTCTAAATATGTTGCATTTGTTACAAAGTTTGACATGTTCTATTATGTGTTCTCTCAGTCATCATAAAAACAAATACAGAACAGAGCTTTGAATGTAAATTATACATCTATTCTCATTAGTGTTTTTTAAACATGAAAATTAACTCCTTCATATAGAAATTCATGAACCCCATTCACAGACTGAACTAAAGCAGCCCCTGAGATCAGGATTAATGCTTATGAGCAGCAGAGTCAAAGACATAAATGAGACACCAAAACACCTGAGCCATGTTCTAGAGTGTTGGCAATCAGACTTTCATTTTAGGTAAGTATGTGATCTTACCTTGAGTGTGTCTGATGTTGAGCTGGTTGATCTGTTCGGTGAATTCATTCTCTTCTATGGTCTCGGTGCGAGGGACTGACAGGAGAAGCGTCTCTTGAAATTCTTCACCTTGTTCATGTTGAGTCCTCAGTCTGCAGAAGAAGAGAGAGAGCATGTGAGTTTGGGCACACATAATGCATTCGTCAGCTTCTCACTGTACTGTAACATTTTGGTCCATATCTTCTGGTTCCTGGGTCACTTCTGTAAGATTATTTTTTAGTTGTTTGGTTACATTTTGATGATTAAGGACCTATATATCTGAGCCAATCATAACTGACCAATCACAATTTATAACCGATGCTGTATTTATGTTAGGAATACCCTCTTTAATTTTTTCTAGCCACCAGTTGGAGCTCTTCCTGGTCAGCAATCAACCAATCGTGCAGTAATTCACATTTTTTTTTTGTAACACAAAATTGTTGTAAACAGCTTAGAATAGAAGAGGTCCATTGACTTACTTTGCAAAACTACAGAACTGATAAGCACCGCCTTTATCGTAAGATTTTAATGCAACAGCAACAGACATTACATTTTTAATTTATTTTTGATGTGGCTTATGAGGGTGTGAACATACATGGTATTGGAGATGAAGCACTTTTGGAATAAATAATAAAATATAAAGTGACGGATAGTGGGAGATGAGGACTGGGCTTTTTGAGCACTCAGTCTCAGCAGCAGGAATCATTCTTTATAAAACTTTGAGTAAGCTAATGAATGAGAGCAGGCGGTTAGAACAAGGTTAAAAACTTATAAAATTGAGTTTTACACAATAGGTCTCCTTTATTCCTGGAACTGTGCACAACAAGACTGAATAAACTGTTTTAATACACTGTTGTAGTGATTATGAATAAAATCACTCTGGTTGTAAACTTGCTCACATGCTTACTGAACAATTAAGACATTGATAGTTTCCCCCACTGAAGAATCCAGTCTGTTTTCTCCACCAACAGAAAGGAGTGAAAAAAAGAATGACTGTTAGTCCATAAACACTGCTGCGCCACATAGGTTTGTCTAGCCCTTATAAGATAAACATTGATATTGATTTTTTTTTTTTTTTTTTTTACGTCGAGATCCACCAGATCTGTTCAGGGGCAGCTAGCACTCTCTGGTAGAGCAGCTACGTAAATATGTCAGTTAACCGATCAAAAGCTTACAGTCGGTTAAGCACTTAAGCAATGGTAACTGACTATGGTTAATTAACACAAAATTAACTATAGGATGCCCATTCTTGGCTCTCCTACTTTTTCTTCCTTCCGTCCTTCAGTGTTGTAGAATGTTATGATGTCATAAGAAACAGTTTATCTTATAGCATTGTACTTAATAGTTTTACACATTTTCAATTTCTATGAGTGACCCATTCACTGTTTTGTGAACAATGACACACACACACACACCACACAAAAGTATTTAAGCAATACACATTTTCAGATATCTGTTTAAAATATTATTGCCCATAGAAAGGTGTGACTTTTCTTTTGAGGCCATCACATTTGAAATCTAGGAACCAGACAATATCTTGGCTTTGTCAAAAATATAAGAAAGAACCTTTTCATTCTGGGACAATTGCCCTTTAGAAGGAGGTGTGCTCCATGTGAAGTCTGATAGTATACTGTACAGTAAATATGCCCAGTGACCTATATAAAAGCACATTCCCATCAATGACCCCATTCTGAGTGAGTACACAACAGGACAGCTGTATATTCATGTACATCGAAAAAACCATTATGGCTGTATTACCTCGTCTTAGTAAAATAAAAACCAAGTCCCGATTTTGCCGCCCCGGTCTATTATCTTAACGCAGGCGCAAATATGTTCTGTGTGTTGGCCGCTATGAGCTCCAGAGAGCAGCGCCCAGCACGTAGCACGGCTGCTCTGCTTTGTCTGATGCCAGTTCAATTAGTGAACCTGCAGAACATGACAGTGGAGCAGTGCAAGAAGTTCACAGGAAAATATTAAGAAATTAATAATAATTCATCATATTTTGCCACCAATTCTAATTTTGTCAGTTATTTAGTTAGAAAAGCGACGTTAAATGCCGTTATTGAATTAGGCAATAGGTGGGTTTCACATTCTAAGCCAGGTGGAGGGCAAGAGGCAGATTTTCCCATTATTACATTGGACTTTGTCGTGAAATAATTCAAAAACTATTTTGCTAATTTAAAAGCGATTATTTCTATAATGACTAGACCCACTACTCATTTGTATTACAAAAATAAATTGCATTTAAACAATATTTATTTTAGCTGCCCTCCACCTCATTGAAATTACATTGGCCTGTAGAAGGTTGTGATGTCATCTGAAACCCACCTATATATTTGTAAATAAAATGGATTCACTCTTTAGTTTATATTATGTTTTTCCCTTAACAATATTCTGTTATGTCGACCTAAACTTATAATAAAATGAACCGATGCTTGTGATAAGACTTACCTGAGAATCTTGATCTGTGCGTGAAAAGTTTATGAAAAAAAGCAGCGGCGTGTCCTTAATAATCCTTTTGAATGAGACAACTGCCCGTAACCAGGCCGGTCCCGGTGCGGAGGGTCCTTCGCGTGTGACCGGTCTGCTGCCCCTGTTCAAACGAGCGCGGGTTGTGTCCATTTTTTTTATATTAAGTCAACAGGCTTTATGTAAAAGAAAAGACACATTTTTAGACAAAGTTGCTAAAGTTGTTTGTCATTTGAATAGACTTTTACCAAATAGGTTTTTATTTATAGAGTTTTTTCCAAACTGAAGCTGCTGCTATAGTAACTTTTGCCTGTGATCTTATTACAATGCTCACGTGTCACATAGGCTATAGGTTCACTAAATGAAATTACACCCCCACATCTGGCGGGCACCACACCTACTGCACTCACAGCGAGCTCTAGGAGAGAGCGCAATAGAGGCCAACAGAGGAATAACTAAGACCACGCGCTAAGACTGATTAAGAATGACGGCAAGATCACGCTGCAGTGCAAAGGTACATTTCAGTAACTCAATCATTTTTATGGCATAAAAAAGAAATTAAAATTGTGTCACAATATTGGTAAATATGTGACTGATAGGCGGCTGAGATACTGAAGATTTTGGGAGTCACTCCATCCTTAAGTTTTTGTTTTGTTTTGTTTTTTTGCTTCCTTTATCTTACTGATATTTTTATTTAGTGCACAACCCAAGACATTATGAGTTTTCTTTTGTTTAAACTCTGCATGTTTAATTACAAGACCCCCAAAACAGCAATATCAAATTTAAGGGTTTACACTTTTATACATAATTATTTTTTCAGTCATTAGGCCATTTATCAAATATAATAAAAACAAATGCATAATTTCTAACATATTCTCATAAACTGTGACCTTGTGACATACTGTGACAGATGGTGTACAGTGAGTAAAGAAGAGGAGAAAGCACACAGCCCTGTGGAGCTCTTGTGCTGATAGTCTGAGTGGTCAACACATTCTCCTCCAGCCAGTGATCCCCCTGCAGGTGGAGTCAGGCACATTAGGCTGGGAGAACTTGTCCTGGAGCAGAGCAGGGAGGTGTTATCCATTGGTTCCTGGAGACTCTATTTATCAAGCATTTGCTCATGTGCAAAAACAGGTTAAGGGAGCAAAACCTTGATGGCATTTTATTCTTTCACACACACCAAAAATGCAGAACTTGAGGTGGTTCAAATCTGTTTTGTTTAGTATGTTGTATGTGCATCTTCCATTATTAAAGTTTGTGTAAAATGCTCATAAATAATTATTATTGAATTATTTTCATTTTGCTGATTACATGCTTGATAAATCAGGCCCTAGGTGTTGAAGATGGAGGGCCAGTTTTACAGTGTTTGCTCTGTAGGCAAGCTGGGGGTATGTAAGGACTTGAGGTGAGGGACAGGGTATTCCATGAACCGATGTAGGGCGAAAACCTTGCTTATTTGGTCAAACGAGGCTTACAAAATCTTCATTTCATGTATGATGTGGTTAGCTAGAGTTGGCTCTGAGTTGCCACAGTAACAAGCATGAAGGCATAAATCCCTTCCAGACCAATTTAATGTCGTGTTCATGTTCGCAGATCAGAACAACAGCACCTGACGTCAATTATTGAATAAAGGATAACAGAAACAAGACGCTTTGTCAATGGTTAGGTTTGTTTTAACTATTAATAGCTTTGGTGGAAATTCATCATCATCATCATCATCATCATCATCATCATCATCATCATCATCATCATCATCATCATCATCATCATCATCTCATCATCATTTATTATTATATAATGGTTTTATTTTCATATCCATGTTGCAAATGTTCTGACTTCCCAAGTAATTTGACCGCTTTGTATCCAGCATAACAACTTCCGTGACGGTTGTTTCCGTGTACCCGAGGACACATAAACATGGCATATGTGTAACAAGTGTTTTAACTTTGTCTCAAAAAGAGATCCAAAGAAACACTTAGGCCGTGCACTCTCACACCAGGGATAACCAGAACTGCAGACATCAATAGATATAAACTTGGATATGAACTTACGATTGCATCTTGTCTGTATTTTACCTGTGTATAGGCTATTTCTGATAAGTATGAATCTCTCTGTCTGCGACGTGGAGTGAAGTAAGGGACGAATCCAATAGCCCATTTGCATAGGCTCCTCCCTAGTTCAGTCAGATCATAGGAAAACTATTATTTCCTCAATTTCAGTGATGTTGTTGCTCCAGTGATTTGGTGTAGATTAGGTTTGAGACTTGAATTGGTGTTACTCAGATCCAGGCTTATGTTTTTCATGGAACGATGCTTAAGATGGAATGAAGCTTCAGCTCCAGCTTAGATTTGAGTGACTGGAATTCCCCCTTTGTAGCACTATTATTATTATTATACTATTATTATGCCCTCATGAAGCTTGAGCCTCATGAGGGCATAGAGATATACTGATTATTTGTTCTGATTTTGACTGTATGCCATTTTGCCAACTTGATTCATCTCACTGATTACCTTTGGACATATCCACACAGGTTTTCACAAGAGTATACTAAACATAAGTCTCCTTACTGCAGAACTCTCATGTTTCAAGGGCACAGTTTGAAGTGACATTTTCTGTTTGTACTGCAAATAAAAGACTGGCTACAATACAGGACTATGTTAACAGTTTTGCTCCAGTCAAGACTTTTAAAATGATTCACGCTGAAGCCTATGAAGTGTCTTGTTTTAATGTTTGATCATTAGAGAGGATACAAAATAATATTGTATAGACTTTCTATTTAAATAAATAACCATTCATTCACTCATTCATGTATTCATATCAGGTTATTCATGCATGTTTGAGTAGTTCTTTACAGTTCTACTATTAAAGTTTAGCTCTAGGATTAAGGAGAATCGTATATATCGATATAAACCTACTTGTATATACCCAATAATATTTATGTTCATAAAAACGTATATTTTAGGATGGGCCACACTAGTATTTTTGCCAGTAGATGTCATCCTAAACCACAAGACTGAACGGCTTTGTGCTGTCCAGCAGCTATTGCTTCAAACCGAGACATGTTGTCCTTTGAGTGGAGCATGTTCTCTATGGACCTCATCTCATCCCCTTCATGATGAATGCTACACCTGTAGTGTTCAGCTGAACTGTCGAAGAAGATACAGTACAGCAAAAAATAAAATGCAAGATTTACAAATGATAAGGGACACATGTGTGCACATTGAGCTGTGTCTTCATCTCACTGCTACAATAAACTCAGCTCACCTACTGCATCTGTTTGATCTTCATCTAATCATCAATTTGTACACACTGAATAATGCAACAATTATATATAAAAAAAAAATGCTAGGGATACTCTCCAGTGAAGTTTGAACCATTGAGCTCCTGGTTACATAGTACACATCCTACCACCAGCCAGCACAGACTGCAGGGTGATACTGTATGACTTCAGTGTCACAAACAGAGATGGGTCATTATCATACAGGAGGATTGGACACGCCTTTCAAAGAAAATTAGAATGGTGGTTCCTTGTGGTGATGCCAAAAACTGCGCAAAAAATATCCCTCTGGTGTTCAAAAGTGGGCTGGGTTAGAGTTCTTTTGATTTTTTTCTTATGCAGTGCACCTTTAAATTGATGCTAACTTTTGAATTGTACCCACAAAAAAGGATTCAACATAGTTAGGATACTCAGCAGTGCGGAAAAAGTATAAAATGGGTAAAGCGAGTGGGCGAGAGGGGAAAAGAACACTGTGATTGGTTTGAAAGCAGGTATTTGTTATCAGCTCAAAGCTTTGAGTGGCCAGCACGTGGATATCACAACTGTTCTGGAAAGGGCAAGGCCTTTGCAGTGAACACACAGTTTGTTACTGTTTTGACTTGAAACTTGCCCAATTGCTCTTTAGACTTCATACACACAGCATATGTTCAGATTAGAAGCAAAAAAGTTGGTTTTGTGGTTAGCCTCACTTCATACGCAACTATCTTGTCTTTAGAAATACTCAAGACCACAGAACCAGGGAGCAGAGGATGGTCACCCGTCTCTCTATTCCCCAATCTCGCAAATATTTATGGCAGGGGTCAGCAACCCAAAATGTTCAAAGAGCCATATTGGACCAAAAATACTAAAAACTAAATCTGTCTGGAGCCACAAAAAATTAAAAGCCCTATATAAGCCTTACAGTGAATGCGACACATGCTGTAAGTGTCTATATTGGCTTTATCAACCTGTTATCAAAAGAATAAGTCGCCAACTAATACAAAATGAGCCTTCATGATTATAGTGTAAGTAGCACAAGCCAAAATGCATATATTAGGAGAAAAAAGGTTGTATTAGTCACACCGGACTACAAGTGGCACTTTTGGGGAAAATTAATTATATTTCGACACCACAAACAGACAGACACGTTTGTCAATCTTGCTTCTGTTCGACCCATTTTAAAAAGCCTATTGTAGCACATTTGCTAATTTGTCTACATCCATGGTTTTACACTTTACAACATCACACACACAAGTAATAAAGTAAATAAAAGTGCCCTAGAAATTTTTGGATAAACTTAAGTAATTTGCTGTATTCTAGTGCACTTCAGAAGGTTAATAGTCACATCTCAACAATATATTTGATTGGTGAGCCACTATCAATAATAATCAGAAATCATCCTGGGGACCACCTGCAATCATCTATAGGGTCACATTTGGCCCCTGAGCCACCAGTTTGAGACCCCTGCCCTATGTACTCAAACTTTAGGGTAAGTCTGACTCAAACAAACAATTAACATGTTGACAAATAGGTTTACACAGTGTGCAGATGACACACCAGGTCTTAGATGTTATTGTTTTATTTTATTAATTCAAAATACTACTACTAATAAAAAAACGTCACAATTTATTAGTGCCAAGCCACAGGTCATTTCTAAAAAAGAACTGCACCACGACCCTAATCACAAAGTAATGAGTCCTCTCCCTGACAACCCACACAATTATATTGTTCTACAGCCAAAATGAGAAGCAGAGAGAAGAAAAGACAGGCTTCTAATCAAATGCCATCTTCTGTGTTTTTCAAAGGCCACAGTGACACACAAAGGTTGCTTAACTTTGCCTTGTGTAGAATACCTGTTGCCTATTAAGTGATATAATGCAATCTTACACCTATTGTTTGGACTTATGTAATATCGATAAAGCTACTGCATCTTTTTGTAGTATAACTGCTCCCTCAAGTAAATCATAGAATATATTATATATATTGATTGTCTGGCCGAAATTTAGAGGAACCAAGCCAGTATGTGTCAATGAGGCAAAATAATAGATAATAGATATAACTTTTTTTTTCTTGGTTATGTTGTCTCATACCAGCTCTGCTTTTTAAAAACTAAAATGCGAATATCTTCCACTGATGTCAACTTCACATTAATTAATGTGAATGAATTCCACTTAATTAATGTGGAAGCATTAAGCCACGATAATACTGATTCAGTTGTATTTTAATAGCCCCAGCAAGTGAAATGTTTTTAAATTCTGAAACTGTTAATATACAAAGCATTGTACGTAGGTGTTTACAAAGGTTTTCATAGTTTAACAATAGGGCAGAAGTTAAAAAAAAAAAAACACAAGCACTGAATTATTGAATCCTCCTTTTTTCTAAAAAATAATGAAAATCAATGATTGATTTATTTATACAGCACATTTACATAGACATACGTCTTCCAGCAGAAGCTATTGGCCTAAACACCTGGCGCCTCAACCTCCGACCAACACCAAGCATACCAATAAGACATGTTAAAAGTAAACTATGATGGATTGTTTCTGAAGTTTTTTCCTTCAAACCTGCTCCTGAGCATCTCCACTTTTGAATCCCAGGGACCAGAACCAAATAAAAAGTGTAGTAAAGCTCTCAGATCGATCTTGCCGCAGCTGCAGAAATGCTCAAAACAAGTCTGGATTATTTGTGGACCTAAAAACAGTGCAGAAGATTTCAAAGATCTATGATCACAGATCAGGGTCAAATCTCACAGACAAAACTTCTGCTTTGTGAGGAAGTCATTTTAGAATAAGACTAAAATCTCAAAAAAGTCAATTTTGCATATTTCAAAAATGTGTCTCTCAAAATATTTACATGTAGAAGGAGCAGGGAAAATCTTGCTTTCAAATCTCTGCACCAGGGGCATGCATCTGATAAATGACACTTGAAAACAATAAGTAACAATTCAATTTAAAATTGCAAAGTTTAGGTTATTATTACTATATGATTTAATGATTAAATGATTATAATTAAATTTCTACCTAGGTTATTTGTTTGAAAAGTTGTGCTAAATAACCCAGTCTGTTTCAAAAGCCTTTGTGCGGGCCAGTGCTACGACCCCCACAGGACTCAGGGCTGGGCAATGTGGTGATAAAAGTTGAATCGCTAGCTCATCTCTGTGACCATCTGCTTTTATGATGAAATCGTCTTATCGTGACTTCCTATTTCTCCATTTAATGCATCTTTCTTTTCAAATACAGACAATTTTTTCCGTCCTACTTATCTTAACCTCAGAGTTGCCAAGTCCACTTCTTTATAGCGACAAAGGCCTACGTCTCTTATGAATTTTGAAGGTTGTAATAATTTTTTTTAAGGCTGTACTTTCATGTTTTTTGTTTGATTTATATGTTCATTTATGACTGAGCAATAGATTTTTAACATACTGTATTTTATAAGTTGTTGTCAATGTCATTAATGTTCTAAATAAAAAATATTTTATAATATTTTTCAGCTTGGTTGCTTGTTTCTCTCTGAAAAAGCTTCATCAAAGGCAATAAGAAAATAAACAGTCGATAAGAATCATGATAAAATTAAATTCATGATCTGGCTCCAAGAAAATTGTATTATTTTTGCCAAATGGCCCAGTGTTTCCTTGATGATTGTTTGAGGCAATCTAATAAATATGGTTTTATTTTGACTTGTGCCGATTGCATGTTGTAGTGAAATGTGTAATGTGACAGAGCCGTGGTTGTGTGACGGCAGGCACTCAGATATGCAGTTTTGAATGATTTAAATATTTGGAAGTAAATGTACTCCAAAAAGGTTCATTTGGTCTTCTTTTCTAGATTATGTTTCAAATTCCTATATCAGACCAGTGGTTGTTTATTTGTCATACCTTGCATGGGGCCGCGTAACTAGTTAGCATGCCAGAGTCTCATTCATTATGTCCGATAACGTTATTTTCCGTTATTTCCGATAACGAACGAGCCTCCGACATGCTAACTAGTTACGCGGCCCCGTGTAAGGTATGACAAATAAACAACCACTGGTCTGATATAGGAATTTGAAACGTAATTGAAGTAAATGTGTTTATAGCAGATAGTTGATTTTGGTTTCTTTTGTTTTCAGTTATGCTGTTCTTTATGATTGTTTTTGGTTTAGTTAGTCCGCGTTTGAGGGTACGGCGGACTAACTACTTTTTAATATTTTAGTTTGTATGTCTTGTCTTTGTTTTTGGGTCACTTCCCTGTAACCATTACCCTCGCTGGTGCTCAGTGTTCCACCCGATCTCGTTTGGTGTGTATTTGGCAGTGGTTGTGCTGTGACTTAATGGTGGTTGTGGTGCAGCTACCCCCTATCAATGGGGTAGCTGCACCAAATAGGGTGTAATGAATTAATTTGGCTCTGTAACAAAACCTCTGAAACAACGAACGGAATAGCCACTCTCTGTGTTTAATAAATATTGTTGAACTTCAATTATGCATTTGTCTTCCATAATATTATAAGTTGCTGCACTGCACCTACAACAGACAAAAGCCTTACTTTACTCAGATTAAACATTTTGTTTATGTGTGTTATGACATTTCTGATCTTTATTAAAGCTGTGATTGTCGCAAGACACGCTGCTCACACTTCCTTGTTTGTTTTTTTGTCCTGGCTCTGGAGTCATATGACCTGCTGTGGCACCAATATATGGAAGCTAAGATTACTTTTTTTTTTTTTTTAGCAAATACATATGAACTTATATGTAGAAAAACATGTAAAACAGTTACATGCTGTTTGGAGCTTTGACGAAGAGGCTGCTTAAGAATGATTTATGCATCTTCTTAAAGTTGATGATGTATGAGGCCCATTGTACTTTGCCATGAAAAAGATTGTTTCACTAATATTCAATCTGAGAATTTTTGCTTATGATCATAAACCTTTTTCAATACATTGCATTTAAGCAATTTAAGTATTAGCTACCATCAACTATTATTATTGGGTCATAAAATGTGATGTCACATAGAAACAACGTATTCAAACATCAGAGTCGCTGAAATATTGACCTAGATGTATTTAATACAGTTGGCAATTTTGAACAAATGCAATCAACCAAAATTTGACGTCTATCTAAAAGTAATATATGCCAAAATTACATAAATTATTAAAATACTTTTGTAATCCTTGGGTGACAATATTATACTCTGCTATGCAACTGACCAATTCTTCAGCAGCACTGAAGGAAGTATCAGAAACAACAAATCCTGCCATGGTACTGCGCTTGAGAAACATCTCCAAATGTTGAGCTTGGTTTGGTCAGGACATCAGCTAAAGAAAGAGAGTGAAGAATACTACATATACCAAGTTTACAGAACAGAGTAGTTAAGATTTTAAAGCAGTACATTTATCAAATAAAGTTTACTTTAGGTTTCTTTTCTGCTTGTTGCATGGACAAACTTTGCCCCCGTTTGATCAGATCCCTGGTTTGGGAATCACTTATTTACACATGTTCCACACTGATGACATGAGCATTGTGTGGTGATCTGGGTGCTTCCTCTGATTAAACAAGGACTCTAGTTCTGGCTACCTTCAAGTAGGACTAGGCCTTATAGTGTTTGTGAAGGGGTGAGTGGTTCTTCAGTGTAATGTGTTTTTCATAGACAAACTATTTCTCATTAGCTTTGGACAAAGTGGTGTCAGTCTCCCGTGTGGTCACTGCACTTGTTCTCTCTTTGTTCCACAGCCTAGCCCCCACAGATTCACCTGTAGCTGCTGTTCTGAGCCTGTATATCACGATGCTGCACTCAGCTCTAAAAATAGCCCCAGGAATGTGAAGTCTTGTTTTTAATGACCACACAACTGTCTAGTCTTTGGCCTTAACGAGCAGAAATACACACTCTGTGACGGTTCTAAAGCCGTCACGAAGCCCCCCTGACATGGGCCTGGGTGGACAGACAAACCAGTCGGGCTGGGGCTTATGTAAGCATGTGTGGCTGCACTGATCAGCTGCCTACCCGCTGTTTTCTACCTCATTATCAGATGACAGGCATCTGTGGTCAAACTGTGTGGAAGAATGGACAAACCAGGTCATGTGACTCCTGTACCAACGTGTACTCGCACTTGTGGCTTCTTTCATGTGTTCTGTGACCAAATGAAAGCAGACATACTGTTCTTTCTCCATCTGGGCAGTTCTAACATTTGAAATTTTTCCACGAAAACAATAAAGAAGTTTAATAATGTGAAAAAAGACATCGAAACTTTTGTTTCCTAATCCAGATACATTTACTTTGGAGAAATAGTACTTTTGTAACTTCTGTTGTAATGTTCAACTTACTTTACACACACGCAGAAAAAAACGCCTGATTTTATACCTAGAAAGTTACTTCTTAAGTCACTCTTACTTTTGTACTTGTTTTTTCTCCTTAAATGAGTAAAACTGTAGACTACACTATCACAATCATCATAACAGATCTGTAATCACTGACTGAATAATTATTATTGGTTGACATTAAAATGATGTCAAGTGTGTGACATTTCTTTGTTTGGACCTTTTTCTGACCTAAGTCATGGTGACACATTGCTCTAGCCTGCGGCAAAAAAAAAAAAAAGAAAAACATGTAATCTTGTACAGATGTATCTAGTTACCCGGATTCTATAGTAGCCTAATTTTTGAAATATGATACAATCAAAAAGTATACCAATTTGTTTTGCTTATTTGTATTTTGCATTTTGTTAAATGCAAAATACCTCAGATTCCAAAATTAGAAAAAAAAAAAAAAAAATGTGGTCAATTTTTTTTGGGTCAGATCTTTGGGTCTTGTTGTGCTGTCTCTGTCTTGCTGCTATGCGTTCATCTAGTGAGATGTGCTCCATTAAAACTCATTCAATAGAAAAAAAAAAGGTATGTTATTGCATTTAGTTAACAGAATATTGACAGTAAAGAACTCAAACTTACGGTTCAAGAAATATTTTAAAATGTGCATCCCTATTGCCAAAATAGAAACATTTGTCTGAAACAGTTGGGTAAATAAAAAAGTTAACACTACAACATAAAATAAGGCTTTCTACATACAACCTTATCATTCCAAAAGAATATTACAGTTTCAGAACTACCCACTCTTCTCTTTACCCTCACTTATCAAATAAATGTGCTCTGCTCCATCCCTGAACTCCCCTGACCTCAGAATCATTTTAAAAGACCGTGTGGAACCATAGGTTATCCTTGTGGTACTGAAAAGTCACTGCTCCTGACAGTCTGCCAACACAAGCTGTGTGTGAGGTTCAAGAGCACGGAGACATTCTTAGATGAGTATGTTACAATGTATGTCTGTCATTTGTGTCAAGTGAAGCAAAGCAGCCCACAATACACATCAACATAGTACCCAAACAATTTATTTAATCTGGCTTTTCAAAAGAACTAATTATTATCCAAAAACTTCCTTAGGAGCCAGTTTTTGTCCTTTTTACTGAATAATTTTCAACCAGTGCACCATTAATTCTATATGTATTTTGAGGCAGAGATGGAGACTTGAGACTGGGACTTGGGTCAGACTGAAGTTCCTGTTCTAGAGACTCGTGGCCTAAACAGGCTTGTACTTGACTTGTGGCCTTATACTGCATTCAAATAGGAGAGCGTTTGGGTATCCAACACATCAGGTTTACATGTTAAGTCAATGCCCAACCTTGATTGTAAAAAAAAACAAATTGTCATTTGTACTTTAATGAATTAGATCTTTATTTAGTTTGAGCGATAAATTGCCTCAAGCTTAACATGCTTTGTTCCAACAATACGCATTAGCAGAGTGCAAGTCACAAGTAAGTTTCAAGTCATAATATTCAAGACACAAGTAAGTCAGCGGGATCAAATAAGTTGAGTCAATTCTTAGCTTTTTGCCAAGTAAGTCAAGTTTTATCAAGTTGAAGGAAGACGGTTTTCCTAATTTCAATTACTTCTTAATTGAAAAACTGAGGTTGCTTGATCAAGACATTTTTCGGGCCACTCTGAAGTCAAAACAAACAACATGGGACATATAATGGATTGACCAAGAGCTCACATTAAAAATAATAATTGCAGTGTTTAAACCACTACAGAGACAGGCTTAAAAAGGACATCGCCTGGAGGAGGAGAAATGAGGAAGTTGTGCTTTCGGGCAAGTTAGAGTCAAGTCTGAGTCCCTTTGAAGCTGATTGGTCAAAGAGTTACAACAGCAGGAGAGGCCAAGAACACAATTCCTTCTAAGTCCAGTGAGAGAATTAGCATTAACTAATATTCATTGATAAGTACAGCTGAGTGTCGCCTGTAAAACAGTGCACGTCAATGCCATGCTTTCTGATAATGTTACCTAATGTTAGCAGCATATAAAGAGTAAAAATAATTGGACCGAGTACAGAACCTTGTGGTACACCATTAGATACTTCATAGAACACTGTGAGGAGCTTTGGCTTACATTGACAAACTGGTACCTATCGGATAAATAGCATTTGAAACAGCTCAGGGCAGTTCCTCTGACACCTACATCATATTCTAACTTCGGCAGTAGAATATTGTGATTAATGGTATCAAATGCTGCACTGAGATTCAACAGAACCAGAATTGAGATCAGTCAATTGTTAGCAGCTAATAACAAATCATTTGTGACTTTAAGAAGTGCTGTTTCCGTACTATGATGAGCTCTAAAACCAGACTGTAATGTTTCAAAAAAATGATTTTCTTGTAACTGACAACATAGCTGTTTAATAGCTAAAGGGAAGATTTGAAGAAGGTCTGTAACATATCAGGATTAAGATTAGGCTTTTCAAAAGAGATTAATTACAGCATAGAATGACTGAGGGACATGGCAACAAAAGTTGAGGTTTAAGAGGACACAAAGGCTGAAGTTAATTCTACTTGATCGAGAGTAGCAAACCTCTCTAACATTACAGGTATGTTTAAAAGAGACCCTACTTCTACTGCTTGGACTTGCTCAGAAGTATGACTGATTTAATTGAATCTACTCTCTGTGATAGTTTTATTATATATAAAAAATATATCAGAAAATCATCAGAACTGTGAGTATAGGATTGAAGGTACTACTGCTCTGTGATAATTAGTCAGCCTATAGTATTACAAAGAAACACTTTAGATTAGAAAAATGTTTGGTTTGGGCCTCACACAAGATCTGTTTATATAGGACAGAAGGCAGGTTTCTATATTTAGGGATTGCTCTGAGTGGGGTTTGTTCTAATCTTTTAACCTTTTGTTCTTCATTAGAGCAGATTGCCTTGGCCTAACTATATATATATATATATATATATATATATATATATATATATATATATATATATATATATATATATATATACATTTTTAAGAAGAAAAACTGAAAATTGAGCAGGAAATGATCTAATAATAATGGTGTTGTGAGAAAACTTACGTCACTAATCTCTGTGAGAACAACCTCTAGAGTGTGCTTATGACTGTGTTTATTTATTTATTTATATATTATATATTTATTTATTTATATTTCTGAGTCAAACCAATTTCGTCTACAAGAGCGCTGAAAGCTTTACTCTTAGGCAATCATCATTCAGGTCCATTTTAATATTGAAATCTCCCAGTCCAAAACTAAGCCTGGTATAAAATCAGAGAATTATAAACTCAGAGTAAGGACCAGGAGGTCAATACATTACTGTGAATAAACACATTTTCGGTTTTTCCATTTGGGGCAGGTGATAAATAACATGATTCTTTCAAAGGAGTTAAATGCTCCTGTGCTCCTAGTCTGAATGTTAACATGACTTTAATCTTACATAGTCATCTTGTTGAAGCCAAGTTTCAGTCAAAGCCAAAATATCAATGTTATGGTCCTAAATTAATTCATTAACTAAAAGGGAATTAGAACAAGAAAAACAAGACATCATGTTTAAGAGATCACATCTTACATGTTTATTTATTTGTTTAGTGATATCACACTTGGCATTTGTATTAGGTTATTTATTCTGACACCCGATCTTCATCTCGGATTTGTACTACAGGCATTGCACAACGTGGTGACGTCTCATTAATAGAGCGTTTATTTGTTTATAACACGAGGGATGTGTGAGCAGCCTGACAGCAGAAAGAGCTGTGGCTGCTTGCCTCAAGCTGGAGCAGCTGTAGCCAATACTGTTGTTGGATACCTACAAGAGTTTATCACCATCCAAAACAAAAGTTATGCTCCCAAATTAACATTCGTGAATAAAATTCATCTTTAACTAGATGTGTAGCATACATCGCCGAAAAGCAGAAAATTATGTTGACCGATAAGCCCCCTATTTTTAAAACATTTGCACTGAAAATAAATCAAAACATGGATGAGGTATATGCTTTAGCAAGTAGTGTGTGAAAAACCTGGGTCTTTGTTTGTTCTCTCAAAAGCATGAACATCTGTGAGTATGTGTGAACGTCTGTGAGCTTTGTATGTATGTATGGGTGTAGAGGTGTGTGTGTGTGTTATGCATGTGCGTGTTACGAGTGTGCGCGTGTGTATGTGAGCATGTGTGAAGTGGGTCAGATGCTGCAGAGCTGACCTCAGGCCCAGGGTAACATTACAGCCTGCTCCAGTGGCTCCTGTAGAACACAGGCTCCGTTTCTCCACAGGAGAACAATGGTGTTGTTCCCACAAAATCTGACACACTAACTCTGAAATATACTTGTCTGGATACTGTCAAAAGTCTGCTTGTATAAAAATTCAAATACTTCATATAGTGTTTATGATTGCAGCATTTCTACAGTTTTTAATGTGAAAAAGCTCTGGCAAATATGTGCAACTTTGATTCACGCAATAAGGATGTGGTTGACTTTGTTTAAATGAAATTGTATCTTTCAAGGTAGCAAGACTTTTGCTAATTAAGTTATAGTTTGTGTTCTATGAAATCCTGCAACTGTGTAAATAATGTAGATTCAAATTCATTCATTTTTTTTTTTCAGATTCAGATAACTTTATTTATCCCTCAAGGGGCAATTCATTTGAGCAGCATCAGAAACAGGACGCTGCTTACGGGTCGCACCAGCGTGAGCGTCAGACCCTTTAGGATTCTAAAGGGTCGAGTAGCCACTTTCCAGCAATAAAAACAAGTCATTTTAAATACTGTATGTTGCTTGTTATAATTACAGTTATGAAGAGGCAGGGTTTATCAGTTCTGGAGTTTTGAACTGTTCTCCTTGGAGCGTCTACAAAAATCTTAATCTTAATCTCAGAGAAAAAACTTACTTTTAAGTGAGTGTGAAATATTTTTGGAGGAGGCTTGACACTGTAGATCTTTTGCACCAATAGAGGAATGGCTGTTGTAGAATAATGTGTAGAATTTTCTATTAATCATATTAAAAATAACAGACAGAAATGACAATAAGAATATATGAGCCCTGACTTTTATTTTTTTTTTATTTTCTTCCTCACAGGATGAGTGACATAAACATGTTTCTTTCTGCTCCTCTCCGGTGACGTCGGGACAGGGCAGGGGTAGTCGTATAGACTGTCTTTTTGTACTCTGGCCACACTAAACAATCAGTGCCTTATGTCTGCCTCTGTCAATGGTATGTATTGTATTCACACATCTTCTATCTGTTGCAGAAGCACACATGGAGATTAAAACATGCCACCAGATTATGTTTAGGTTAATACAGCAAGTTGCTGCATTAACCTAAACATAATCTGGTGCATTAACCTAAACAAATTAACATAATCTGGTGCATTAACCTAAACAAATTAACACAATCTGGTGCATTAACCTCAACAAATTAACATTATCTAGGAGATCTATGCTTTTTCAGATATTTCAGAAGTTTGTGAGGACTGGGCTGTTTTATCTACAGCTGCACTGTCACTGTTGTCTGAAGAATATGTGACCCTGGCCTCACTGTTTATATTACAGCTCCATTGTAGCCACCTGAGCCTTTATTTAAAGTGAAACTAAACGCAGAATAAACTTTTTTCCACTGTTAAGACGTGTGTTTGGGGTCAAAATTGAATTATCTACAGTTTCCAGTTTCCTTTTTTGATTTTTCTTTTTTTGTTGTGCAAACTTTTGCAGTTATGTGTGCAAAAAAGGCTACTGTGCTGCCACGATCATCAGACGCTGCCAGTGCGTTTTCAGTACACGCCAACATCAGTACACGCCAACATCATTTTCAATTTTAGACAATGTAACCCGGATCTGTGCTGCACTGCCTCAGCAGCTGTAAACCTCACCTCACGTCAGGATCGTCCCACTGTCAATCAATGTCTGTTCATACCCACTGGGCGTCGCTTAAAAGGCATTCGAGCTTCTTCTACTTTAGTGAGCATGCTTTTGTTGACGTGCTTTTTAAGTAAAAAAAAAAAAAGTTGTATGTATTTTGTATATTTTGTTTTTTTCAGGTGACTCGAAGATACAGACAGTGATTAGAGGAAGCGGCTTTGGACTTGGCAGACATTTGATTTTCACACATTGATTTGTCTTGTTCTCCTCTTTGCCCTGTCTGTCATCCATTTCATATGTCAGGCTAACCTCAGCTATTGGCCGACTTCCATCGACACCAATGTACCACCAATAACCCCCAGTGTCCCTGTGCATTATTGCCTGACCTGCCAGACTTCATTCTTTTCCTGCACAAGCTTAATTAGGCTGGAGTGTCAGGTAGATCATCTATCAAACTGAAAACTAAAACAATTAAATAAAAGAAATTAAATAATTTTGTCCAAAATAAGCAAGATGCATTCAATTAAGCAGTTAAAAAAGTAGAGGTACAAATAAACTGTTGTAATTGGTGGATTGAAACAGTTGTCAGATTGTTTGTGTATAGCCTCAGACTCATAGAGACTCCTTTGAATAAAGTGGATGGAACCAAGGGCACATATAAGCTAAATTGATTTTTTGTTTCATTTTTAACCATGTTCAAACATTGTTTTCTCATTAAAAATGCAGCTGGAATTCTGTTAGCGAGATATTCTTCCCCTTATTAGAAATAAATGTTCTGAATGTTCCAGATTTCTAATGTCATATGGATCACTGAGATATTAAATCCATAAATCATCCAGAGCATTTCTGAATTATTAGCACATCAGGCAAATTTGGTTTGATGATTTCTTTATAATTTTTTATTGCAGTCAAAAGCTGAACGTGATAGCTCAATGTTTGATCAAGTTAAAACATAACTGCAGGGCTCTCAACTTTTGATTTTGGCTTGGAGTGAGATTTTTGTGAGGGTGCAAATCATTCGTAGGTTCTGGGGTGGAGTGAGGCGCTGAAATCTACATGGCGAATTTGTAAAGCAGTGACCTAATTGAAAGTCTGTTTTTTAGTGGTTGATGGGCATCAGACGTATTTCAGCAGTGGGGAAATCATGTTGTACATGGTGAAAAGAATGAGCGGGGGGTCTGGGGGTCCTCCCCAGAGATTTTTGAAAAAACAGACACATTTTGGTGCATTTGAGGCCTTTTACAGGCTTCAAGTGGCTGAAAAAAGTGAGACTAAAATTGTCGTATTGGATAACACTTTCAATTACTCTGAGCTTATTTTATAAAATAAAAATTGGGTGGTCAAACAACCAAGTGAATAAAAGATAAATGGCAATTAGGCCTTTTGTTCACCTGGCCCTGTGTGGTCGAGTCTGGGAGTTCCTCAGGAGATTTTGGTCAAAATAGATGTAGTTTCCTGCAATCTGAAGTGTTTTTAACTAACAGATCCTATTTTCTAGCAGATTTACACTGGCACAAAGTCAGCTGTGTGTTAGAAAATTTCACCTTGAAATTTCTACTTTTAGGCATTCACATGTCCAAATCCTGTGTCAGTGGTTCACAGTGGAGTCCTAATACTCTTTGTTCTGTCCTGCTCAGTGGAGACATGTCAGTGAGGGGGCTTCAGACTGCAGCTCCTGGTTTTGCAGATGTTCAAACTGCAGGTCCTGAGACTGCAGCCTCCAGCTCTACCTCTGCTGGCTTTAGAGCTGCCTCTGTCTGTGAGCTGCTGCTACTTCACAGTGGACAATGCACATAGGCAACCAACAGCTCTGCCTAAACCTTTTGTGCAGACACTTCGTGGACTTATGTTTGTTATGTTGTTTTTTCTATTCAGGATATGGATCAGGATTTTGGATCTGCTGTGCATGCTCCATCACCATAATTTACTTTAACTTTCTGGAGGTGAAAAGTCATCCACACATTTCAGTAGAATTAGAAAGTAAGACCACAGTTTGAGACATTCTAATGTTGACAAATACTTTTTACGGCATAATATGAAAAAAACAACACTTTTTTTTTATCAAAACAAACATGCGTGGGCCCTCCTCCTCCCGGGCAAATAACAGTCCATTTTGTGGCAATACAAGTCTGTTTTTTTATTATCTATTTGGTGTAACAAAGACATAAAAATGTCAGAAACATGAAAGTATTATAACATTGTAATATTAATTAGAAGTTTTTCATGTTAGCTGCTGAGCCCCCACACCCCCTTTAAAGGTCCTTAAATCCCTTTCAAACAGCCCTGCACTTCCCACCGGAGACCGTGGAAACAGAGTCAGCCTTTACGCAGCATTGACAGTGGAGCTGGGCTGTAGAGGCTCTAAACTCCACAGACTTTACAAACATGGATCAGGACGTCTGAACTCACACTTAGTATCTCTTTTACGTGTCCTGTGTCCTGGGACAGTGAATGAAATGATCTGCAGTGTCCAGGGAATTAGTGGGACTCATTTTCAGCCCGGGAAAATTTTAATGGACCAGCCTCTGACAAATAAAAATGTAACCGTGTGGGCTCTAGCTGTTTTATCACCCTAGGCGAGATTTCAAATCACGCCCCTGATAGATAACCACTCTAGACCCTCAGACCATTAAGCCTGTAAATACAAATATATTTAAATCTAACAAGGTTCAGATGTAATTCAGGGGTGGTCTGGGGGAATTCTCCTACCTGGAGAATTTTTATAAAATCAAAGCAATTTCCTGTATTTTGGTGAGTTTTAGATGTGATAATCCTATTGTGTGATGTCAATTTTATATAATTAAAAAGACATGAGGCAGTTAAATAAACAAAAATACAAATAGGCTCCCCCATTGAGGCCAGATTTAGGGGGCCCAAGCCCAAATGCCCTTAGCTCCGCCCCTGTAAAACTGGGCTTTAGGAGCGTCGGGCAGACTGACTCGACCTGACAGGACTATACTGAGTGATCAGAGCAGAGAAAACACGAGAGCTGCTGCTTTTGTAAGGTTAGTGTCTGTTTTATGTCACATTCAGGGAAAAGTAAAAGCTGTAAAGACCTCTTCAAACATTTCCGCGGTGCGCCGTTTTGCGCGATTTTCCCCGCTGTTATTTACACACGTTATCTTTCACTGTACATTTTGGGCCTTTTCTCCGTAAATATAAGGCTGATTTGCACAAACTATGGATCACTATGAAGCTTCAGTTCACAGAATATCACTGGGAGTTTGAAATGCGTCTCAAAGAAACGATCTGTCTGTTAAACAGCTCTGATGTGACGCTGCCCTGACAGTCGCGCGCAGCTTCCCGAGGGAGGGAGAGAGAGAGAGAGAGAGAGAGAGAGAGAGAGAGAGAAGAAGAAGAAGAGAAAATGTATTGTATAGCACATTCATACAGAAACTGCAACACAATGTGCTTCCCAACACAAGAATACACAAAACAAAGATAAAAACAAATAAAAAAGATCTATTGAAAGGCGAATCTAAAAAGATGTGTCTTTAATTTACTTTTAAATGAGCTCAAGGTTGGAGCACATTTCATTTCATTTGGAAGTGCGTTCCATTTACAGGGGGCATAATGAGAGAAAGCAGCTTCTCCAATTTTTAATTTTGTGCGCGGAACAACAAGAAGATTAAGATCAGAAGATCTAAGACTTCGCGCAGGTTCATAAGGCATCAGGAGCTCAGAGATGTACTTAGGCGCGAAACCATGGAGCGCTTTATAAACAAGCAGCAGTATTTTAAAGTCAATTCTTGCCTGAATAGGCAGCCAGTGAAGATTTTTTAAATAGGTGTAATATGACATCGTTTTTTCGTTGAGTCAAACCGAGCAGCTGGTTTGGATCACTGCATGTTTAATTACTTCTGAGGAGCGTAAAAGTAGGGTCGGCTTAGGCCCTATGCAATCGGGTACCAGCCCTATAAAAGGAGTTTCCTGGTATCTCCCCCTGACGTCAGGTAAATCATCTGTAGTAGTAGCTGTATGTTGGTGAAATATCGAATGGACAGAAAAAGTTAAAATCTTCGCTTGTACTGTGGGCTCGGAGTGGATCATTGCTTAAAGCCGCGCGACTCGCTGCAGCCGTGCGGTTGGTGTTCTGTGAGGCCGATTGCCCCGGACCTCCTCATCACGCCCTCCCTTCTTGGGTTACTGTTGGCCCGCTATGGAGTGACCTCACTGGAGAGGGGCCAGTGATGCCTCGCCGCAAGTGTACGGGCTAACGTGACCCATGGTCGACAGTTACACGTCGGCCACGTGACTTAAGCCGTTTGCACTCTTTTGAAGTAAAGAGCCTTCACACGAGCTCAATGAGGACAATGAAACAAGGACTACAAAACTGTGGTCTGACTATACGACTGCTATGATTGGGGAAAAGGAGATAAGAACTTGTTTTGTTTGTTTTAATTATATATTAGCATTTATTAAAATAAAATGTCTAAAATTTATATGCCTCTTGTCCAATCAGTAGCTGTGTAAGCCTTTAGGCTAGATATTCCCCAGGTAAATGGGGTGGCGTTGGGCAACAATTTACAATTTGTAGCTAAGTAAATCTGGCCTGCCCTAGCGCTCGGTCACATAAAGACCATTACAATATCTAATCTGCTTGTGACAAACGCATGTATGAGTATTTCAGCGTCTGCCATGGAGAGAAATCCTCTACTTTAGGATATTTTTTAAATGGAAAAAAGATTTTGTAACATGATTAATATGTTGATTAAAGTTGAGTTCAGAATCAATGATAACTCCTAGATTTCTTGCATGCTCCTTGGGATTAATACCAGAGGAGCTGATGTGAGTCATTAATTGCCGTCTTTTCTCCTTTGGTCCGAGTACAATAATTTCTGTTTTATCAGAATTTAACTGCAAAAAATTTTGTTTCATCCAACTATTAATGTCATTAATACACTGCAGAAGAGTATGAGTAAGTTTCAGATCTTCAAAGGGAAGAGATATGTATAACTGAGTGTCGTCAGCGTAATTATGATATTGTATATTGTATTTGCGTATAACATCACCAAGTGGGAGTAAGTATAAATTAAATAAAAGTGGACCAAGGATTGAACCTTGCGGAACTCCACACAATAATGGAACCTTATGAGATGAATAGTTTTCCAGAGAAACAAAGAAATCCTGTTACTGAGGTAGCTTTGAACCATTCTAGGACACACCTGAGAAACCCACCCTATGTTCTAGCCTATGAAGGAGGATATCGTGATCAACTGTATCGAATGCTGAGCTCAGATCAAGAAGCACAAGAATACATAGATTTCCAGAGTCTAAGTGAATGCGAAGATCATTAACAACTCTGACAAGTGCAGTCTCTGTGCTATGATTAGACCTAAAGCCTGACTGAAAAACATCAAATAAATTATTAGTAACTAAATAATTGTTTACCTGATTGAAGACAACTTTTTCTATTATTTTACCTAGGAAATGTATATTAGAAATTGGTCTATAATTATTCATATCAATTGGATTCAAGTTATTCTTTTTTAAAAGAGGCTTAATAACAGCTGTTTTAAAAGAATTTGGAAAAACACCAGATTGAAGAGAACAATTTACTATTTGAAGCACATCTGTTTGCAAACAGTTAAAAACTGATTTTAAAAAAGAAGTGGGAAGCGGATCAAGGCAACATGTTGAGGAGTTTAATTTAAGAGCTACTTCCGTAAGGGACTTGGTGTCAATTAATTTAAAATGGGAAATTTCACTAATCATGTTGCATTCAATAGGAGCCGTACTATCAAAAAGGTTAGAAGGCCTAATTTTATTCCTAATGTCAACTATTTTTTTACTAAAAAATGATGCAAATTCATTACATTTTGAAGTGGAAAGAAGAGCTGCATGTATTCCAGATGTAGGATTAATAATTCTATTGATTGTTGAAAACAGAATTTTTGCATTATTTGTGTTATTGCTAATAATTTCAGAAAAAAATCTTTGCCTAGCAGTTCGCATTGCTTTGTTATAGTTGGAGAGACTACCTTTTAAAATATCATAATTTATTTGAATTTTATTTTTCCTCCATTTTCTTTCAGCTCGCCTAGATTGCTGTCTTAATTGCACTACATTTTCATCATTTGCCCAGGGTGCTTTTTGCTTAGAAATGTTTTTTGTTTTTAACGGTGCAATATTATCAATAATATTATTGAGATTTGCATACAAATTTTCTACAAGCTTATCAGGAGAACTTGAGGAGACAAGCTCTGCATTATGCACTACAGCAGTGTAGGAATGAATAAAGGACTCGGTAGTGCTAGAATTAATATAGCGTTTTTTAACTGTATGAACTCGTTGTAGTTTTTTGGGGGTAAATAAGGCATTAAAAAAAATGCAAAAATGATCTGAAATTGTGAGATCTTTGATTGATGCAATGTTAATGTTGAGACCTTTTGACATGACTAAGTCTAAGGTATGTCCTCGATTGTGAGTTGGTCCTGAAACATGCTGTGTAAAATCAAAAACATCCAACAGCTCCATAAACATGTTTGTGTCATGATCACTGGGGTTATCAATATGAAAGTTTAGGTCTCCTGATATAAGAATATATTCAAATTCAATGCATAGTTTAGACAGCAGTTCAGAAAACTCCTCATGGAAACCCTGCTTACTCTTAGGTGGACGATAGACAATGACAGCGAGAACAGAGAACAACTCACAGACTACCTTAAATGCAAAAACTTCAAATGTGTTAAAGACATCAAGTTTAACAGGAATACAGTTAAAAGTATTTTTAAAAACCACAGCAATACCACCACCTCGACTGTGTAATCTTGGAGAATTCATAAAATCATAGTTTGAAGGACAAATTTCTATTAACTGACTATTTTCATCACATCTAAGCCATGTTTCTGTCAAAAGCAAGAAATCAATGTCAGATGAACTTACAACATCATTCAATATAAAAGATTTGTTGGAGAGTGAGCGTGAATTAAACAATGCAAATTTTACACATTTGTTACCAGGGCAAGCAGACTTGATAGGTTGTTTGATATCAACAAATCTAAGATTTCTAGGATTAACTCCTCTTGTTTCATTCCTAAAACTTTTTTCTTTTTGTCTAGATGACACTATGGTAGGAATAGGCCTAAATGTATCCAAAGAAACCAATTTTAGTGATTGACCAGTAGATGGTGCTGGTGCAGGTGTATTCAATCTAATGTTTACGGAAGAGTTGTACGTTGTGGCAATGGATTCTGATGGAATGTCATGTAAAGCGCTATTTGTTCTTCGCGTATACAGTCACCCAGATGAGATATGTGCAGACTCCAAAGTCAGTTTAATGTTGTCACTTAGTAAGTTTTTTCCAGCCTTATTTAGATGGATTCCGTCACGAGCAAATAAACTATTCCTCTTCCAAAATCCACAAAAGTTATCCACAAAAGGTATTCCCAAGCTTCTGCAGTAACCCTTTAGCCAAACATGAAGCTGGCGGATCCGACTATATTTCATGTCGCCAAAACTAGGAGATGGTATTGGACCAGAAATTACGCACTGTTTTCCTGAGTTTAGCATTGTGTCGATTAGCGATTTAAAGTCTCTTTCCAATACCACAGATTGTTGTAACTTAATGTCATTTGAGCCGACGTGCACTATTACAGTAGATACATCCATACGATTTGGCAGTGTGTCTGTGAGCACGGTGTTTATGTGTGATACCTGGGCTCCTGGGTGACACTGGGTTTCGGCTTGTGGGACGAACACGTCGCGTACCATGGATGAACCGATAAGTAGCCGGGAGCAGCTCTTGTCAGCGAGGAGGGAGCGACGCAGCTTCCTTTGCACATCGGAAGCGGTGGCTTTGTTAGATGTGATTAGGCTACTTAATAGGATCACTCTCCCTCTTTTGCCTTGTCTACCAAGGGAGAGCTACACTCGCTCCGCTGGCAGCTCCACGCGGAGGGGGAGTCTTCTTGTTGACGAAAAGGAGGAACCCTCACCGTTGTCTAAGTATGAACCTAGTGCCTAGACCAGGCTCTGAATGCGTCTGTTATCTAGAATTGGGATTCCTTACAGGTTCTTCTATCTTCACAACATAGTGACCAAGGGCACTAGAGCGAGTGTGGCTAGATTTTAGATAGAAGGCAAGTCTTGGATCATATAGCTCGACAGATTTTCGAGCTCCGTTTTTATCTTCTGGTGTGTGAGGAAACGTGAGCTGGCGTTTACATTCAGCAGCCAGCAAAGGACCTGAAGATCTTTTCTTTTGTGATCCAGACATTTCTATGTCNCCCAACACAAGAATACACAAAACAGATAAAAAACAAAATAAAAAGATCTATTGAAAGGCGAATCTAAAAGATGATGTGTCTTTAATTTACTTTTAAATGAGCTCAAGGTTGGAGCACATTTCATTTCATTTGGAAGTGCGTTCCATTTACAGGGGGCATAATGAGAGAAAGCAGCTTCTCCAATTTTTAATTTTGTGCGCGGAACAACAAGAAGATTAAGATCAGAAGATCTAAGACTTCGCGCAGGTTCATAAGGCATCAGGAGCTCAGAGATGTACTTAGGCGCGAAACCATGGAGCGCTTTTATAAACAAGCAGCAGTATTTTAAAGTCAATTCTTGCCTGAATAGGCAGCCAGTGAAGATTTTTTAAAATAGGTTGTATATGACATCGTTTTTTCGTTCGAGTCAGAACACGAGCAGCTGAGTTTTGGATCAGCTGCAGTCGTTTAATTGACTTCTGAGGGAGGCCTGTATAAATGTAGTGGGTCGGGCTTTAGGCGCCCTATGTGGCCAATCGGGGTTAGACCAGGCCCTATAAAAAGGGAGCCTTTCACCTGGCTGATCTCTCCCACCTTTGACGTCACCCGCGTATCCGGAAATCAACTCTGGTAGTAGTAGCGTGCTGCATGGCTGGGGTGCGTTTAGAAATCATCGAGAATGGCGTCAAGCACCGGTGATAAAAGTCTAAAAATGCTCCCTCGCTCTGGTACGTGCTGCGGCTCGGAGTGGGACTCCATTAGCTAAAAGCGCGCGCACGACTCGCTGTCAAAGCCGTGCGTGGTTGGTGTCTGTGGAGGCCAGAGTTGGCCCCGGACCTCCTCATCACGCCCTCCCTTCTTGGGGTTACTGTTTGGCCCGCTATGGAGTGACCTCCACTGGACGAGGCGGCCAGTGGATGCCTCGCCGGCAAGTGTACGGGGCTAACGTGGGACCCATGGTGCGACAGGTTACACGGTCGGCCACGTGACTTAAGCCGTTTGCACTCTTTTGAAGTAAAGAAGCCTTCACAACGAAGCTCAATGAGGACAATGGTAATACAAGGACTACAAAAACTGTGGGTCTGACTATACGACTGCCTATGACTTTGGGGGAAAAGGGACGAATAAGAAACTTTGTTTTGTTTGTTTTAAATTATAATATTAGCATTTATTAAAATAAAATGTCTAAAAATTTTATATGCCTTCTTGTCCAATCAGTACGAACCTGTGTAAGCCTTTAGGCTAGATAATTTCCCCAGGTAAATGGGGTGGCGTTGTGGCAACAATTTACAATTTGTAAGCTAAGTAAATCTGGGCCCTGCCCTAGCGCTCGGTCACATAAAGACCATTACAAATAATCTAATCTGCTTGTGACAAACGCATGTATAGTATTTCAGCGTCTGCCATGGAGAGAAATCCTCTTACTTTAGAGATATTTTTTAAATGGAAAAAAGATAATTTGTAACATGATTAATATGTTGATTAAAGTTGAGTTCAGAATCAATGATAACTCCTAGATTTCTTGCATGCTCCTTGGATTAATACCAGAGGAGCTGATGTGAGTCATTAATTGCCGTCTTTTCTCCTTTGGTCCGAGTACAATAATTTCTGTTTTATCAGAATTTAACTGCAAAAAATTTTGTTTCATCCAACTATTAATGTCATTAATACACTGCAGAAGAGTATGAGTAAGTTTCAGATCTTCAAAGGGAAGAGATATGTATAACTGAGTGTCGTCAGCGTAATTATGATATTGTATATTGTATTTGCGTATAACATCACCAAGTGGGAGTAAGTATAAATTAAATAAAAGTGGACCAAGGATTGAACCTTGCGGAACTCCACACAATAATGGAACCTTATGAGATGAATAGTTTTCCAGAGAAACAAAGAAATCCCTGTTACTGAGGTAGCTTTTGAACCATTCTAGGACACACCCTGAGAAACCCACCCTATGTTCTAGCCTATGAAGGAGGATATCGTGATCAACTGTATCGAATGCTGAGCTCAGATCAAGAAGCACAAGAATACATAGATTTCCAGAGTCTAAGTGAATGCGAAGATCATTAACAACTCTGACAAGTGCAGTCTCTGTGCTATGATTAGACCTAAAGCCTGACTGAAAAACATCAAATAAATTATTAGTAACTAAATAATTGTTTACCTGATTGAAGACAACTTTTTCTATTATTTTACCTAGGAAATGTATATTAGAAATTGGTCTATAATTATTCATATCAATTGGATTCAAGTTATTCTTTTTTAAAAGAGGCTTAATAACAGCTGTTTTAAAAGAATTTGGAAAAACACCAGATTGAAGAGAACAATTTACTATTTGAAGCACATCTGTTTGCAAACAGTTAAAAACTGATTTTAAAAAAGAAGTGGGAAGCGGATCAAGGCAACATGTTGAGGAGTTTAATTTAAGAGCTACTTCCGTAAGGGACTTGGTGTCAATTAATTTAAAATGGGAAATTTCACTAATCATGTTGCATTCAATAGGAGCCGTACTATCAAAAAGGTTAGAAGGCCTAATTTTATTCCTAATGTCAACTATTTTTTTACTAAAAAATGATGCAAATTCATTACATTTTGAAGTGGAAAGAAGAGCTGCATGTATTCCAGATGTAGGATTAATAATTCTATTGATTGTTGAAAACAGAATTTTGCATTATTTGTGTTATTGCTAATAATTTCAGAAAAAAATCTTTGCCTAGCAGTTCGCATTGCTTTGTTATAGTTGGAGAGACTACCTTTTAAAATATCATAATTTATTTGAATTTTATTTTCCTCCATTTTCTTTCAGCTCGCCTAGATTGCTGTCTTAATTGCACTACATTTTCATCATTTGCCCAGGGTGCTTTTTGCTTAGAAATGTTTTTTGTTTTTAACGGTGCAATATTATCAATATATTATTGAGATTTGCATACAAATTTTCTACAAGCTTATCAGGAGAACTTGAGGAGACAAGCTCTGCATTATGCACTACAGCAGTGTAGAATGAATAAAGGACTCGGTAGTGCTAGAATTAATATAGCGTTTTTTAACTGTATGAACTCGTTGTAGATTTTTGGGGTAAATAAGGCATTAAAAAAATGCAAAAATGATCTGAAATTGTGAGATCTTTGATTGATGCAATGTTAATGTTGAGACCTTTTGACATGACTAAGTCTAAGGTATGTCCTCGATTGTGAGTTGGTCCTGAAACATGCTGTGTAAAATCAAAAACATCCAACAGCTCCATAAACATGTTTGTGTCATGATCACTGGGGTTATCAATATGAAAGTTTAGGTCTCCTGATATAAGAATATATTCAAATCAATGCATAGTTTAGACAGCAGTTCAGAAAACTCCTCATGGAAACCCTGCTTACTCTTAGGTGGACGATAGACAATGACAGCGAGAACAGAGAACAACTCACAGACTACCTTAAATGCAAAAACTTCAAATGTGTTAAAGACATCAAGTTTAACAGGAATACAGTTAAAAGTATTTTTAAAAACCACAGCAATACCACCACCTCGACTGTGTAATCTTGGAGAATTCATAAAATCATAGTTTGAAGGACAAATTTCTATTAACTGACTATTTTCATCACATCTAAGCCATGTTTCTGTCAAAAGCAAAAAATCAATGTCAGATGAACTTACAACATCATTCAATATAAAAGATTTGTTGGAGAGTGAGCGTGAATTAAACAATGCAAATTTTACACATTTGTTACCAGGGCAAGCAGACTTGATAGGTTGTTTGATATCAACAAATCTAAGATTTCTAGGATTAACTCCTCTTGTTTCATTCCTAAAACTTTTTTCTTTTTGTCTAGATGACACTATGGTAGGAATAGGCCTAAATGTATCCAAAGAAACCAATTTTAGTGATTGACCAGTAGATGGTGCTGGTGCAGGTATATTCAATCTAATGTTTACGGAAGAGTTGTACATTGTGGCAATGGATTCTGATGGAATGTCATGTAAAGCGCTATTTGTTCTTCGCGTATACAGTCACCCAGATGAGATATGTGCAGACTCCAAGTCAGTTTAATGTTGTCACTTAGTAAGTTTTTTCCAGCCTTATTTAGATGGATTCCGTCACGAGCAAATAAACTATTCCTCTTCCAAAATCCACAAAAGTTATCCACAAAAGGTATTCCCAAGCTTCTGCAGTAACCCTTTAGCCAAACATGAAGCTGGCGGATCCGACTATATTTCATGTCGCCAAAACTAGGAGATGGTATTGGACCAGAAATTACGCACTGTTTTCCTGAGTTTAGCATTGTGTCGATTAGCGATTTAAAGTCTCTTTCCAATACCACAGATTGTTGTAACTTAATGTCATTTGAGCCGACGTGCACTATTACAGTAGATACATCCATACGATTTGGCAGTGTGTCTGTGAGCACGGTGTTTATGTGTGATACTGGGCTCCTGGGTGACACTGGGTTTCGGCTTGTGGGACGAACACGTCGCGTACCATGGATGAACCGATAAGTAGCCGGGAGCAGCTCTTGTTCAGCGAAGGAGGACGACGCAGCTTCTTTGACATCGGAAGCGGCTGGCTTTGTTGTTGATTAGGTCTAATAGACTTCTCGCCTCTTTGCCTTGTTACAAGGGGAGCTACACTGTCCCGTGTAGCTCCAAGCGGAGAGGGGAGCTCTTCTTGATTTGACAAAAAGGGAAACTCACCCGTGTCTAAAATGTTGAACCTATTAGACAGCTCTAATCGCTGATCCTGAATTGGATTTCCTTTCCGCTTACTCTTCACAACATGTGACCAGGCACGCGATGGAGTAGAGGCAGTTGGACCTGTAGCTCCACCAGATCTTCGCCGTGTATCTTGCTGGGTGGAGGAGGAAAGTGCCTGGCTACATCCCACGCCAGCAGAGGCCGAACAGCTACGGTCGCATCTAGATCTTTTGTGGTAACGTTATGTTTTCCCACTACAACCACCGAGTCCATAAGGGGCTCGGAAGGCTGCGTCTGGACTTGAGTCAGCAGAGAGAAGCGATTCTCTAACTCCGTCATCCTCGCTTCCAAAAGGGAACAACTGCCACAGTTCGCCGAGCCGGTGAGTGACGTCATGCTGTAAGGAAGTAAAAACTCCAGCAGTAAATTGCTCAGATGAATGAAATACTTTTGTATCTTAAAACGGATGTAGTCACAACCGTTTTAGTATCAAACTTACACACAAGGGCTCCAAAAGGAGCCCACTGCGTTGAGATCACTCAAGGTATCAAAGCGCTGAACCGTCTGCAGCGCACGGAGTAGGTTGAGGCTTGCTTTAGTCCAGTAAAGCGACCAAAACTAGGCTGATCAGTATAATGTTCACTGTCCATGTGCATTAACTATCCAGCAATGCACCAATTTACAGGACAACCAAAAATGGTCCGCAGAAAACACAAAAATTTATCTATTATGGGAATCAGCAGCCTCCGTGCCAAACAGCACAACCGGAACCGGATCAGTTATCCAGAGAGAGAGAGAGAGAGAGAGTGAGAGAGAGAGAGAGAAAGAGAGCGATTTTAAGACAGCGCATCTGAAATTCAGATGCACTGCTCGGCCGTTCTAGGCTCTATACATTTGAGACTATTTAATTTTGGTTTAAAAAAAATTGTGTCTGATTTTTCAGCGTGAGAAATGCCAGGTGTGGCGTGAGAGCGTGTGAAGGAGGTGAATTGCGTGTGTCACACGGTCATTGCGTGAGAGTTGAGAGCCCTGTAACTGTCTATCATGTAGTTACACTTTGTTTTTGCAGAGCACGTTTAAAAGATGAGAGAAAATGTACAACAGATTATATCTGTCCTTAAATTGTGCAATAAACACTATATTCTCAAGAAAAGCTTATCTTTACAGCGGCATTTAAACTGTGTGTCATGAAATACATTTTTCTTTTCTGGTGTGTCTAGTATTGACTTGACACAACAATAAGTGTTGGCATTTTATGGATTTAGGTCTTGGTTAAGATTACAATTAGGCTTTAGTCAACATTGATAAAAATAAAACTGGCTCATGTCACAAACATGAAGAAAATGGAAAATGTGTTGACTGGACACATTCTTGACATATTGTGTGGCACAGACACACATTTTTGTGAGAGCAGGCTGGTACAGCATCAAATGCTTATCAGTGTCTGTTACATAACAATATGGTCATTGGCCTTTCATTAAGGCATTATTAAACAGCTTGTTATGGTCTGGAAACACAAAGCATGATGTCTCAGTTTATACCACTCTGAGTTAACAGGGACAGTATTGACATAACACACAAACAGTAAAAACAAACAGACAGAAATAGTAAAAGTCAAACATTAAGTTCAGTCCACTTATTTGGTTCTGTTTACTTAATCACTCACTATGAAGTGTAAAGAACCTGACTCACACCAATTTCTGCAATCCCTTTGCCCATTTTTCGTACATCTGCTCTTGTTCAGGTTTACAGTGATAAAAACAAACTCATGTCTACTGTCATAAACAGCTGACACTCATCAAAATGTTTTGATAGTCACTTTCAATTGAACAGAGAGTTGTGTGATTGTGATTACATAACAACCTAAGTGATTGGTTTTCTTGGTAAAACTTCAAAATAATCTCACAGTTATACACCATAACTCAGCTTAGATTCACCTGCTCTTTACTCTGCTCTCTCTCACTTAAAAAAAATAAATAAATACAAAATCTAAAAGTTGTAATTACATTTTTGCTGAGATCAGAACATCTAAATATCTCAGTATCGTCAAAAACACAGATGGAAGAAGAGTGTAAATAAACGTATTTCAGTGCAAGGCTAAAAGAAACATTAGCATTCCATGTCATAGCCTCTCCAGTCATTAAACCACATTTCCTGCTGAACATCAGTTGCTTATGTTGGCCCCTCTGGACATGTTTTGCTACCTCTAAAATCTTAATTAGCAGATGAAAGAAAGCATGAGTAGCCTTAGCTTATCAAAGGTCAGAGATGTGAAATCATGTGCCGCTAATTGGTATTCAGGGCTATTCTTAGACTTAGAAAAACCTTAGAGAGTCAGAGCCAATGCTCATATCGGAGTTGTGATTTAAATGTCAAAAGCTGCTTGAATTTGTCTGTGTCTGTCACTTTGCATTTGATGGACTCTTTGTTTTGACATGAACAGCCTTGATGAGTCAGTTTAGCTCAAAGTACTTTCATAAGAGTAATAACTAAGACTTTGGAGCTTTACAAATTATTGAAGTAGTTTTTAATGCAATTTATTAGCAAAATGTCTTACTATGTGAAAATGGGTAGGTGTGATGCAGGAAGCCTTGAGCGGTTTTTGGAGGGCAGTGAAAAAAGGTAAAAACTCAGACAAAAACTGAAAATGTGGTCCACAATTTTTTACTTGTTTTTCTTAAAGCATAGTTTACAAAGTGCACGTGCAAAAAAAAGTGCAAAGTGCATAGAGGACATGACTCTTCAGCAGCAGAACACAGAATGATTTTCAGAGGCGCCTTTTATCTGGTCTGGCTAACTGGATCAAGCTATGTAGATAACAAAAGGGATGTTCAATTTAACATTAGCTTTAAAAACCTAGTCCTAGTCCTCTAACACAAAACCAAAAAACCCACAATCTATCTAAAAACCCAGTATTTACATAAAAACCCTAAAACCAAACACCAACTATAATTAAAACCCTTAAACCATAAAACACCTAAACTAACTCCCCCCTGTGCCAATCTTCTGACTTGGTTTGGCCTGGAACCATATAAGGAGAGCTCGTTTCACCAGGGACCTCTTTGCCACCTGGACACAAGAAACAGAGGTAAGAACACAAAGCAAACACAATCCATTAAAACACTCTTAAAATACACTAAACACACACATCAACACTTAAAAACACTCTTTAACAGATATTGCACTAGCCCTATTGCACAAACACAATTTGTTTAAATTGGTAACAAGATTTTCCCTTTTCCTCCAGGGCCCAGCAGCTTCCAATTAAAGTGCACCTGTGCCCGGATCTAAAAAGTTGGTAAAAAGAGAAAACATTAAATAAATAAATTTTTAAAAACCAATTCTGTGCAATGTATTTTTTGTGCAAGTGCAAGTTATGTTTAAAAGTGCTGTGTGCTATTAAAAGTGCCAATGTATCTTAAAGTGCTCCAATTAAAGGTGCTTGAGTGCCAGGTAACAAATGGCCTATTTGTTACATTTCCCCCCTCCTCTCAAAAAGGCAAAGCCTTATTCTTCATCTATTCTGATAAGCAATCAGCAACAATGTTGGTCTTCCCTGGTTTGTAGTGGACGGTGAAGTTGTAAGGCTGTAGAGCAAGGTACCATCCTGCGATCCTGGTGTTTGCCTCTCTCATGCGATGCAGCCATTGGAGTGCTCGGTGATCTGTCTCCAGGATGAAGTGTCTTCCGAGCAGGTAATAGCGGAGAGAGTCGATAGCCCACTTCATCGCCAAACACTCCTTCTCTACTGCCGAGTAGCGAGTCTCCCGGTCCAGCAGCCGACGACTCAGGAACACGACTGGTCTTCTGTCTCCATCCTTTTCCTGAAGGAGGACCGCTCCTAGTCCCACTCCAGATGCATCTGTTTGGAGGATGAACGGCAGGTCGAAATCAGGACTCTGAAGAACCGGTCGGGTGCAGATGGACTCCTTAAGGTCATTGAAGGCTCTGTTGCACGCCTCCGTCCAGCGAACTTTATTTGGGGCAGAGTTCTTCGTCAGGTCATTGAGGATCGCTGATCTGTCAGCAAACTGAGGGATGAACTTCCTGTACCATCCCACCAGGCCGATGAATCCCCTGACCTTCCTCTTTGTTGTGGGTACAGGGAAGGAACGGATGGCCTCCATCTTCTGAACTTGAGGCTTTATCTTCCCAAATCCGATAGTGTACCCAAGGTACTCGACTTCGCGATGAGCCATTGCGCACTTTTTTGGATTGATGGTCAGTCCCGCTGCCTGGATTCTCTTCAAGACCTCCTGAAGATGGTGGAGATGTTCTTTCCAGGATCGACTGTAGATCACCACATCATCAAGGTAAGCTGCAGAGAACTGTGACACATCCCGGAGCACATGGTCCATCAACCTCTGAAATGTGGCTGGAGCCCCCTGCAGGCCAAAGGGCATCACTCTGAACTGAAACAGACCAAATGGTGTTTTAAAAGCAGTCAGTTCTCTTGCCTCTGGTGCGAGTGCCAACTGCCAGTAGCCTCGAGACAGGTCCAGCGTTGTGATGTAGGCTGCGCTCCCCACACGCTCCAGAAGTTCATCGATGCGTGGCATTGGGTAGGGATCGAAGTTTGAGATGGCGTTCAAGTATCTAAAATCGATACAAAAACGCAGAGAACCATCCTTTTTTGGCACAAGCACAACAGGGCTACACCATTCACTGTCAGATATTTCAATGATTCCAAGTTCTAACATGAGTTCAATTTCCTTTTTTAATACTGGCACCAACCGCTCTGGGATCCTGTAGCTCCTTTGCCTCTTTGGTGCATCCTGTTTGAGCCGGATCTGATGTTGGACCAGCGAGGTAAAACCTGGAGTCTCCTGGAACAAATCTGCATTAAGTAGAGGTTTGAGCTCGTCCTGCTGAGAGGGAGAGAGGTGAGACAAGTCAATGGCAGCTGGCTCTGCGGCAGGGATGGGAAAGAACTTTTCACTAACTTCCTCATCCTTCACAGCACGCACCAAAAACTGCTGAGAGGTTCCTGGCGAACGATAAACTCTTTCAGTAGATTAATGTGAAAAACCTGATGTTTCTTAAGTCTCTCGGCATGAACAGTTCATAAGTGCCATTACTGACTTGTTTAGTGATTTCATATGGTCCATGCCACTTAGCAAGTAATTTGTTTTCACTTGTGGGTAAAAGTAACAGTACCTTTTGACCTGGTGTGAAGGTTCTGTTCTTCGCCTTCTGGTCATACCACGTTTTTTGTGAGGTTTGTGCTGCCTTTAAGTTCTCTTGTGCCATCGCCGCCATTGCCTGGAGTCTCTCCCTCATTTTGAGAACGTAGGCCACAACGTTGTCTCCTTCTGGCTCGGTGCGCTCCCAGTGGTCCTTCAGCAGATCCAGAGGTCCTCTCACCTGGCGTCCATACAGCAACTCGAAAGGTGAAAAGCCAGTTGATGCTTGTGGGACCTCCCGATACGCGAAGAGCAGGTATGGAAGCCACTGGTCCCAGTCTTTGCCTGTAGTGGAGACAAACTTGCGAAGCATAGCTTTTAGTGTCTGGTTGTACCTCTCTACCAACCCGTCCGTTTGAGGGTGATAGGGAGTGGTCCGAATTCCCTTGACCCTAGCAACTGATAAACTTGTTGGAGGAGCTTTGAGAGAAAATTTGTGGCCACAATCCGTAAGTATTTCTTTAACTACCCCCACTCTAGAGAAGAGCTGCAAGAGACAGTTAGCAATCTGTTTAGCTTTAATTGACCTGAGTGGAAAGCTTCTGGGTAGCGTGTAGCATAATCTGAAAGAACCAAAATGTATCTGTTGCCTGCTGAGCTCCTTTCTAAGGGGCCGACAATGTCCATACCAATTCTTTCAAAAGGGGTCCCAATAATTGGGAGAGGTTGTAAGTGGGCTCGAGCTACTCCTTTATTTGACGTTAACTGGCAAACTTTACAGGAACTACAGAATTTGGAGACCTGTGAGAACATTCCCGGCCAAGCAAACCGGCTGCCAATACGTCTGAGTGTCTTTGAAATGCCATGTGGCCTGCCCATGGGACTGCGTGGCCTAACTCCATGACTTGAACACGTAATTTTTCAGGTAATGCTAGAGCCTCATTTTTGTCTTTGACTTGGTAAAGAAGACCGTTTTTTACAACATAGCTGGCTTCATCTAAGCAGCTACCTTTGCCTGTTTTGATACCCTCCTGCTCTTTGACTTTGTCGAACCAGGGTTTAAGTGTAACATCCTCTTTCTGCAGAGCCCCAATGTCTGAAGGGATGCAGACTTCTAATGGACTTAGAGGTTTTGGGAGCTCCTCTTTCCCTTTCTGTGAGCCAACAAACTTTTCCCTTCTCTTTTGAGCCTTGGGCTTTTTAGTTTTACATGGCTGAGTCTCTAGCTCCTCATCACAAAAGGGCAGCTCTTCAAAACACCTCTGGCTATCTGAGCTCTGGTGAAGACATTACAGGGTTTGGCTGATTCTGGAGTACATTGAACAAGGGGCTCTACAACTGGCTCAACAACCCTCTCTGGATGGGCAACATCTGCCTGCACAATCAGATCTGGAAGAGTTGGGATGTCGTTACCTAAGATCACAGCAAAAGGTAAGTTTTTAGCTAATGCAACATTAACCAGGTAAGTTTGCCCACCCACTGTGAGATAAACCTCTGCTGTAGGGTAACGGTGCTCATCTCCGTGGATACAGACAAGTGGAGTTTGGTCACTAGACTGTCGCTCAAGTGGAACCAAGGAAGACAAAACCACAGTCTGGAAACACCCGGAGTCTAACAATGCCTCTGCACGGTGGCCATTTACAAGCACTGCTGTTGTGCGCCCTGTCTTCTGCCCTGTCTGTACGGTTGCCGGCCTTGGTACAGAACAAAGAAGAGAGTGCCTGGATTTTAAAGCTGGGCAAAAGTGCTGCGTGTGACCAAGCTCATTACAGTTGTAGCACCTGACTTCCTGTGGTGGCGTTCTAAAGTGCTTTTTAACTGGGCGTGACTGCTGAATGGGAGGAGCTGACCTGCTGCTGTTTCTACTCTGGGCTGGACCAATCCCATCACCCCCAAAGGACTTACTTGGCATGGGCTGGCGAGGTTCGCGGCCAAAGTAGGAAGATCTGGTCCCTCGTCGAGCTGACATGAAGACCTCTGCCAGGCGGGCTGCTTCCTCTGCGGTGTCGGGGTCGTGCTCTTTAATCCAGACTTCCAGCTCAGGTGTGACCATGCGCAGGAACTGTTCCAGGATGAGCTTCTCAGACATCTTCTTGATGGTTGTCTTCTCGGGCTGAATCCATCTCGTGAACAGCTCTTTCAGACGGACGTAAAGTTCCCTCGGCGTCTCATTGGGTTCAATGTGAAGTGATCTGAAGCGGCGACGGTAGGTCTCTGATGTGATTTCGTATTTGGCCAGGATGGCGTCCTTCACTTTGTCGTAGTCTTCTGCGTCTTTCATGTCCATGACAACATAAGCACTTCGGGCTTTGCCTGTCAGCAGGGGTACCAGGCGAACATCCCATTCTTCATCCGGCCACCGACATACCTGAGCCATCCTTTCGAACGTGGTCAGAAAGTGTTCAATATCGTCGTCAGGTGCAAGTGGAAGAAGCTTGGGTTCCCGGTGTGGCCTGTAGGGGTAACGAGGCCCATAATCTTCATAGTCATCATCTTCTGTTGGTCCTTCTAATGTAACTTGAACAGTTTGTGAAACCCGCTCTGGGTGCGCAGATCGCTCTGCCTGCACCTGTAATAGCTGCTGCTGCTCTGGGTGCGCAGATCGCTCTGCCTGCACCTGTACTAGCTGCTGCTGAAGTTTGTTGACCTGATCCTGCACAGACTTCCAGCGCTGCTCCTGCTGGGTCCGTTCAGTTTCGGCCTTCTTGTCTCTTGTGTTCTGGGAATCAATCAAATACTTCATCATCCCAGCCAATTCCTCCATTTGTCCTTTGGACCACTTGCCTTTGCCCCCTGTTGGTCAATCGTCGTCGAACAGGGTCCCTCTTCCATCTGAATTTTTCCTTGTCTGGTATTCATCATGTACCTTATCACTGCAGCGCGGGAACACTTCTGACGCCAAATGTGATGCAGGAAGCCTTGAGCGGTTTTTGGAGGGCAGTGAAAAAAGGTAAAAACTCAGACAAAAACTGAAAATGTGGTCCACAATTTTTTACTTGTTTTTCTTAAAGCATAGTTTACAAAGTGCACGTGCAAAAAAAAGTGCAAAGTGCATAGAGGACATGACTCTTCAGCAGCAGAACACAGAATGATTTTCAAGGCGCCTTTTATCTGGTCTGGCTAACTGGATCAAGCTATGTAGATAACAAAAGGGATGTTCAATTTAACATTAGCTTTAAAAACCTAGTCCTAGTCCTCTAACACAAAACCAAAAAACCCACAATCTATCTAAAAACCCAGTATTTACATAAAAACCCTAAAACCAAACACCAACTATAATTAAAACCCTTAAACCATAAAACACCTAAACTAACTCCCCCCTGTGCCAATCTTCTGACTTGGTTTGGCCTGGAACCATATAAGGAGAGCTCGTTTCACCAGGGACCTCTTTGCCACCTGGACACAAGAAACAGAGGTAAGAACACAAAGCAAACACAATCCATTAAAACACTCTTAAAATACACTAAACACACACATCAACACTTAAAAACACTCTTTAACAGATATTGCACTAGCCTATTGCACAAACACAATTTGTTTAAATTGGTAACAAGATTTTCCCTTTTCCTCCAGGGCCCAGCAGCTTCCAATTAAAGTGCACCTGTGCCCGGATCTAAAAAGTTGGTAAAAAGAGAAAACATTAAATAAATAAATTTTTAAAAACCAATTCTGTGCAATGTATTTTTGTGCAAGTGCAAGTTATGTTTAAAAGTGCTGTGTGCTATTAAAAGTGCCAATGTATCTTAAAGTGCTCCAATTAAAGGTGCTGAGTGCCAGGTAACAAATGGCCTATTTGTTACAGTAGGCCTAACAAAAACTGAACTGAAATAAAGCGTATTAGTTGTAATATTGATAATTTGTGATTGCACTTGTCACTAAGATTCAAAACCAGACCCAACTAGTATGGAAGCTCTTAAAATATCTGTAAAAGGAAACATGATGTCTTTACTTTGTCCTAACTTCACCGATCATTCTACGCTGCTGGTCACAGATGACGATGGCACACATCTGGTCACTGAAAAGGAAATGAGCTTCTTACGCACATGTAATGGATTTGGACGTACTGAACGTGTGAATGAGGCAGACATGTGCTCAGACTGCCCACACCTGTGAAGACTCTGCTGAGATGAGTGTGGTGTGAAGAAGGCAGGCATGTGCGCAGACACTTTACCACATTCGAAGTCTTATTTTAGATTTTTCACATTTCAGGCAGGAGATGAGTGTGGAGGTGTTAGCCCATATGTTTATATATAAGAGCACCCTACTGTCATTTGTCTGTGCCTTTTCATAGCTATGCCACTGAACAAATAGAGCTGAATATATATTCGAAGTTAACCTTCGGGCGATTTTATTATATGGCCCCGTTGGCTCTTGCCATATCATAGTTCCTCCAATGCCATTTAAATGTGTGGCTTCATATTCTTCCTGTACATTATATGGCTGTCTGCCATCCACTGTCATTTTCTAAATAGAGCTTTTGTGCTCCTGTCATGGCAAAGGGCCTAACGTATGAATGTATTGTTTATGCCAGTAAAGATTTTCTTATGCACTGTATGATCCCACATTGTACAATATTCTGCCTTTTTAAAAAACAAATTTGGCCATGTCAGTTGATATTTTCAGTACAGTAAAAATATTTAATCAGAGAAAAACCTCAAGGTCTGCTGACATACAATGATCTAAATGAGGTTAAAATATGAGAACAGTAAAGATATGTTGGGTGTTGCACTGAAGGCTATTCAGAAGAAACATGAGCAGGACAAGTCTGGTGAAGTCACACTTCCATGATTCAATTAGATTTCATTCATCTAAGAAAGCATGAGTTATGTGTGGAGAGTCAGCTGCTCATGTAGCAGACCCTAGAAGCCGGGATCCAGCAGGAGAAAGGGTGTGCCTTTAGACTGGCGAAACATTTATCTAGATATTATATGCCCATACAACAGCCTGCAAATGTAATGAAATTTTTCTTTTTGAATGACTCTCTCTGACAGTATTGATACTGAGTGATTCTCTCTGACAGTATTGATTCTCAATAATTCTCTCTGACAGTATTGATTCCCAATGATTCTCTCTGACAGTATTGATCTCGAATATACTCAATAATTCTCTCTGACAGTATTGATTCCCAATGATTCTCTTGAAAGTATTGATACTCAGTGATTCTCTCTGACAGTATTGACACTTAATGATTCTCTTTGACAGTACTGATACTTAATGATTCTCTCTGGCAGTATTGATTCTCAATAATTCTCTCTGAGAGTATTGATACTCAGTGATTCTCTCTGACAGTATTCATACATAATGATTCCTCTCTGGACCAGTACTCTGAAGTATGATACTCAATGATTTCCTCTGACAATATTGATACTTAACGATTCTCTCTGACAGTATTGATACTTAATGATCCTCTCTGATTCATAATTGCAACACGAAGCTAATAAAGTTTCTAAAAATAATAAACCACTCTTTTAACAATCATAAAGTGATAATATGTGTGTTCCAAGGTTTAACATTAGACCACCTTCTGCCATTGCTGCCTTCTACTGTTCTGGCTGAATATGCACATTTTGAACTACTATTGACAAATAAATCACTTAAAATCCTGTAGACAAGCATCCTCATTAAAATACATGATATCATCAAAAATATTGATATTGTAATTCTGGCATTGGTACGAGTATCGGTAGATGAGGTAATGATGTAATATATCGCTGAATCCTAACAGAAATCCTCACCATCAGTAACATGAGCAGCCCAAACTGCTCCGAAGTGAACTAGTCTGAACGATCTGGGCTAATGGAAACATGGCTAAAGTGTCATCAGCGGAAGCTTAGACAGGCCAGACTAGAATACACACCACCACATTACACTGTCTAAGGTTCACGTCTTCTCTGCATTTGATCCAATAACAAACACACCTTTTATGACTGCAAACACAACACTCTGATTATCTCAATTACAACCACCAATCTGAGCTTAACCTGTCAGTATCACTTCCTCAAACTTTCCCTGTTCATCACACACCTTTCAAAAGTGTTCCTGTGATGTTTGTGAAGTAACTCTAACCTGTTTGTGTTGGCTGCCACAGTGAAACATTATACAGACATAGATCCTCTTGTCCCAGTTGTGGTGTGGTTGTGTGTGTTGAGAGAGAGAGAGACTCAGAGATACATTGGCTGCGCAGTGTTACTCTTGACCTTGCGTATGTGAATTATGGGTAACAGGTTTGTTTGTGCAGTCACAGACAGAGGCAGACTGTCTGTGGAAAAAGAGAAGCTAAATGACACAGTCTGCGAGTGGTGCTCCAGTCATAATACTAACTATTTTTGTCTGAGCTTGCAACGAGAACTGCTTGAAATTCAATCTATTCATTGGATCTGAATGATTAGCACATGAAAAGGTTTCGCATCATCTGCATAAATATTCAGCAACTATAACCAGGCTATTTTTGTGACAAGCTTCAAAACAGAATCAGTGTTAGTATCACCTGGATGCATTTATAATGTCATGTTAACTAAAGATGATTCAATTCAGGCTGTATGCAGATTAATTGTGATTATTTGAAGTGATAACTCGTGTTGTTTATTTGAAATACAATCCAGCAATTATAGCCTGACAAGATTATTTTAAACAATCACTGGTGAACAGTTGAATCTGGACTATTCCAAGCTACTAGTCTGGAGAGTTTGGTTGAATAAATAAATATTAGCTTCTTTGTGTCATGTTCTTGCTCTGTCCATCAACATTGCAACACAACTTTTTCGTAGTGTTGAACTTTAAACTCCACAATGCGAAACTTCAAAAGGAAAAGAAAACTTGTTTTGCCACCCGCTGCAGCTCTGTGTACACAGTCCTGTGTACAGTGGCTGAAGATAAACTTGTGTGCATTTGTGACATAACTACTGACCCTGGCCGTGCACGGCTCGGACTGAGGCTAAGAGCTTTTTACAGACACTGGAAATGGTGTAAAACTAACTATTCTCTAAATTCAGACAAAACAATGTGTTAAACAGCTCAAGAAAATACAGCATTTAAAATATGTTTGAAAATTATAGGATAGTGACAATAATATAACTGTTATCTTTTTCCTTAGCTACATGTTTTATGCTTTATTTTCAATATTTAAAAAAAATAATTTTAATAATAATCATTATTAAATATATTCTCTTTCTTAGAGTAATTTCCACTTGTTGAATTGCCAGATAAGTCAATTTGTGCAGCATTAAAAGATGAATTTTTGGCTCATTAATCAGGAAAAACAAACATACTGTTTCCATAAGAAAGGTATTTTATATTATATGTACATCAGATCTTTGATTTAAACACAAACTGATCTTTCACTTTCACTCAATTAGGATTGTAATTCAATGCAGACTCTTAATTCAACGTTTTGCATTCATCCAAGTTCACAAGCACAGCCCTGCATGTAATTATTGTATCTGTATTAAAAAGCATTCAAATTGACACTAATTATGAGCTTTTGGTGTTGTTGCTTAATCACAAACATACCTGGATCTGTTTTCATGTTTATTTCACAAATGTTTGAGTCATTTTGCTTTATGAGGCAGTTTAGCTCGGCTAAGCTCAAAATCTCTGCTATCTTGTGATTAGGTCATTAGTTAGTAGCAGCGTGTTTTCAGCCTCAGTTGAAATGGTTTCTCGAATGTATGAATGAAAAGAAGCAGGAACTCATTACTTGTTTATACTGCTCCAGCAAAGAAACAAAAAAATAAAAAAAATAAAAATACATACATCATTATTTAGGTGGCTTTAGTAAAAAACACAGATGACGACAGTTGAAATCTAAACTGCTTTTTTGATTGACTACACTTAAATAAAGCACAATGCAAAAATATTCAGCTTTGTGTAAAAGTAATTAGAATTTGAATTTAAGGTCTGTCAGCAGGGTATACGGTAGTTTAGTCTTATTAATTTATTTTTACAGCTTCTTCTTGTTAGGAGTGACTGGTGACTGAAGCCTCTTCCAGTAACTTTGGGACTTAGGCGGGGCAACACCCTGGACAGTGGCTATTGTCGCAGGGTTTAAAGACAGACCATTCACTCTTTCATTCATTCACATGGGGATTTTTTTTTTTTTTTTACAATGATGCCCTCTTAACCTAGACCAAACAATTACATTACCAACGAGTTTTATAGTTTTCTTAATTTAACAATAAAATACATTTTGCAACAATCATTTGGCCTGAAGTAAGATGGAATGTCATGAAAGAAGTCAGTAATAAAAAAATCTAGTTATGAGTTAATTTACAAATGCTTGATTTTTGATGATGAAAAAGCACACAAGTCTCCTAAAGCTTTAGATGCAATGAGCAGTGCATCTACTGTACCAATTCTCAGCCACTAGCACAGACATTCACTCACAGACCTAAAGATCCCTCATCATGTGACCTCATCCACAGGTCTTTCACCATATTGTACTTACTACCACTAAAATGATGACATAATTCTGCTCTGGTTTGTGTGGGTCAGGGGCAGTTTAAAACTACGGTAACATGAACTGTGCCTACAGTAATAGTCATACCAAAATCAAATCAAATACACAATTAATACATATTTACATGAAAACAATGATGACAGGTGTTTAGGCGTTTAGTACAAGGGGAATTGTTTTAGAATATTTAGCTTTGTTAGTTTTAGCAAGCAACCTCAGGATGAAAGTCTGCGCATAGTGTTTGCTGGATGGACGTCTAATGCATTCAGCAAATCCATTAGTAAATCTATTCAAATGATTTTAGTGAAGGTGCACACACACATACACAATGAAGGACTTCTTGTATTACCACTTAATGACATCACAAGATTGAGCAGGACTTTTCAGATGGGAAAAAGAACACAGCGTACATTTTTGCTTTAACTATTGCGAATAAAACAAAATCCAACTTCATGTGTGTTTATGAAAACAACATCAAAGCAAAAATGAACAAATAATCTAATACAGGCCCTTTAAAGAAATCCATGCTGATTATCATAACCTGACAGACCTCCTCACCCCAGCTCAGTGAGATTTAGTCTGCTGTAATCTTATAACAAGAAGGTAAAATGAACTCACAGATGAGGGGCAGTCATCCACAGTGGAACAGGTTCCTCTCTCTGTCTGCAGGCTGCTCCTTTCACATCAGATAAATCCACAAGATGATAGAAGCAGCAGAGGAGATGTGGTGAGGACGGAGAGCAGCCGAGCAAGTACGCACAAACGCAGACGCACACATGCACCGATGCGTTCTTTAATGTCCGTCTAACAGGGCTATTTAAACCACATGCAAAGAGAGCAACAGCAAAGCAAGCCAGCAGAGGAGACAGCCACTGACAATTGTTTTATAACCAGAGCAGCTCCTCCTCCACCAATCCCCAGCCTGGGCCCGCCTCCATCGCCATGGAAACAGCCGACAGGGGCTGTTCCTTCTCCTTGTGCCTCCTCTTCAGTCAGCTGTTGTGCAGTGTTGACATGAGCACATTCACACAGCTCCAGTTGTGTGTACTCTGCTGTGCCATCACCAAGCATTCACATTATATGTATTAACTGTATTATCACTCAAGGTTATTTTGAGTCACACTTGTAACTACTTGGGAATTTTGCTTGTTGCTCTTGGTAAAAATGAAAAACATTGAGTGAAAGTGGCTCTTCTTACCACAACATTGAACATTTTATAACAGGGATACCCTAAACTCATGTAACTCAAAGTCACATGGGTACGTAACAAGATGGGTAACTGTGTGTTGACTCCACATCCCAAGAGCCAAAACAAACCTCCAACAAACCACAAAGCTGAGAGGCATCAAAGCTCGGCACGATCTCCCAGCAACTAAACAAGAAAGGCTTCACAAACAAACAAACAATGTCATGCTTGGCAAACTGGAAATGTGTTTGATAAAACGTCTAGTTGTTTCTCTCTTATTATAACTGAAATGTGACTCTGATATGCCTGGCAATTTTATATGCTATTTTAAAGGAAACTTTAATAATAACTGCAATCTTCTTACATTTGTACTGCAAGATGGAACATACTACTTTTTTTTCAAAAGGCAGTGCTTTTTATTTTTAAATGCCCCAGTAATAATAGCTGACCAATAGGGATCCTAAAAAATAAACAAAAAACATAAAAACATGGGTTGAAAGTGGAAAAAGAAGAATTTAACAGTTCCATTCCAGAGTCAAGAATGAACCAGAAAAGGACCCAGATGCAGACAGACAGATGCACAGCTTAAAATATTTCTAATTAGATGCGAGTTGGCAGGATTTTGAGATTGAAAAGAGTACTGGGAGCAGAGGTGAGTATCGAGCTGGAGCAGGCCTTATCGAGGAGCAGATGTGAGTCCGAAGTAAACCGTGGGATTGCCTCCTCCAGGATCTACTCTTAAAGCAGGACCCTCTGCAGCTCTGCTCACACTCACAGTCTCACTAGATGACGTACTTTTACCACACTTTTGACACAAAAACAGTGTATTTTGAGCACGAATTCACAGCTATTTTTAGTACTTAGTATGTTACGCCGTGCATTTAGCACGATATGAAAAAGCGTAAAAATGACACAAGATTTTACAGCGTCAAAATAGGACGAGTTTTGATTGAAGCCGCGTGGGGATGTTTTCTTCAAGTGAAACAGGTAAGATTAGGCATAAAGTTACTAAAATTGGCAAGATTAGGTCTGGGGCTTGGGGCAGGTTAAGATTAGAATCAGGATTTCATTAATATTCATAAATAAGAACACGTCTTAACAACCACTATTGAAATGAATGGGGACTGTGGCGCGTACTATAATTACGCAAAACAGTTGTGAACTCGTGCTAATCATACGTTATTTACATGTTGTGTAATGTCGCGGCTCACTAAGGAGAGACTCATCAAGTGGGCCAGTTTGGGCTGCTTTGCACAGTGGGCTTCTCCCAGTATCCACTGTGGCCGTCCAGAGCTCACTTTGGTCCCATCAAGCAGGATAAACAGAATTGGATCGTACCATTCCGCTCTGAGCCGTGTCTATGGAAACATGGCTACAAATTCTGATGCAAAGCTATATTTTAAAGAACTTTTTCATATTTGTTCCTCAAAGCATGATTTTCTGAAAATAAATGTGGGTTGTTGATAAATCTGGCAAATCAGTTTTTATATTTATTTTTGGGGCTTTAAAACAAGAGAAAATGGGACCCTATGTGTTGTATATTTAATAAAAGTTTGAAGTTTATTTACAGTACATTTGATGTGAAAAGACAGTGAATACACTTCAAGTGTGTGTTCTCATGTTTTTTTTTGTTTTTTTTTTCAGAATGTTCAGAGCTATAATCTGACTTGTATAGAGCCTGTCCAGTCTAACTGAGAGACTATGGCTCCACCTAGTGATGAGCTTACAGTAGTGCATCTGCTGGGACAAACTTCAGCCACTGTGACTGGATCCAAAAAAAAAAAAAAAAAAGTTAGAGATTAGAAGACAGTTAGGAGAAAGCTTTTGACATGCTGTAGAGTAAAAAATAAAACACACATTAACCCTAAGACCTGTATAGTCAAAGTTTATCAAGTTTGCTTTCTGCTTATTTGCAGCCTGTATATATAATTGTGTAAGACTGAGCCAGTAATGTTTTCTTTCATTACAAACTCATCTACTCATCGATTTGCAGTGTCCATAACATTTTCTTAAGTGATCTGTGCAATAGATTGTGGGATGTGTCATAGCCCTAAATTAAGGTAGAGGAACTATGATAGAAAGCATACAGGCTGCATCTCTTAAATCCTTCCTAACTGAGCAGATTGTTTGGACAGTCCTTATCATAGCTTGTGTAAAACTAAAGTGAACTTAACACAGAAATAGAATCAACTTTTATTCACTGTCAAGCTGTGTATATGAGGTTAAAATTGAATTATCTATTGTTTCCAGGCCTTTTTTGGACATGTTTTTGTGTAAACTTGCTTATTTTGCAATTGTGTGTGCAAAAACTCCAACTTTCAGTACAGACTTTCAGTGCATTTTCAATACATGCCAATGTCACATTGTGTTGACGCCACAGCCAAGCTGCCCAGGTGGACTATAAACATTCCTCCTTCTGACATCGCCTGGGGAGTTAGTGTTGGGACTAAAAAGCAGCCATGCACAAATCTGTGACATTGTCTGTCATTTGGCTTATGTGGATAAGCAGGAAACCCGCATCAGTGTTCCTTTTTTCTCCTTTTAATCCTTAGACAAAGTACTCAGATGAGCTCATCTGATTATGTAAATGAAAAATTTCATACATGTCTGCAAAGGTAATGAACAAGGCATCTTGAAAAGCAACTAAGCTATCAGACCTGAGCTGCACTGCCTCAGCAGCTGTAAACCACACGCTCCATATTTTGTGCTGTCAGTCAATGTCTGTTCACTCCCACTGGGCGTCTCTTTTAAACTTTCACTTTTGTAAGTAAGTCTCTGACAACGCGTTAAGCCTCAATTTAAAGTAAAAATTAAATGCATAATCAAATTGTTTTTACTGTCAAGCTGTGAAAATGGGATGACATTAGAAGTCATTTGGTTTAGGTGGGGATAAACGGGTGATGCGAGGTGCAAAAGTTCCCAGAACTTCCCAGAAAAGTTAAAAAAAAAAACTAAAAATATTCACATGAGCTCATGTGCTTATGTAAAGAAAAAGTTTCATACATGTCTGTAAAGTTGATAAAAGGGTATCTTGAAGTGCAAGTAAGCCATTAAACCTGTGCTGCACAACCTGCAAGTAAGACCCCTCCAAATCAAAACCAAACTCGCATCACTTGCCAAGCTCAATGTTCATATTTCGTGCTGTCAATCAATGTCTGCTCACACCCACCTGGATGTCCCTTAAAAGGCCTGTGGGCATCTCCCACATTTGCAAGCCTGTTTGGAGTGCAGCTGTAGGAGGAGGAAGTCTCTGACCACAAGTTTAGTTTCATTTTAAGGAGCTGCAAGCTTTGGTGCTCTAATCGGACACAGCCACAGGAATTTTGATGCAAAGAAAACCACACGAGATAACACTTTTCTGTTGATTTTGTGCATTACACACGTGATTCTCTCCTGTCTGAAGCATTAGTCTCAGGTGTGTGTGTAGAAGAAGGTGCAAAGCCAAATGCGCTTTATTAAGCGCACACTAGATTTACTTCTCATCCTTGTCATTCAGGACATTTATAAGCTTACATTTTCAGTTACTATCGTTTGACCAGTGTAAATGTTGTCTGCTGATGTTGGTTTTATTTGCCAATAAAACTGTTCCGGAACAAAACTAATTAAAAGCTTTACTCCTGATGGAAGGATTTTCTGAAAACATCAGTGCTCAGAGCCTTTAACCAGAGTCTTTGAGTCTCATTCTTTTGGACCTCACATTCACTGTTCATAATTTAGTCCACATGAAGAGCAGACTTCTGAGGATCTGAAACCGGTTTAGATCCTCATTAGACCACACAGACCAGGTCCGAACCCAGGTGCAGTCCTAATGTGCCACAGATGTGTGTGTGAGAGAGAGAGAGAGAGAGAGAGAGAGAGAGAGAGAGAGAGAGAGAGAGAGAGAGAGAGAGAGAGAGAAAGAGAGAGAGAGAGAGAGAGAGAGAGAGAGAGAGAGAGAGAGAGGAGGAGAAGCAGACAGGAGAAGCCCATGTTTGTTTTACTGACAGTCTAATCTGATTGGACGATCTTTGACCTCTACCCTTCTCTGGTTTTCAGACTAGAAAACCTTTAGTACCAGGCTTAAATAACAAAAAAAAAAAATGCATATATTTACTTATTTATTATCATGATTACAACATTTAACTCTAACAAGCAGAAAATATTTTTCAGCAAACAAACATGCATGAATCAATCCAAATACAATTGCGAGTAACCTGATGATGAAAGACACTGTTTTACGTAACATAGTTGCAAATTTAGAAAAGTGTATTTTACAGAATATGTCTCCTTTAACTCTGTGTAAAACCTGAGTCTAAAAGAGATTTCCGCCCACACAAACTCACAGCGAGTGAGTGACAGCGGCGGTGTCGTGTTTCTCTTTGTGTTGAATCACCTCCTGCTCATCTGCATAAACACACCTCTCACACACACACGCTGCGCTGTGATTGGCCACAGGTTCCACTCTGCTTTGGAATCACAGTTCCAAACTTCATTCCAAGGAAAAGTGTGAGGATGAAGTGGATCTGAGCGGCTGCAGCCTGAGTGAGTACAGACACAAATCTACAAACACATACTTATTTTTAAAATCATTCTTTGTGCATTTGGCTTTTCGCTCGTTGTGGAATTTACACATTTTAAACAGTCAGTTTACACTTTTAACTTTTACAGAAGTGTCCAATCTGGTCCTGAAGATGTTTTCTTATTCAGTGCACTTCAATTACAGCTATAGTTTGCATTATATAGCTTTGTCCACAGTCCTTTTTGGTTCCTACAAACATCAAAAAACACAATCTGAAACCGAACAAGGGTTTGAATGTTTTTACACAACAAATTGTACATATCTGATTCCAAGCCCATTTATTGCACTTTGTATTTAAAGCAAATAGGAAAAATAGATTTTTTTTTGGGAGTCAGAATGTGTTATGTTACTTAAACTAAAATGTTCAAAATTGCATTATTATCATGAAATGATTTGATAAATATCATGTAATAATGTGTAAAACTGTAATTTTATAAAGTAATTAAAATTAAAGCCGCTAAAGCGGCGATGATAGCTCTCGCCAGCCACGCGACCGCTCTGCCACACACCCGCCCTCGACCTGCAACTTCCCAACATTGCATTTTCCTCTCCCGACCACTGCCCGGGCTCTTACTCTCCCCATTTCAAAAGTGCCATAGTATTTGAATGGCAAAATGGATAATCTCTGGAAGTTTTGCATTCCTATAGGTGGCGCTATAACCCAGACCATTGCGTTAGACAGAGTTTTGTGACCAGGCTCATCCAGTCTATTAGTGAATCAAATTTGAAGTCCATCTCACAAAGAGCATGTGTGCTAGAGATTTTTAGGGGTATTTTTCAGCATTCATTGCGCCCCTGCTGGCCAAGTATTGAAAATACACCATACCTGTAATGTAATTTTTTGCATCTCCTCACGCGTAGAATTTATTGTGTAAGTTTGGTAAAAATCACACAAAGTTGACATTTGAGGTGAATGGTAGGGGGCGCTATAGAGTGGAGTCTTCATATAAAAGTGAATCCATAATGTTTAGTCCAGGATCACACAATAGTGACTGAAGTCTGAGCTCTGTAGGTCAGAGCCTGTGGCCGTGACAGGTCTGTGAAGAAACAGGAAACGAAGGTGTTTTTCGCCGGCCTGCTGCGTGGAAACGGTGAGGAGTATCTAAAAAAATTGGATGATTATTGCATTTCAATGCCTCTAGATGCAGCAGGCCAAGTCTGAGCTCACTGGGCCCAAAAACCTAGGACTAGTTCGTTAAAATAAAAACGAAATCACAGTGGCGGCTGATTTTAGATCCAAAATGGCCGACTTCCTGTGTGACGTGGAGCATTGCACCAATTATGTTTTATGTTTGTCTCCATCAGCTCTGTCACTGTGGTAAATGTCATTGTCCTACTCCAGAGTAAACTTGTCCCAGTCTCCATTGGATTTTTACAGAAGGTGGCGCCGTAGAGCTGTTTGGTTAAAAGTGTGTAAAATACAGTTATGAATCTGATATGTACATTATTATATTTAATTCGGCCAACTTTGGTGTGAGTCTGTCACTGTTTCGTGACTTTTTATCTCACATTAGTGAAATAAGAGTCTCAGTGTCATTGACAATGTATAGGAGCTTTGGAGGCTCCTGGAGACAAAACTGTACAAAATAGAGCATAGGTCTGATTGACTTTTATGATCAGGGGCACATTAAGGATTAATGTGCAAAGTTTCACAAATAAAAGTCAAAGTAAATTTCCTATCCCCATTGTAATGTTTGTGCATGTCTATAGGTGGCGCTGTAGGCCCGACCGTTATGTTATAAATATGTTTGTAACCAGGGTCATCTAGTCTATAAGTGATTCAAGTTTCAAGTCAATCTGACAGAGGACGTGCGTGTTATAGATTTTAATGTTTTTTTTTGAGCATTCATTGCGCCCCTGCTGGCCAAGTATTGAAAATGCACCATAGCGTTAATGTAATTTTATGTGTCTTAGCAGGCATAGAATTTTTGGGCAAAGTTTCATGAAAATCGCACAAAGTTGACATTTCAGGGTATAGGTAGGGGGCGCTATAGAGTGGAGTCTTTCCATAAAAATGAATCCATAATGTTTAGTCCAGGGTCACACAATAGTGACTGAAGTCTGAGCTCTGTAGGTCAGAGCCTGTGGCCGTGACAGGTGTTCAAAGAAACAGGAAACGAAGGTGTTTTTTCGCCGTCGTACTGCGGGAAAACGGTGAGGAGTATCCAAAAAAATTGGATAACTATTGAAATTCAATGCCTCTAGATGCAGCAGGTCAAGTCTGAGCTCACTGGGCCCAAAAACCTAGGACTAGTTCGTTAAAATAAAAACGAAATCAAACTGGCGTCGCTGATTAAATCCAAAATGGCCGACTTCCTGTGCATCATAGAGCAGTGCGCCAAGTCAACTTTAGTCTTGTCTCATGGAGCTCTATCACTGTTCTGAGTTTCATAAGTCTAGGCCAAAATTTACCTGTTTCCTCTGCCATAGAGGTCTGATTCTAGGCGGCGCTGTCGAGTCGGTTTGGGTTCGACATTCTTGCGATGTCGAAATTATCGAAATTTTCGCCGGTCCGGTCGCGACGATGTACAGTGTACATACTTTTTCAGGGGGTCCAAGGGGTCAAAAACGCGATTGTTTAGGCAGAAAAAAAAAAAAATAATAATAATAATAATAATAAGAAACCAACGAAGAACAATAGCTCTCGCCAGATTAATCTGGCTCGAGCTAATTATACTTAAAAAAAAAGGATATAAAAATTATCAGGGAATAAGGTGATATTACCAGGTGATTTTGTTATAGTTTGAGGTTAAAACATGATCCTACCCTGATAATATCATCGTTTTACCTGATAATGACACAAAATGAACTGATCTACTTTGTCATCACTACGGTCCTGTAGGTTCTGTAGACTTCACATCATTTTAAAATGTAAAACTACTGATTCTTTCATTGAGTTAGAATATAGTTTTCTCCTCAGGAGTTGTTTTATTCACAAATCTGTGAGAAATGTTTCGTGAATTCAAGGTGCTCTGTTCCACCTTGTGATGTCATTAAGTGTTTTTTTCTAAAGTTAAATGCTACTAATCAAAATGTGTTGCCTTAAATATTTCAGTTTTACTTTTTGTTCAGTTTAGAAAGTCTCCAAATGGTTTTTGTTTCACTGAAAAGTGACACAGCTTAAACACGACTAAAACAGTAGCTGCAGCTTCAAAGACAGTCAAATCCAAGGAGGAGGACATTTAAATGATTGCTATGTGATTAGAAGTTTTTTTTTTGTTGTTTTTTTTTTTTTTACATGAATTTAAAGTGCATTACATGACAAGAAACAAAAACAACACACTTTTCTGATAATAATGAATTAACATTACATACATGTTAAATTAGCAGCAATAAAATAAATTCAGTAAATTCCTAGTCAAGATATAATTAGGAGCCAATAAAACATTTAAAAAAGGACAAACAACTTACAAGAAACATCAAACTACCTTCTAGACATATGTAAACTAGCAGCTGGTTAGTTAATAAGAAGGTCATTTTTATCCCTGTTGCCCCAGTTCACAGTTTATTTGAGCCGATTTGATTAGATTTGTCTGAATTGGATCAACATGATTTGGATTATTATTCACTTTAATATTTCTGTTTGTTCTCAACAAATCATGAGTTTTCATTTAAACTAAATATCCTTTGAACAAAACTGACAGTGGGAAACAAGTCGCAGAAATAGGGTGCGTTGTAGAATGTTATAATGATGATGATGATGATGACAATGATGATGACGATGATGATGATTTGTACGTTTTGTTGTCAAGAAGAATATATTCTTGACATTTTGTGGTATTTTATATTATAAATTGCATGAAAATGTGCCTATTGTATATATATATATATATATATATATATATATATATATATATATATATATATATATAATATATATATATATATATATCTTTATCTATCTAACTATATAATATATATAATATATATAATATATATATATATATATATATATATATATATATATATATATATATATATATATATATATATATATATATATTAAATGATGTATAAATCTAACAATCCATTACACAACATCATATTGTTTACAAAATGTGACACTTTAGTTTATTTTTAAATAATTGCTTGTTTCTCAGCTGACGAATTTCAATAGGAATGCAGTTCCAAACAGAAACTGCTCTGTAAAAAAATGTTTTCTTCATGAAATTAGTAAGGTGGCAACCTATAGCAAATATAGCATTAGAGACATATTTACAAAAGCCAACATTTTATCAAACTGGTTTTAAAAATCTTTTGCATTAGTCTGTTGGTGAGATGCCACAGAACCTAATCGCTCAGGTTTTATCAAGCCTCACTAAATATTACTTAGTAAAACTTGGTTGTTGTCAATATTTAGAACAACCTTTATAACCTCTGTTTTGTTTTTCAGGTTGGTGGCTTTCACCGAGATGCTAGCTTAGCCTTCTCACCATTAGCGTCACCATGCTTCTAGCTTTAGTCCTCACACTGGCCTTATCCTGTGATGCTGCTGAAAACTCCTCCTCCATCACGTTTCAGTACAGCATTTGGGAGGAGCAGCCCTTGGGAACTCAGGTCGGCAATCTGTCCAACGACCTCCGCAAACGGGATGAACTGGGAAAACTGGACCGCTTCCAAGTAGTGGAGCACGGAATAGCCTTGCCTTTTGCTGTTGACGCTCAGGATGGACTCATTACCACACAAGAACGATTAGACAGAGAACAGCTGTGTCCAAACGCAGACATGTGCCAGCTAGCTTTCAGCGTCCTGTATTGGGAAGGCAGCCATGTTAACTGCCTCAGAGTTCACGTTGAAATCACGGATCTGAATGATAACAGTCCGAGCTTTCCAAATCCACTTCAGGAATTGGAGATTTCTGAAACAGCAGCGTTACGTATGAGGATTCCGTTAGAACGTGCGGTCGATCCAGATGCAGGACCAAACGGGCTTCAGACTTACTCACTTTCGACAAACACGCATTTCGCTCTGGACGTCACAGAAGCTCGTGGTGGTGCCAAACAAGCCGAGTTGGTTATTATCAAAGAATTAGATCGTGAAGTTAAGGATGTTTTTGAGTTGACACTTGTAGCTTGGGACAAAGGGAATCCTCCAAGATCTGGAAGTACATTGGTTCGCATAAAAATCCAAGATTCAAACGATAACAGTCCGGCTTTTGAAGACAGTGCGCCCGTTCTGGAGCTTCGAGAAGACACGGAAATCGGAACGGTTGTTATAAACTTAAAAGCTGTAGATCCAGATGAAGGTACAAATGGTTTAGTAGAATATTCCATTAGCAAACATACACGTTCTGAGACAAAACGCCTCTTCACAATCGACTCACAAACTGGCGTTGTTAGCCTGAAAGCACTTCTTGATTACGACGATATAAATTCTCATGAAGTCATCATCCAGGCTCGTGACAAGGGCCCAAACTCCATCCCATCACACTGCAAAATCCACGTTAAAGTCATCGATGTTAATGATAATGCGCCGAGAATCCATGTTACTTGGACCACGCCCAGCTTGCCTGGGGCCAGTGTTCCAGAAGGAGCTGAATTAGGCACTTTTGTAGGCTTGGTGTTGGTTTCAGACGCAGACTCAGGTGAAAACGGAAAAGTTGTAGCCATTTTAAAAGACAATTCCGGTCCTTTTCAACTTGTTCAAATGCAGATCAATAATTACAAAATCATTACAAGTGGTTCGTTGGATCGAGAACAAGTCAGCAAGTTTACTGTCACCATTATTGCTCGGGACAGAGGAAATCCTCCCCTTCAGTCAATCTACAGTCTTCCTATTCACATTCTGGACCAAAACGACAACTCTCCAGTTTTTTCCACGTCAATTTACAAAACCGAAATCAGTGAAAATAATGAGCAGGATTACCGCTTACTAAAAGTAGAAGCGTATGACATGGACCTGGAACTTAATGGCAGAGTTTCCTACAGAATCCAAAGTACAAATGACGATAGTCCTTTCTCTATACACAGATCTACTGGAGTCATCACAGTTCACCATTCTCTGGATTATGAGCAAATGAAGTCCTATTCGTTTGTCGTTGAAGCTGTTGATCATGGATATCCGCCGCTAACAAGCACAGCGAAGGTTCAAATCCAGGTTTTGGATGTAAATGACAATCATCCGGTTATCGTAGAGCCAAAATCTAAAAGAGGAATAGTATCTGTAAGTGTTCCTGTCAATGCAGAAAAAGGAGAAATTGTCGCTGCACTTGGAGACAGCGAAACACTGCTAAATCAAGTTGAACAATTTCTTGCATTGACAATAAAAGCTACAGACTTGGATGAAGGACTCAACAGTGAGTTACGCTATGTGCTGAGCAAAGAGAGTAATAACGGGTTATTTAACTTGGACGAAACAAGCGGGAATTTGTACATAAACGCCACAAATGCAACAGACTTAATTGGAAAACAATTTAAAGTAGATGTGACTGTTCTGGATAAGGGAACTCCGTCTTTATCCACCAAAACTACGTTGGAAATGACTTTTATCAACCTAAAGGATCAATTAATAAGCTCCTCAGATGGAAATAGAAACCATTTGAGCTTTACCATGATGTTGGCCATTTGCTTAGGTGTTACTTGCTTACTGTTGTTGCTAGCCGTAGCATTGGTGACCACATTTTGCCGACCCGTTAAAAGAGAAAACCGGGCATACAACTGTAGATATGCAGAATCGACGTACACAAGGCATCCCAGGCGTCCGCATAAAAACATTCGGAAGTCTGACATCCAGCTAATCCCAATGATCCGAGGTCGTAAAGATGAACAATCCAACAATGATAATGAGTGCCAACCGCTTTCCTCACCGTCCGCCATGTCTGAACAGCAACAAAGCCAAAGACAATACACGCCGACGCCATCTTGTTTAAACACTAGCTTCCATTCGCAAAGTTACCAAGATTTCAACAGTTCCCAGTTTAGCATAAATCACGGAAAAACCCTGTGCAAACCTGGGAACATTGAACTGGACAGTCCTTTGGTCATAACGCCTGCTTCTTCTTATCGCACGCTTCGCAAGTCCAGAAACCAGTCTTCGTCCTCGTCTGCGTCGCACGTGAGCACGCTAAAACGACAAAAGAGCGAGGAGTCCAACGTGTCCCAGGCGACTTTGAGGAGACAGAAGATGGAAGCTCCAGACGCTGAGCAGCAGCAGCTTTGGAGGAATCTGGTGCGACTGTCGATGGCGGCGTTTGGAGACACCGTCCAGCTCTCAGCGGCTTCTCCGGACGTTCAGGTAAGACCTGTCGTGTATCCAAAAAAAACCCTAACACTGATTCTTCTGTTAACATAATTAAATGTAAAGACTATGAAAGATAAGCTGTTCCATAACATTTTGAGATTTACTGAGACTTTTGTTATCGATTTTAAGTGAGATGTTCTAACAAAAAGAACAAGGATGAAAATTTATTTCAGAGAATTTTTTTTATGTATTTTATTTAGTTTTTTTTAATGCATTCTTCCTCGCTATAATAACCCAAAAATATAGATGTAGCATATAGCACAGTAAACTGTTTTATACATTTGAGTTTTTGTGTGTAGTCTGTCTTAAAAAACAATGGAAGTTAGATAATGGGTAAAAACAAAGGTAAAACAAGAAGTTAAACAAAAACAAAAAACAACAACAACAACAACTAAAAAAATCTTTTCACAAGCTATACACTCACTTTAATGTTCAAAATGTCGCTTTGCTTGACAATGTGCCAATTGGTTATGTTCTTATTGCAAAATAATTTAAACATTGTAGTTGTTTTGACTTATACAAGAGTTTCTCTCACCATTGACTCTCATATTTTTGCCACTCACTGATAAAGCTCAGGATGACATGTTGTCCTCATCAACAGTGTGCAGCATCACTATGTGCAGGGCTCTGTGTCTGTAGTGTGTGTAATGTGTGTACGTAAAGGGCCCCAGGGCCAGTCAGTTTAGTGTTTGGGGTGTAACTGGACACTGCTTCTGCCCTGTCAGTAACAAACGACCCGAGAAATGAATTTTACCACCACAGAGTGAGAGTGAGAGAAAGAGATGAGGGGGTGTTAGAGAGAAAAGAAAGAGGGGAGAGATGGGGAGAGATAAGGAGAGAGAAGGCAGGAGGGTAAGTAGAGACAACAAGAGGAGAAGGGGAGCCTGAGCAGTGTGAGTTTGTTTTTTTAAATCTATAGTACATTATTTTGCTTCATGTCATAATGTAGTTTCTTGTCAAAAACATACCTGGTGAGTTGTATCTTGCAAGTTCAGACTGCATTCTTCTCTCTAACTGAAAGCACTTCCTGTAAAACAGGAAGTTCTTTAATGCGTTTTTAACAACAAACACCTTCACTTGATTCTTTTGGATAAATTCCGACTGGGAAATGCCCAACTTTGAAGCTCCAGCTAATGCTTTAACTTCATCAAAACAGCTTCACTCTTCACTTGCAACTTTCTGTGACAATCTAAACTGAACCAAAGACAAAACGAAGCTGTTCAAAAAGGTGAAGTTTATATTGAAGTCTATATTCTTGTGTATTGTAGACAACAGTCCATTTAAGTCCATTTAACTGAGGCTGAAGTAGCAGTTAACTTAGAACTTAATAACATCAGAAGGTGGAACAGAGCATTTTGAACATTACTTGTTGGAATGTCAGGATTCAGTACATCAGTAAACATGAATTCACACATCACAATATAAAACAAAGTCATTAATAAGCAAAATAGTGAGGTAGTCCATAGAATAGTGACTCTTTCAAACGCTTGTGATTGACTGAGATTAAAAATCATGTAACACTTCATTGTTGTTTCACAAAACCTTCCTGTCCCACAGTATGTGTCTCTCCAAGAAGAAGTTATTCCATTTATTTGATCCACATTAGTTATTACTGCAGCAATAAATATTCTTTCTGGGGTCTTTCTGTAACACATACATATAGAAAATTACATTACAATGGAAAAAAAAAATTATATATATATATATATATATATATATATATATATATATTATATATATATATATATATATATATATATATATATATCAATAGTTATTTTATACGTACATTTTGTCGGTAGTACCACAAGCAATTACAATTACATTCTAAAAATGTTAACACAAATATTTATTTTCTCCAGATTTTGCAGAAGCTGTTTTATTTTTCACATTTCACAAGTCAAGAGTTTTAATCAAATTTATAAATTTGATTCTGACAAATTTAATTACTCAAAATGTTTCCCCAAATATATTTTGTAGTCTTACTAACACTTCTGGACAGACTTATACATTCACTTGAGCACCGGTAATATAAGTAGTGTACTCCTAATTAAGTATGCATTTGTTCTGCTTCTTAATCATGCCCATATTTGACTTGATTAACTCTTTCACTGCCAGCCCATTTCTGGCTTTAACCCTCCTTCCCTGCCAGGCCTTTTGACAGCAAACTTTTGAGAACGTACTTTTTATAATGCAAACTTCAAGTAAGTGTTGTTTTCCTCTATTGTACTTCTTAGTCAAAGAATATGAGCAAAATAATGTCTTTAAGATAAAAAAAATACAAGGTTTACATGATTAAAACTTTGAGGACAAGTGTCTTTTTCATCTTTAAACCAACAAAAGAGACGAAAGGTGGCACAGCAGTTTTCTGATACAGATTATATAGATTCAGCCTCTTTCACAGGGCATAGATTATATGTAACCCTCCAAACATTAAGAAATACAGTAGTTTTACTTTGACCACTTATGGATCGCTCACGGAGGAGGAAGATTAGCTTTTTTTCCTGAAGACTTGCCACATGTGCCATTTCCTCAGAGTCCTAGTCCAGTTCATGATCTTCTTCATTTTAAAGTTTAAATATCTGCTTAAACTTACTCAACAATGTTTTTAGTCCAAGTGTTTTGCCTGGTAAAACAAAGCCGGCCTTTAGATGCAGCTGCACGTAAAAGAGAGCTGACAGTGTTGCCTAATGTCAACAAAGAGCATATGTATTTCCCAATCATGTGACTTCCTCTGGGTCTTTGTGCTCACACTATTCCCCCTCTGTTGGTGAATCCGTGAAACTGCATCATGTATTTGACTGCAGACAAGTCAGCTTGTGCATCAGAGCGCTCTCTATCGCCGCATAGCTGAAAAGTCATGACGGACATTTTGATCTTTGGTAGGAAATAAAACATATTTTATTTTAACAATTGTTTATTGCATAAATTTACTTTCTTGTGACTAAGTTTGGAGTGTATTTTTGTTGTTTTGTTTTCTGTTTTCCACATTTTTCAAGCTCACAATCTGTATGTTTATGTGTGCTTTGTTAAATATACAAAAGTAGGCCACATTCTTTAAACCCAGTGACTTCTTACCTTCACATTTAGTAAATAAATCAAACTAATGTTCTCATTGTTCTATTGTGGTGTTGGGATGTGAGAGAGGGAGAGGCGAGTCTAGACCTACAAACTTTGACCCCAAACACAGCGCAGACCTGAAGGAAGACAGGAAACTACCCACAATCCTTTCTGTCGACACAGTTGGCACAAATCAGGCGTTTCCTGCTCCCCAGAGACTGAAACGGAAAAGCTCGGACCAATGTGTTTCCTACATTTGTGAAGCGCAAGACACTTTTTCCACAACTTACTGCTTCAACTGCTAAAAGTCCTACATTTGTGAGGCTACTTATAAACAAGTACTGCCTCTTTAAAGTTAAGTTAACCCCCTAAACTCCGCCCACAAACACATGTTGAAACTATCTAAAATGTTCTTATTAATTACTAGCATGTCAGGAAAGGCTAGCTTTGTTTATCTCCCCTTTGTGTAATTCCTTGTGCTGACAGGTCACACGTTTGTTTAATCTGAGTCACTGTTCTAGTGTGTGACCTTTGGCCTCTGATTTTGTCTGAGGGAAATTTTCTGATGGCTTGAACTCCCTCGAAAAGTAGATGATTTACGTAGAAGTAAAAATAAAAAAATCTGATGGTGTGATAATGAAACAATGGAAACTTAAAGGTGCGTGGACCAAAACAGATTTTTGTCACTGAGATGTCTAAATAAAAATAAATACTGTGTTTCTACTGTTTGACCTGACTGAATGGACACTATTTTTTGGCCAGGAAGTGACCCTCCGTTTGTTTGTTTCAAAAAAACATCAGGTATGTGGGGAGAAAATGTAACTGGGCCCTGAGAAAAGATCTGGATTTGAGTATGATTTTTTGATATAATGTGACTAGATTCTTCATCTTAGTCACAACAATAAACAAACACAACTTAACTGTTTGACCTTGCTTTGACATTAACAACCTTAACCAAAGATTTCTTTCACACAAAGCTCAGGAGCAAATGTGAAACTGTTTCAGAGAATTTGCTGTGAATCACTCTTTTGAGGTCAAAAGCATGTGTCTGAGGTCAGGAGTCTGCAGAAGCGATTGTAGTCATGTTGTTGTGGTTAATTTTGTCTTTTGGGTTGTTGTTCTGTTGCATCACAGATTTGCTTCAGGAAAACGTAAAACTAATAATCTTAAGTTTTCCTGTAAAATGTTTAGATAAACTTCATTCGTCCAGGCCCCAACCATGAGCTCAGTAGTTATTCACGGAAAGGCTAGCTGTATGCTCAGTAGGCATCATGATTTCAGTAGGGTTGATGTTTTGATGTTTGTGTTCTGTGCGTTTTTCTACTCCTCATTGTGTGTTCCTCCTTTTGCCATGGACAGGTTCTATGATCAGATCACATTTTATGACCAAATCAGACAGAAATCCTATTTTTTAAATAGTAAATACACAATTTCCTTCACATCATGGCAAAACACACAACTATCACTATTAACAAGTTTACAAAGCATGTTTTATCTTTTCACCCCCAGAAATTACACAGTGCACCTTAAAATGTATTTTATGCAAACTGCAGCTTCTCTCAGACTTCCATCTATCGTCTAACACTGTTGGATTTAGCGGTAATGAAACATGTAGCTAAAGGCTAACAGTCCATCCTGGAAGGAAAGAGAAGAATAGGTCTGACGCAGAGGCTGTTTCCTGTTTTACTACTGCACGTGCTCAAACATTCTCCTAAATCTCTCTTTCTTTCTCCTTCCTCTCATCATTACTCTCTTCTGACTCTATTTTCCCTCTCTTTTTCTTGTCTTTTCTTTCTCTTCTCCTCTCCATCTCACATACTGAACACACTCTCCCTCTTTTCCTTGCTAACTTAAATTAGCGTACATACTTGTGGATGTTTGAGGTCTCACAGATCTCAAAGTGTTGAGTGAACTTCCTCTGTAAAAAACACAAGCTATCGTCACTCTGAAACAGCCCAGGAGCCGCAGATGTGTCCTGTTCAGACACACAGTACAAACTGAACACATATTTTTGCATTGTGAGACAAATACATGTGAAGAATCTTATGCACTGAATATTTAAAGTACAGTAGTATTTAAGTATCTTCATCGTCTCTTGTTTGTGTTTGTGCAGCAGATTTCCCAGCTCCTGTCTCTGCTCAGACAAGGACAGCTTCAGCCAAGAACCAACTTCAGAGGAAACAAGTTCTCCCACCGCAGGTCAGCTACTACATATACATGGCATGAACATACTTAGACATGGAATAAATGACTTAAGACTGTGAACATGACTTGCAGATGAATTAATCAATCAAACTTGATTTATAAAGCTCTTTCAAAACAAGTATTGACCTAAAATAAACTAAAACACAGTCAACAGTACAGATGACTTAAACATGTTCCTACCACTCAAATATGACCTAACATAAGTGACTTAAACATGGCTTAAACGTGTTACAACTCATTAATTACTTAAAGATGTCTAAACTCACTTGAACAAGACTAAACCTGACTTAAAATGTCCGAAGTGACTTAAATATAATTTAAGCAGAACTTGAATCTGACTTAAACATAGCTTAAACATGACATGACTGGGCCCTGCAAGTTTTTTGCAATTGCCTTGTTCACCAGCTCCAGTCCATTGTTCTTTCCGCACATTCGCATGACTCTCGGACATGCACTCGCACTGCTCCGAGGTCTGTGTACAAGTGCACATTGGTTTTAAACACTTTCTGAATCTAGTGACTCACATCACTGTATGGCAGGGTAGCCTATAACAAATCAGACTCCCAGTTGGTGAAGCAGTGCAACATTAATGACAGAAATGTCTACTAAACACAATGATATAGCCTTTTAAAAATGTGTTTAATATGTTCTGGTTGATTGATATTTCATGTGCGTTTGAAGAACCTTGAACACATAGATAATGCATTTTGAGACTGTAGGGACTAAGTTAAAACTAAGAGCTAAAATACAGTATGTTTAATCAGACATAGGAACATTTCTGATAATCAGCACTAAAAACTTCAAAGGTGTTTATTTTTTTTGTTGTGGCAAACATAATTTGTGTGATATTTTGTACTTATCTACAACTGTGTCTGAAAGGCGCTCTGATAAATAATTTTGTCAATATTTGAACCACTAAGCTGAGAGAGAGAGAGAGAGAGAGAGAGAGAGAGAGAGAAAGAGAGAGAGAGAGAGAGAGAGAAAAGACTTCAATGGTCTTGATAACTGTGAATACAATACACAACGTGTGATAATTGTCCGAGCATGTCCCAGTTACACACATTCCGTCTGTGTTTTTGTTTGTGAATATTTCTTCACACAGAAGTTGTTTTGACTGAGCCACAGCTCACTGTTGTATCCAAGGCCAGAGTCTCTCATAAACATGTTCAGTTTCACTCTGGCTCTGTGAAGAGACTGTGGAAGTGCTTCTCAAGTGGTGGTGTGCATAAACAGCAGCTTCAGGCTTTTCAAAGTGACTACATTTTGTGTATGGCTTGTGAGCTTTTAGCCTTCATCTATTGTTCCTCATTAAAAGCAGCTGCAAAGATTTAGTTATATTAAAAACTGTGCTCATTTTTAAGGTGATGATTAAGTTCTGTTCATGTAACAACATTTTACAAAGCAATAATAATTCAGAATCAGAACGTATATTGTTTAACTGCAGTTCTTTGTTGTAATGCAAAAAAATATCGGATCTAGTCACATGTAAAAATCATCAGTTTATAATTTATGTATTTATTTTTTTAAGATATTTTGTGGTAAATGACAATATTATTATTAAGTTGTTACACAGCTCACACGTACATTTTGAGCTGTGTGAGCTGTGTACATTTACACAGCTCACACGTATGAGCTCACACTGCGGCTGTTTCATTTGAGGATAAATCTGATGTCTGTGTTTTGTAGGCTCAGGACTGCTCCGACTGGCAGAGCAACAAAGACAGTGGCCACGGAGAGAGCGAGCCTGGAGACGGAGACATGGGCTGGGACGGAGCAGCCGACTGTGGCCTGGAGTTTCTGGAGCCTCTGGAGACTGAAGAGGGACTCATCAATACTGGTAAACACTGATATAACTCACATTTCCGCAGTATTCCTAAAGCTTTTTGGGTTCTAACTCAGCCTAAGCAGACATAATCTTTCTTCTGGCTGTTTTATTGACAGATAGCTGCAGATTCAAAATAGTTTTCAGATCATGTAGCTCATGAAGAGTGAACATTGGTTGCATTTACACACATAACATTTAAATATGTGTCACAGTCTGGCTCAAAGTGTCTCTGTATCAAAAGTGAATGTGTTTTGTAGTTTTGTCCCTGATTATGAATAGAAGTGAGAACAAGCACTGCACAGAATAAAATAAATATAATAAATACTTCTCTGTGTGCTAATAAATGAGGCTCTGTGTCACAATCTCAGTTTATTGACATGCTAACGGGCCAATAGGTAACAAGTCATTGCCCAAATGACATATTACTGATCATACAGCATCCACAGTTTATGTATTTTATTTTACCATAGCAACACTACAACAACCTTTAAAACAAAGCATCGTCAGCCTAAAGCTCAAGTCAATTCAATATCAGAATTCTCAGACTAGCCATGAACAAGAGCAAACTTCTTTTATGCGTTGCAAACCAGCGTCTCGGTCACACAAATACTTCTGCCTCTGATGTTTGAGAAGCTGAAACATGAGCCGATCTTTGGGCCTGAGGCGGGTTGAATCACTGCGATTTATCTCACTGTGTCGGTCATTACAAAGGGCTGCCTCGGGTCAGACACAAACAATACACAGCACATTCCATGCTAACAATAGTTTCCATCTTCTTATTTTTAAAGCACATTTTGAAGTATTGAAAGAGTCACAGGAGGAGGAAGCACCAAATATGGCATTTAGAGGCTTCATTTACATAAACTTTAGACGCTTGCATTAGGTGGACTTTGTTTTATGTGCAGACGATTGAAGTGTGTGGATTTAAGAAGTTTGTAAAGGCCACAGGAGAGCAGAGAATACAGAAGAAAACCCATCCACAAACAAGGAGAATATGCAAACTCCAATTAGGTTTGCATGTTCTCACTGTGTCAATGACAGACCTCATCAAACCCTTCTGATGGTCCATCTCCGTTCTCCTCACCACTGTAAACAGGAAGTAACACTCAGGAACAGGAATGATGTCTTGTCAGGAAGCGTTCCTTCACAATATCCAGACCCTGAAGCTCAAGTCCACCAAAATGAATGAGTCAAAACAGCAATCTAGATGTTGGTTGTTTAATTGTCTCCAATGATATTTGTGGTTTGGCATTTGGACATGAACATTCACCTAAAACACTGCTTTAGTTTACATTTGATACACAATTCAACTCTATTTGTGTCATTACCCTAATTATCGTGTAGTCAAAACCACACTGATCAACACTAAATCTTTCCAAGACCAAGACCACTGAGGGCCAACTAGACAACACCAAGACTTTATAGCTGACTTCTATAGAGACTGAGACAATTCCAAGACCGCTGTCCATCGGGACTTAAAGGTGCACTGTGTAGCTTTCTGGAGGTTAAAAGTCAATACAAAATTGTATATAAATAGAAAGTTAAAGCATAGTATGGGACAATCTCAAGGGGGTATATTTAGCTTTAATGTCCTAATATGAAAAAAATAAAAAATACAGCTTTTTCATAGAAACATTAAAAAAGAGGCCTTCATCACATTTTGTAACTATGCAAGCTCACTTAAAGTAAAAACACAGATTTTTGTTATTTACTTGCAACAAAGACTTGACAAAAATGACAAAAAGCTTTTGGTTTAAGTCTCTTTTGGTCAAAAGTCACAGTGCACCTTTAATCAAGCTCATCTTTGTAGCTTTATACAGTTATCAGTGTCTACATGATCTGATAGTGCAGTGCTTTTTGCAAATGGCCAGGGACAGTTTACCATATTCCTGGTGCAATCTTAGGAGAGTGTGGTGGTCTTGGTGTCTTAAGACAAGACTGAGATCAATCCTGTCCAAGATAAGTCTGAGTCCAAGAAGCTCCTCAAGACCAAGACAAGACACGAGTTCAAATGCGCTTGAGTCCGACACGAGTCCAAGACTTGCCTGACCAGCCAGTCCCTACACGCTTTGACAGACACTTTACAAAGACGTGAGGGTCTGAATCAGAGCGCCGGGTTTCAATTTCGATGGGGGGGGCCTTCCAAGCGCTGAGTCAACTTATCGCAGAAAATCCGGCACGAATGGCAACACGACAAACCAGATCTAAGAACAAGACCAGTACTACTCCACAAATAGACACGTGCATTCATCATTGTTGGGTTACTGAAACAACCACTAAGAAAGAATGTTATCAGCTTAATTTCCAAAGAGGCTTTCTATTATATTGGTTTGGTTGCACATGAGCTTTAGATGAAGTACAAATACGAAAAAAGTCACATTATCAAATGATTTAAGGGCAAAAAGCCATTCAAAATTCTAGCTGTCAGTTTGTCTGAGATCTTAAGGAGGATTTTACAACCCAACATGTACCTGGAGCTTATAGTTACTACAGGTTACCATAGAAACAGAGCTTATATGTTACTATAAGAATGAGCCATAGACTTTATTAGAGGAGGATGTCATGTTCTCGTCCATGTTCCTGTCTCCAGATGACGTCTTCTCAGAGCTTTCCGACCCGGCCTGGATTGCTCGCCTGTCGCTGCCTCTCTCTGGCGATTACCATGACAACGTGTTTGTCCCCAACGGGCCACCGTCCACAGACAGCGACTCCTCCCACCAGACAGACTGGACTCCTCCTCCTCCTTCTCCACTTTTGGTAAAACTAAGACTGTGCTTGGTGTGTGTGACTCCTACAAAACTAATAATCAACTCCAAAGACGAGTGATTGTTGACAGATATTACTTTAAGACAAGTATCAGTCAGAGTTTGGAAAGAGTTTAACATATTGCACAGACCTCACCCATCAAAGCATCTTCAGATTCAGACCAAAAATGTTTATTACACAAATCTGATTTTGACCCAACCTTCTCTCTGACAGGTAAATCTCCTGACAGGTGCGATCCTGTCAGTGGAGCCCTTCTGTCTGAAGTCAGTTCCCTGTTTGAGATGCTCCTGACGCAGAAAAGTGGCTCCAGACTGGCCCGCCCCCTGATGTGTTGTATCGCCTTTCCAACGCCGCCGCACGCCACAAGAGGGCAGCACCACTTTGAAAACATTTTGCGTAAAAATGTTTTCAGACACAGAATGTACAAATACACTGTATGTTGAGAAAACCATCTGAGACAACAAATGTCCAGCTGTTAACACAGAAGCGAAACAATGTCCACGACTCCTCACTAGAGGTCAATGTAAGGCACAAATATGGGTATATAAAAAGACCTCTGGAGCTGTTTTGAGTAATGTTCGTTGTATAAAGTCTCCTATGGACATGCAGGATGATTTGGACTCTGGTGACGATGAGCATCTCAGTGTACCTTTTGAGAAGCTTTTTTACTCTTTCAGTCTTTCAATTCCATTTGTTTTTAGAGCCCAAAATTACAAAAAAAAAAAAAAACAGTTGTCTCTGGGGCTCCACAAAATTATTGATTTATCAAGCTGAAATTCTACCAAACATTGAAACCGTAAGCAGATTGTCCAACATTGACAGTTAACAGGCAAATGGATCCTGGTCCCAGAGCATTCCCAGGCCCTTGGAACTCTATAAGCCAGTGGGAAAAAGAGAAACCACAGTAACAGTGAGATCTCTCCACACACTTTATTCTGATGGCTTTTGACTCCAGTGACCTTTTAGCCATGTTTCCTCATTCAACACATCTCTGGAGTTGTTTATTTATTTATACATGGATGAGTAATTAGCCTGATCACATGTTCAAAACTCAGCATCCTCGGCTCCACCTTGTGATGTCATTATGTGGTAGTTTTACTCCTAACTGGGAAAAACACAATAAAATACTCTTAAATCAATGTCTTTTTTTTTTTTTTTAATATCTCAAATATGTTCTTTGTGTTGCCACTTAATGACATCACAGGGTGGAATGGAGTGTTTTGATGATGGAAAACATCACATAGCAGACAGTTGATAGATTTGTAGTTGTAACTTAAAGAAAGATTTTTCTTTTACAGAAAAATCTGTTGTAATTTAGTCCTCTAAAGCAAAAACAAACCTCTGAAATACCTTGTCTTTCTCCAATTGATTTTATAAATCTGATTCTAAATCTGATTTTACAAAACAAGTTTATTTGCCAAAAAATACTTCCTGTTTATGTGATATTTACTAAAGACTTTTCCTGTTTATGTTTATGAAAATGTCTTGACTGAATGAAAAAACAAAACAAATAAAACAAGCATTTTGTAAATATTTTTCCATAAAACGTTTTTGTATGAAATTTTTTTTTTTTTAATAAAAAAAAACTTTGTTATAAAAAAACTTTTCGATACTTTGTGGAAAAAACTGAAAAGCTTGCTCGACTTAAAGAGTATTTGTTCAAATCCAAGTGTGAAGTCATTCCGTGCTTGTGCTTTCTGTTCTTCATTTGTTTCTTTTTCATCACATTTGTATAACAGACTAACAGCGCCTTCTGCAGGACTCAACATGATATCACAGGATAGAGTTCCTGCAGTTTTTATCAATGGCTTTCACACACTCATTATGTTGGCACCAAGTGCTTTATCCAGTTTAATATACTGATGATTAAAAAAAAATAATAAATACAATTCTGGAAGTGTGTCTGTTGTTCATCAGTGTCAGTGCATTCAGGCTGGGCACATATGAGGCAGGACATGCATAAATGAGATAGATCAATCAAAAATTCTAAATACAAAACAACTCATCAGAATCAGAGTTTGGTTTTACAGAAGCTCTAATAAAAGATCTAAATAAAAATCCTTGTTTAATGTTGCTTATCATTCATAATGATTACCTCAAACACTGACTTTACCATTCTGAGAGGACCCTTGTACTTTTTCTTACTCTTTTCATTTGTGTTCATCATCTGATACAAAATAACCTTACTGCTTCTTCACATGTTAAAGATAAAATGTTGAAGAAATTAGATTCAGAACATAAGTTCTCCAAAATAGTGTACGGGTTCCCTTAACCCTTTTAAATTTACGTAACACTAGAACATTCATGCTTCAGAAATTAAACATTGTTTTTTTTTTTCTTCTGCACAGAGCTTGTTCTCACTGAGGATTAGAGTCAAGAATCAAAGTCTAAAAATACAAAGGTTCGGTTTCACAAAGAGTGCAGAGTAGACAATTGTTTGTCCAAAAGCTCACAAAAAGGTTTAATTTAAATTTGCTCTAGACTGAGTTTGAGGGAAAATAGGCTTTCTATTTCATGAATAAAAGATTTGCTAAAGACAGGAGGGAATCACATAATTTTAACAGTATTGAATAAACAAAAAAATCAAATTGCTTCCATATATTTTTCTGTGCGTCAAACCATTAAAATCACCGTGTTTAAAAGACTTGTCCAATCACAGAGAGACTGAGACCTGTCACAGCAGGAGCACTGCTGTAAGCTCACCACTAGGTGGTGGCAAAGTCTCTCAGTTAGACTTGTATAGGAGACATTTACTAAGTCTTTACCTCAACAGTCCCATTGTTAACACTCAGAACATTTGTGAACATAACATTACAGCATTAATAGAGATGAAGTGTATCAATGTTCAGACAATAGAGGCACATTAAGCAGCGGCCGGCCTTTTGCTGCAGCATAGAGTCAGAACCAAAAACAAGGGATTAGGGTTTTAGTTTCATGTTGTGATGTTGATCTAGGCTTGAAACTGCTTTGTTTAGCAGTGCAGATAAATACATTTAATTGATTAATTTGATTGATCAACAGAGAAAGTGAAATGAAGCAACAGAAGCATGATCGTGTGTTAGCGTTAGTATTAGCACACGCTGTGACAGATGTGTTAGCATTAGCTCAGTTTACCTCCAGGTGCGTAAAGGTTGGCTTCTCTCCAGCAGCGCTGGTAAAGGTCACTGAGATGGGCCTCAAGGCGGAGCTGCACCACAGGGCTCGTTTACCCCCCCTGACTCCACCTGGTTTTCCTTTCCACATTCTTCTATCATTAAGATGTTTTCCTGATGATGTTTCTGTGAAATACATTGTAGTCAACGTCAGCAGCAAAAGAACGACACTGACTTCATGGCTATCAGCGGCTACGGCTACATCAGAAACAAACACACTGCTGGACTTTTTATTTCTGTTTTTTATGGATCTATCCCACAACTTCTTTCACATTAACAGGTCCAGTGTGAGTGACAGACGAAGTGTTGGAGAAAAGACAAGATGGCCTTTCACTACAGAAGATGAGAAAGGAGGGCTGGGAATTTTGTAAAACATCAGAGTAAAACATAACAAAACGTTCATCTATTTGAGCTAATCTGGATCAGAAAGATTGTCATCAGTTCACATAGTGTTATAACTAATGTGAGCTGTAGTGTTACTTTCAGTATTTTCTTCCATCTAAGATTTAGAACTTTTTTTATATATAGGCTATATATAAACAACGGGAGAAAACCGTGATATATGGTTGTGTGATCATACTTATTTAAAACTGTTTTTCCTGTTACTTTCATGTGTTTTGTATTTGTTCATTCTTGACCTCATACGTGCTGTTTACTTTCATGTTTGTATTTGTTTCATTCTTGACCTCACACGTGCTGTTTGCTGTGATTCTGAGCCTCACGTACGTCTCAGTGTGAAACACGTTCACTGTTCACTCCTGATTTTGTTTCGATCTTGATCTGTTTGCATTCACAATACAAATGAACTGCTCAAGGGCTCGATTCAACCGGGCTGAGACCGACCTCTCCAACAGGATCAGTTTTTGACATTTTGGACCGGATCAGAGTGCGTTAAATGTGTTCACAATAATCTAATCGAATTGAACTATCCAGGCAAACGAATCCTGATACACTAAAGTGTGTCAGAAAATCGTGATCCTGATAAAGTTAGAACGTGTTCTTGGACGAGGGTAAATCTTTTGTACACGATAGAGGCTAATTCTCTCCTGTCAATGTAAAAAAAACCATAAAAAACAATGGTTTCATTTTAGTTTGTGCTTTTATTAAATCAGAAATTATACAAAGACTGACTTAAATGACGTAAAAAGTATCTATGATTGTTTTCTCTTCACTTCACTACTTATTTAACAGATTAATTAAACAAAGAATCACAATTATAGGCCAACTTTCTGGTTTCTATTGTCTTTGATCCATCGTTTGTGTTTGTTGGTTTCTTGATACATAATTTGTGAATTTTAAGTTCACTGCATAACAAAATTGAATGATCTGAATTTTTAGGCACAATGTGTGTTAAGCTTTTTTCACCGCTGTTAGGAGCGAGATATGCAAGCATGCTAACGCAGTTAGCCACAATGCTAACAACAACAACAACAGAGGAACTTTGGTGAACAAACGAGACACTATTAGACGTAGACAGGACATTATGGACTGTCTTTCACTTGAATAGATACATCAACATATCTGTGCTAGGGGGGAAATTATCTTAAGTTAAAATTATATATATATATATACATATATATAGATAAAAATATAATATATAAAACAAAAAACGATCCCCTTAACAAACTGAAAATATATTGGATTTGTGATAGATGTATTGAGATTGAGAAGAATTGAATCATGACAGAATCGTACCATCCCTCATGCAGATGTACTGTCTCTCCTTTGTTTATATTCACGTTTAGCATCTGAATTAATAAAATAAGCCTATAAAGCTTTTGTAACTTAAAAAAGGGTTAGGAAAGTTCAACCTAAGCTAAGATCTTTGTGCGCGACATCTCTTTCCTCACAGACTGCATTTGTGCATAATAAGGCTCCATTTCTGCATGGACGCGTGTGCTTGTCACATTTCTGTAATCTGGCCCGAAACGCCTCTCTTCTGCTGGGCTCATTTGCATCGAGTCGCTTCACACCTGTCAGCCACGTCCACCATCCATTTGTGAGGCCAATATCTGCTGCATTTCATGTAAAAAGCCATATCGTTATTACACGCTCCTCCTTCAAAAACAACTGATAAATATGTCCATTTTACAGCAACTTTCAGCCCATTTCACGCCACTCGCCGACGTTCATTTCACGCTCGGCTTCATGCTATTTATAGAAGAGATGGGAAAAGCAGAGGCCATTTTGTGACAAGCTCAAACGCACAGCACATTCACAAAATATATGGTGTTTACTGTCGCTACCATTTTGTCCTCGACAGCAGCGCGCCACCAAGAGATTGTTTGTGAATGAAAGTCAGATTAGAATGCCGGCAGATGCTAAGTTATATTTTTCCTGGTGTCAGCAGAAGAGATGAGATGATAGAGTAAAACATTAAGACTTAAGTATCTGTCACAAGTGCTCACCCTGTGCACAGCTCCTGCACCATGTGACCAAAGTGGCCTCATGACAGCGAAGAAGGCCTGGGATGAAGCCTTTAGAAGCCATACCTGACATATTCAAAAACTAAGATTGGAATGTAAGGATGTTTTGTTATTCACATGTCATTGTTCAACAAAAAAAAAAATGGCTTGCATGGTTTCTATTTGTATTGTAGTCAACTTTTCACACCAAGAAATGTCACTTTAAAGCAGCAATGGTGATCATAACCTATCCTTATTTGACCCGTGGATTAGATCCAAATTTCTAAAAAATAAATATATTTTGTGTTCTGATTGATGTGACTCCAGCAGGTGCACCACAAGGTCATGTCAGATCTGTGGTGAGGCTGTCATTCTAAATAAAACGTTTTTCAAGCTATTTTTGAGCAATGAATAATTTAATTTAATTTTCTTCTTAGGTTATCTTCTTCTGTTACCTACCTTGTCTCTTCTCCATGTCTCTTTCCTATTTTCTCTTTTCTAATCTCATTTCTCTTTGCTCATTTCCCCTCTTTCTCTCCTTATCACCTCCCTCTCTCATTTTTTCTCTCCTCCTCTCTTTTTCTCTTCCCCATTCCAACACCTCCCTGTTATAACCCCTTTGTTCTCCTCCTCTTCTATACTCTCTCCTTCTCTCTTCTCCTCTCTCATCTCTCCTCCATCCTCTCCCTCACTATCTTATTTCCTCCGGTTCTCTTTTTTCTTCCCGCCTCCTCTCCTTTCTCCTCTGCTTGTCTCTTTCTATCCTTTCCACCCCTCCCCTTACCTCCTTCCTGTTCTATCAAATTCTTTCTCCTTCTCTTCTTTCCTCTCATATCCCCTCCTCCTATTCTCTCTCCCTCTCTCATCTTGTCCTCTCTTCTCTCCTTCTCTACCCCCTTCCTACCTTTTCTCCTTTGTCCTCCACTCCTTTGCACTCTATTTTTCCCTCTCCTCATTCTCTTCTATTCTCTCTTCTTCTGTTCTCTTCTTCTTTCATTCCTTCCATTCTCTCTTTTCACCTCCACTTTTTTTCTTTATTTCCTCTCTTCTTCCCTTCTTCCCTCTCCTTTCTAATCTCCTCCCTATTCTTTTTTCTTTCATTCTCTACCCCTCTTCCACCGTCCTCTCTTCTCCCTCCTCTTTTTCTTCTCTCCTCCCCTTCTTCATCTCCATCCCTCCCATTATATCCTATCCACCTCTCTCCTTCCTTTCTTTCCCTCCTCTCCTTACCATATCCTCTTTTTTCCTCTCAGCCTCTCTTCTTCTCTCCTTCACTGTTCCCCTCTTTCCTCTCCTCTCTCCTTCCCATCCCTTTTTCTCACTTCTTCAACCCCTTCCATCCTCCTCACCGCTTCTCTCTTCCCCCCTTTCCTCTCCTCTCTCCTTTCTCTTCTCTCCTCCCCTTCACCCTATCCTCTTTTCTCTCCATTACAACTGCCCTTCCTCCCTCTTCTCTCTGTTTCTCTCTAACCTCTTCTTCTCCTTTTCTCCTCCCCTTTTCTCTCCCATTCCCTCTTTTTCCTCTCTCCTTATTCTCTCCTCTGTCCTCCTGTCTCTCCTCCCCTCTCTCTCCTTGTTAGTCCATTCTTCCCTAAACCTCTCTTTGTTTCTCCTCATTTATCTTTGCGCTGCATCATTCTTTATTCCTTTCTTTCTTCATAGTTTTCCCGGCAGTGCAGTCACTAAAACGCTCTGAACGTTTGTGGCGCCGAGTCGAGCGTACAAACCTACAAACATCCATCTGGATCGCTCGGCGGGAACAATTGATCGGGAATGTATTTATTATGAAGCGTCTCATTTTTTAAGCGCAGCGTCGGAGCTTCGGAGTCATAAATCACTCCGGATCAGGGAAGGGTCGGAATGCCGCTCTCTATCACTCTATCAGGACTAAGTGGACACAACATCTTAATCCTTTAACGATATGAAGGCACGTAAGAAGCGGAGTAGCCAATCACAGCTCAGTGTTTGAAGGATGAGACTCATGACAGAGAGCTACAGTCACACACTTTCAAAATGGGCTGACTGTTGGAAAATCAGAAGCTGAACCTGATTTGGTGTAAAGTTTTTCATGTTAAAGTTACACACCTGATTTTTAACTTTTCAGCAGACCATTAGACATTGACATTAGCATTTTTTAGATTGTTTGGAAAGTCTATGGTTGCCCAGTAACATAAACAGAAAGGTCCAAACCCATAAAAGGTGGACTCCAAAAAGTGGGGGTTTGGGGTTCTCTCTCAGAAAAATGTGCCTCCAGTTGATTATATTTTTCTGCATTCTGAAGAATTTTGGCAGTGGAAAACATATTGGTTGAATAAAGCTGTGCTAAGACTAAAAGCATTGTCATTTAGATTTCTTCGTTGCACTTTATTAAGTGCAACGAAGAAATCTACTCATGTTTGTTAAGAGGTTGGTGTAGCTGTATTTTTGCCCCCACAATTTGGCATAGCATTTATTTGTCTCATAGTATGGCTTTAACATTCTAAAAATGACATACCAAAATGTGTAGTTTGCTTTTGACATCCAGAAAGCTACACAGTGCAGTTTTAAACAATACAACATACGATTTTATTTAAGGTAGTAATCTATAGAGGGATATGGGTGATGCTTTCTTTCAACCCTGCCTGTAGAAAGAGCCGCCACTCATGGACACAAACAGTGGAAACAAGTTGAAAAAGTTTATCACTGTGCAAAAAACAGGGTTAGGGTTAGGGTTAGTTTATGCTGCTAAGTCAATATCTGTGAATGAAATTCATCCTAACCCTTACAAACTAAATTCAGGTGAGTGAAAAAAAGTTCAGGAGTCAGACGTCTGTCAGACCGGTTCATACCTGATTAAAACATCTAGCTTAAAACATCTAGCTGTTGTCTCATTTTGTTGTTTAATTCCAAGAAGTTTCTCCATGTAAACAGACAGAGATGAGCTCCTTCTGCATAATGCATGCGCATTAGGGGGAAATATTTCTCTATTATTTTTATGTTTCAGTGAAGATAAGTAAAGTCAATCATCTATATTGCTCACCTTATATGAGAAATAGTAGTAAAAATATAATTTGCATTATTTTTGATAGATTTTCTATGCCTTTTCTATGGAACATTGAAAACATTTTTTTTTTTTTCAGCTTTTTTTAGTTTTTTTTTTCAAGACACGTGGAAATCCTGTATACACAGCTCAAACAGACCACAACCTTCAGGTTTACATACTGTATAGTGAACAGATTTTAAAAACTTTTTCTCTGCTGCCATTGCTGATTAAAACAGTTTGTGATATCCCCACAATCTGTGGAAACAAATTGCCTTCTGGGGATATAACTCTATCTATTTATCTATAAAAATATTTATGCATTTTTCATCTCTTCCTGTTCAATCTGACTCCTTGTTGGTTTATGGCATGTTTTTGAACAAGACCAGTTTACTGTTTCTATTGACAATTGTTTCAGTAATCAACTAGTTGCAATCAATCAATTAACTTGTTACTGCCCTAATTGCACATTTTTTTAAATTCCAACTTACAATGTCATAACATAGTAGAAACTTCCAGACCGTGTATTTTACTTTGACATGTCACAAACTTTACTTTTCAAATTAAACAGACAAGAGCTTTATTATCAATATGGTGAAATCATTAGCAATTCTTCTGGGAAACAACTTGTCCAACATAAACATCTGTTTGTCAGCCGCTGATGTGCAGTTGTGTGACCTTTGATCTCTGTCACATCTGCACACATACACATAGCAGCTCATTAGAAACAACAGCAGAAGGTAAGATGTACGGCGCCACAGCACTGTCAGAAAAACATGTTCGAATTCCTCCAGGAACAAACAGTGAGGTGTAAGTGAAGAACCAGGACTCTGATGTGGCTCAAAGAACTCCGTCTGACCAACAGCACCACGTCTGAAAACTTTGGCACTTGGCGTCTCCCTCATCAGTCTCTGCTTATTCACTCATGTTCTCTTCTTTGCTGGAACCTCACTTCTGAAACTGGGCCAAATGTTTGTTTTACGTCTGACAGTTGGAAAGCGTCTCAGTCTGATGAAAATACAAGGCTCTTTGATTCTGTTTTGATGGAAAGCCTATTACACTCACAAACTTAACAAACAAGAGTCAATTAGTCTTGTCTTGGGGGATTTTCTTTTGCCAGATGTTTAATGGAAGTAAATGGAGGTCGCATCAATGAAGATTTGAAAAACAAACACAATCAAGTGAAAGAGAATCAGTGAGTTGGAGAAGTTTAAAGTTTAGATGTGGTTTAGTCTGGCAGCTGTCTACGCTTCGTCTTTACATATTTTTTTATCTTTTTTATGGGGCAAAAGGTTGTGTTGAAGGTGAAGTCCCAACATTCTCCAGACCAATAATATATTCAATTTAAGTTTGGAGCTCAAAAGCATCTTGTTTAAAGTCATTTTTTGTTGTATCGACAGTTTTTCCTATTATTACCATTGAACTTTGCTATGAAATATCTAAAAGTCAAATTTCAAGTTAGTAATTTCTATCTTTTTATTATTCTCTTTCTTTCTGCATGGTCGACTGCGTAATGCATTTGGACTTTTTGATGTTTTGTCTGTGGTTGTTCTTTTTTTTTTTCCATCTCTCGTCATTGGTGTGTTTATGTAAGGTATTAGATACTCTATGAGTTCTAGATTTTTATGGTACTTTTTTTTTGTGTCACATTTGAATGGAGCTGCCATGAAACACAGAAAAAAGTGAATGAGGAAAACCTTCACTAATGTTGCCAATGTTGCTTTCTGCTCAAATCAATTCAATCAATCAATCAAACACACATTCGAATCCCACTTAGTAACAGACCAATTAGTTATGGATGGGTACAGTTTTAAGTACAGTACTATTTATTTATTTCAAATTTGATTTTAAGTTTGAAATGACATAGCCCAGATGGAATCCTGCAGTGATCAAAGCAAGTTATTATGGTTATTTATTACTTATTAAACACAAAAGTTTGTTATACACAAACACAAAAGTCACAAAGTTTGTAAAGACAAAAAAAAACCTGCCCAAAGTAAAGCTTCATACGCACCATGTGAAGACCTTGTCCGACCTTTCCGTGTGTCTCCACCTCCCCTGTTGTTCCCTTTGCGTTTTCAAGTGTGATCTCTCTTGTGTTGTGACTTTACCCTGTGCTTTCAGGGCTGGTCTCTTCATGCTCAGATCTGATTTGTTTTTCACAGATTCCATGTGTAAATGTGCAGCTGACCAAAACAAACTCATGCTGGTGGCATAGTGGTGTCGTGTTGTGACAGTAACAGTTTTGCGACATTTCCCTAGTGACCGGTGAAGGCGTGTCATCTGGAACTTTTCTGGGCGTTCAAATCTCATCCATATATAAAATCAGCAAATTCTGTTGGGGACACAGAATAAGGACCATGTCTACCATCCAAGTACTAACCGGCCCTGACTTGTTCTGACAGCAGGTATAACCAATCACTTTGATAAATCTCTGTATTTTACTCCCTCTCTCTCTTCCCCTCTCTCTTTCTCTCTCTCTTCCACATCAGCCACAACAAAAGAGCCTGAAGAATCGTACTTGAGATAATTATGTTGCAGTTCCATTTGGTCTGAAGAGAATTGGCCCCAAAGCTCTGCTCATTGACACACAGGGGGGAGATGGGGTGAGGCAGAGGGGAGGAGGGGCAGGCAGAGGGGGAGGAGGTAGACGGGGAGAACAGGACTACCCATGAACCTGTTTGTGTGAGCTGAATGGTGCTTCTGCTTTTTGTCTGGGAAAGGTTTTCAGGTGTTCAACATTCTCTCTACGTGCAGCTGACTAACACCAGCCCACAACCAGCACCACACCCACAGCCAGTCCACCACCAGCACTGCATCTATATCCAGCCTATAACTATCCCAAGACCCAGCCCATAACAGCCGACAACCAGCTGAACAGCAACCCTTAACCAGCCCACACCCACATCAACAACAGTCAAAAACCAGCCCCACAATTAACTCACACCCGCAATCAACTCCACAATCATAGCGCAACCAGCCCAGAACCAAGTTACAACTGTCTACAATCACCTCCATAACTAGCCCCACTTTCAACCCAAACCATTTCACATCCAGCCCCACGCCAGCCCACAACCAACTATGACTTCCAATCTGCAAACAGACCCGCACCAACAACCGGTCCAAAATCAGCCCACAACTCACTTGCACCCACAATCAGTCCACAATCAGTCCACACAGTCCACACCCAGCCCACAATGAACCCACAACCAGCCTATGCCAGACCCAAAACCCACTAAAGCTTCCCAACCACAACCTGCCCTACACTAACAACAGCCAACCATCTTTAACCACAGTCACCAACCAAACCAACCCACAATAACCCAACCTTTACAGACAAAACAAAGTTCACACCAACCTGCCCAACAACAAATCTAAAGCCAACAACCCACAATCAAAAAAAACAATAGCCCAACAAACAAGCCACACCCAGCCCACAACTTACCCACAACTGGCTAAAACTTCTGCCTCAACCTCAAACGTAGCTGTTCTGTCTGACATAATCTTCAATGTACAATCCCCTCAAACACAGGAGAAAACATTGGAATGGTGTCACTGCCTTAAACTCGTCTGCTCAATACCACGTGCTGCACCATGGGTAATATGTTTGAAAGTCTGACTGCGATGACAGTCTGCTCATGACACATACAACTTTCTATTTACTTCATCACATCTACACTGCAAAATATGTGGATATTAAATACAACGATTTCTGTGATCAAAACTAGAGAAACAACAGAGAAACAATTTAAGTTCCAAATTTGACTCATTTGAGTGCTTAATCCTACTTTCTCACCACAGATACAGCTGGAATTCTGTCTGTGAGTTCTATTCTTTCCCCTCTGAGCCTCAGAAAACACTGTTCTGAATGATGCATTTGTAGTCTTCTGGGATTGTTTCCTGTCTGTATGTTAAAATGTCTATGCCACACTCTCCGTCATGGCTAATATTTTAGCCTGTCTGACCACGAGTCCAGTTGGTTTTTGGAGCTGTAAATGTGATGTGAAAATGCCAGTCCAAACCACACAGGCCGCTCCATGTTCCACTCATTTCTCTATTCATATTTTAAATTCGGTATTTATGCAGATTTGTGCTTGGACGTGATGCTTCTGCTGCTACCAAAACTATGTTGGACAGAATAAGTTGCGACTTGGTTTTTGGATTTATAATAAAACAACTGCCAATGCACAAAACACATTTAAAATATTGTAATGGATCAAATACAGCAAATACATTTAAATTATCAATGTCAATTATTTATATCATGAAATATATATATCTGTAACTCTATTTAATAGTATTTATTATCCATTGTTTCATTTAATTTGTTTATTTTTTGTCATCATTATTAGTATTTTTGTTTTATTCTTCTTTATTTATTTCATTTATAGATAAGCTGAGATGAGCCAAATACCATCTTGTTCTGTTATGTGAAGCTTTTTCCTACATTTGTCCAAAAGCTGCAGAAATACCACATGTTGTAAAAACTCATCTCTGTCACAGTTTGAGCAGAAAAAAAAAAACATATTTCACACCTCAGAATTTTGCTTTTGTTGTGTTTGTTTTTATAGTTGTGTGGAATGACCCAGTGTAACTTCCTAAAATCTCCCCAAAACAACTTTTTTCATTCCCCAATTTTTTTCAACACCAGCTCTGATCCTCTGCACTAACTTTCATTCAGACTAATGAACATGAGAAAGATTAGAGTCCTCAAATCAAATCTGTGCCAGAATTCAAGTATTCATCACTTAGTCATAAAAAAGATAATACATAATACAAAACATTTTATATCACAAAAGTGGGAGATGACTTTGTTTTCTTCACTAAATACATTGTGCTCAAAGTATGAGGAAGGCATTGTTCAAGATGTAGAATGGTCACAATATTATTTAGTGTTACCCTGTTTGCCTAATCCTGATTACAACTAGTTTAAAGAAAAAGTGTCAAATTCTTTCTATTCTGTCTATTAATCTAAACAACATGAGTGGATTTGTCTCTTGTTAAGATCACAGCAGAATGGAGCTGATACACTCTGTGTTGGATATCTAGGGGGCAAGTCATAGAGGGCAGAACCTAAAGCTGTTTGGCTGCTTTGACAATCAGTTGTAAAGTAACACGTGAACCTAGGATACAAGAAACGACTTGAAAGACAACTTCCATTCATTTCCTCTGCAGACTGGCGCAAAAGAGGCGACATGAGCAGTGATTAGACAAGCAGAGAGGTCCAGGCGACCTCAGTGCGACAAAGTTGAGATGAAGTCAACTTTATGCAAATTCAGAGGTACATCGCCGGGGCGACAGGTCATCTTTTGACAGACATTACCGAGACACTGGTCGAGGCACTCAAAGCGCTCCAATTACCCCCTCCCTCTGAAAATGTCACACAGAGGGAGACAGCACGAGAGCAACCAGGGCTCAAGGGGTGGGTTTATCACTTCTGGTGTGAATCCGCTGTTATCTGACAAAAAATGGCAACATAGTCCAGATCCACAGACAGGTCATGCTTTTTGAACTCAGGCCATGCCCCCTAAATTCAGGTCACACCCCCTGAACTCAGGTCACGCCTAATGAATACAAGTATATCCCATAAACTCAGGCCACATCCTCTGAGTTTGCATAGACACATCTTGTGCAAAAGGATTTAAACTGCCTTGTGTTTGAGGCAGAGGCGCTGTCCAAGGTGCTGAAACCAGAGACTGCACAGTGGTGAGTGCAAAAGGTGAAAACAGAGCGCAGTGTCTCTCTCCTTCTACCTTTCTTTCTCCTCTCTCAGTTTTGCTTCCCCTCTGTTTTGTGCACTCTCTTTCTCTTTTTCTGTTGCCCCTTTCTTAAGCTTCTTCTCTCTGTCTTTCTCATCCCTCTTTCATGCAGATGTGACTCAACTCATCTTTCACAATTGTCATCCACAAATATTGTACTCTTATGCTGAAAAAAGAAACAGATTCTTACCTGCTTTGGGCCTTGAGAAACAAGTTCACTTCTTAAAACTTTTACTACATTTGTTCTAATTTATGAGTAATTTAGAGTTTGACTTTGAAAGTGATGTCAGATGTGTCCTGTCCAGCTGCAATTTAGAAACTAAAATAAGAAATAATCCACATTGTGCAGCTGCAGGTCAGTGTGTTTCTTCATGCTGCCAGTAGGTGGCACTGTGGCTCTTCAGATGCTCTGCCTCTGTATGAAAAGGTTCCACTGAACTCCAGAGAACATGAAACGATGTTTTAAACTCCAAATCTTTTTTTCCCCAACATTGGACTGTGTTTTAGACAAATTTAACTTATTCACCCAAAGCATAAAGGTCTTTGATTTCAAACACAATATTGTGTTTCTGCTCCAGCTCTGAACTGACTTTACTAAAACTCTACACTGCAAAAAACATACTTGTATACAAGTAAGAAGCACTTTTTCATCATGTCACATTTTTATACACAAATAGGGCATTTTGTGTAGTAAAAATGTCACATATTTTGGCCAAAACATGAAAATGGACAGAGTCAATTTAAAAGTATGCATTTTGTTGAGATTATAGATTTGGAGTATTTTTTTTAAGTATTTTTATTTGTGATGGAACTGGATTTGAAAATATACTTCAAATACATACAAACAAGTTTTAGTGTTTAGCCTTCAGAAGCTTGCTCAGTCTCAGTTGGTGCAGTTTACATTTGATCTTCTGCTGTAAAATGTAATTTGTTTGATAAAATTGTGGATCAATGTAATAAGTGAAGTAAAAAATAATAATAATGAAAAATAAATAAATATTTAGCAGCAGATTGAACAGTTTTGCTGCACAAATGTTTCTGAGCAAGAGCCAGAAAGCAGAGAGAGCAATGATGCATGTGTCTGCATCCACCGACGACCAGAAGTATGTCTAGAGTAGAACTCTTCCATGTTAAGTGCCAGCGTACCATAGACTGTGATGATGTTATAAGCCCAGATGGTAGAGCTTTACCTATAACACTGGCCTCATTCATGACACGTTCACACAAACACCTTTATAGTTCTTCTTACAAACTTTTAACTGAATACATTTTTTCCAGAAACCAAATTCTAAGTGCACTTGTAAGCACTTATAATGACTTGCTTTGCATGCTCTCTGCCTGCCAGGACATTTTGTAACTTTTAAACAACATCACAGCCCCACAAACAAACAAACAAACAAACAAACAAACAAACAAACAAACAAACAAACAAACAAAAACCCTCAAAACAAACCAAACAAAAAAACAACAACTTGCAAATAGAATAATTACACGTTGACATGAAACACATGAGTCTACTTTGGAATTTTATTTTTATCATTATCCTTTCCTTTTTTGTAGCCCTTCGAATTTCCTTGTTTTCATTAGAATAAGAGTTTGGAGACATGGAGAAAAACTTGCTCACGAGAATCACTTTCTTTCTTTCATGTAACTGTCTGTGTCCTGTTCTCCTCTTTTTGTCATGTAAAATCCAAATATATTCTCTAAACACCAACTATTTTAGTCCAAGACATAATGGCTGTAATGTTGTTTGAAAAGAAACCTGACTGACTGATCATTTGAGTCCCTTTGATCACGCTGCACTGGCGGCTCTGTGTGTTCATCCACTTGCACCACCTGTTGGTGTATCTGTGGAATTGAATCATGTATTTGACTGTCAGCACATTTATCAGTGCGCCCTCTATCGCATCATATAAGAAAACCGGCCCTTGGTAGGCAAATAGATAATGCAGCTTCATTTTTAAAACAGTGAGAGTCTGGAGATGTGTTCTGTCACATTTTTTAGTCACTTTTTAAGTCAATTTTTCCTGTAGGCCCTATGTGGCACTTTTGAGGACTTTTCTCTGCAAATGCATTAATTTACACTGTAAAAAATACATTATTTTAAAAAAGTAACCACAATTTCTGCTTTAGAGTTTTATGTCGATTAAACTTATGTGAGTTGTCTGTTATTCTCTCTCTTTTCTCTATCCCTCTTCTTTCTCTCTTCATTTTCTCCTCTTTTTCTTCTTTCATTTTTCTCTCCTCTCTTTCTCTCTTCTTTCATCTCTGTCTCTTCTCTCTCATCCCCTTTCTCTCTCTCCTCTTCTTCCTTTTTGTCTCTCTTTCTTCTCTCTTTTTTCTCTCTTCTTTTTTTTTTTCTTTTTTTCTCCTCTTTTTTTTTTTTTTTTACAGTGTAGTTCCATTCACTTTTGTATTTCAACAAAAAACTGACTTGAAGCAGGATTCATTTGCACTCCAAACATCTGTGTTAAATATTATTAGCCCGGTGGACGTCATGATGCAGTGATCCACAGTGGAGAGTCAGATGCATAATCAGACACTATTTACTTTAAAAGCCACTTCTGCTGGAACATGAAGCTGTGATGAGGCTAATGAAAGCGGAGCATTAGTGTGTGTGACTGTGGGTCCTCATAATACACACTTTACCACACACACACCGATGTGACGTAAACAGCACAGGCCCATTAGAGCTGCTTTCTCTGCACAAACATGGCGTTTCATCTGTCGGATCCATTCTGTGTGCCCGAGTGTGTGCGTCTGCGTACATCTAAGTGTTTTTTCTGTGAGTGGGCTACTTTAGAGCGCGCTTCATAATCATACACGACTTCAAGGGCACTCGGCCTCACATTGAATGTACAGTAATTATACGTCTGTAAACAACTGCAGCGCTACTTAAAACGGAAATATGCACATAGAGTCATCTTTTATATTATATATACGCAGGGATATATTTAAGCATATGCATCTTTAATATTAGTGAATGTGAAGCTAATGACTCTGGAATGAGCTCATTATGTGTGACAGTGATCAGCTTCTATAATAAAACATTCTCCAGACCACAGATGTTTGGAGCCAGATGAGTCTTGTTTTGTTGTATTACAAAAGTGAATGGGTCTAGTCCTAATAGAAATCATTTCAATTTATAGCTGGGTGATTATTCTTTTGATTAACCAGTTAGTTGTTGAGAATGCCAAAGTCATGTGACTAAAAGATTTTTAGCATTTTGAGGACGTTTTAAAGGTGTGGCCCTCTGAGCAATTATAATGACAACAGCGAGGGAGGGGCCTGTTGCCATGGCAGTTGCGGTGGCCATCTTGTGAGGGGAGAGACAACAAAATTTCAATTGAAAAATATAAAAATAAGATTATATGATTCATACATTAAATACAATTTAAAATCTACTTAAATAATTAGGATCCAAATATTACAGAGAAGTGTTTTGTCTGTGATTTGTGAATATAAATATTCAGCCTAAAACTACACACTCAGCTGGATTTGATGCAGATTATATTATATAAAGACAAACATTCATCATTAATGTGTTTACTTCAACCTGTTTTTTCAACCTGTTTAAATATTTTGGTTGAACAGAAGTGTACATAAATGTATAAATACAAAAAGCTTCAATTATCAAAGTATTTAAGGGAAAAAGTAATTTAAAATTAGCTTCCTATTAGTTTGTATGAGATCTTTAGTAGACTCTCTACACAAGATGGCTACCTTTTTCTAAATATGCATGGAATATATGTGTATATCATATTGAGTTTATTGACGACTTTAAAAATGACAACAGTGAAACATTAAGATGCACACAAAATCCCAGGTAGATAAAAAAGTACATTCGTACAGAGAAAGCATACAATAAATGCCAATGACGAACAAAAACAATGTTAGATGCATAGGCAGAAGGTGTGAGAGCTTCATGGATATCTTAGCTCAGAGCTATTCAGTTATACTTTTACAAACGGGACAATTTTTTGGAGGGTTAAGTCTTAGGGCCGGGCTACAAAAATGAACTACAAATGTCTTTTGCATTCATCCTTCACAAACAACTTGATATGGTACTGTTAATTGTGATCTCTTTTCATTAGGATTAAAAAGTAAACAATAAAACGTTAAAATAACAACAGGAACATTGAGGCTTCTTTCACATTTTTCATAGACAGATTTTAGGATTTCTCACTGTGCAAGTCATTACCTTTCTGTTTTTAAATACAACGGCCTCCTTACGACATTTTTGGCATTTACAAAATTTGTTCTTAATAGAAAATGTTCGTCTGTAGGAACAAATCATATCACCCTGGAGCACTCGTAAAAAACAAAAGACAACTGCTGTTTAAACATTGTATTTCTTATATAACTCAGCCAAAAAAAATGTAATTCCTGCATGACTGTAGGTTATGTATTTTTACAAGTTATTGTATATAAATAACAATAAGCAAAATCTTAGCGTTGTTTCAATCCATCTGTGACTTGAATGTTCTTCTGTTAGTGTGATCATGTGCTTTTGGACGTTTTTAAAATGAGTCTGGGAACTATAGACTATAGACTATAAAGACAGCTAATGATTTTTGATTATACATACCTGATTGGTTGTGATTAATCATTACCTTTCTTATGGGTTAATCAATTACCAGCCCTATATGGGCTAGAAAAGAGTGAAATTACCTTTGAGATATTTCATAGCAAAGCACAATGATATTTATAGGAGGGAAAAAAGGTCTGTTCACCATCTGGGCTCATGACATCATCATTATGTGAACCTATTGCACAAACAACCTTGATAAGGCCTTGAGTAAACATGAAAGAAGCTTTTCCTGCAGATAGTCTGCTGTGGCGCTTCGGCTTTTAGCATCTCTTTATGTACACTGTGTTTGGATTCTTCAAGACTCTTAATTCTATTTTCCCTGCTGAGGTTTTCATGTCACAATAAAAGTATTCTCGCTGGAATCGACAACTAGATGTAAAAAACCTGCACTTGTCCTGAACAGAGTCACCTCACAGTCCATGTGCACAGGGTCATTTCACACTTTTCATTTTGGTTCTTTCCATTAGTGACTAGATCCAATTAAGGCTAGGCCATATCTTATACATGTGGAAAAGTTATATTTACAATATTATGATATACATGTATTCTCTGTTAGAAAATTATAAAACAAATTACAAAAACAGAAATTGTGACTAACTCCTACAATTTGACCTACGTAATTTGTTTTTAAGTTTTGAGTGACCCAAACACAGACTGTGGAGGTTCTGCTGAGGTTGAAAACACTGATGAAATAAATAGACATAGCAGTGGAAGTAAAACTTATATTTATGACTGTAAGTGAAAAAACAAATCAAACAAACAAGCAAATAGCATTATTACTGTCAAATGCAATTATTCAGTATTTTATTTTTTGCATGTTGAAATTTAATTGTAAATGTTTCTAACAATACATTTTTCTGCTGAGCACTAACAGCTGCTGCAGATATCTCTGTGTCTGACCAATCTCACTGCTTCTCCCTCTGCCCCTTCAGTCCTCCAGGTTTCGCCCAGTTCAGCAGCTCTGTTTGAATTGCAATTGTGAGACAAATTTAAAGGCCACTTTAAGGTAAAAAATAACCAAAAATAAAAGTATGTATACATATTACTCTTGTTGTTTTCCTGTGTCTAACAGTATGTTTGTGTTTATTTCCTGTTTTGTAAGTGTAAGCTTGCAGCTGCTCCTGCTGTTGGCTCCTTGTTCAGAGCCTCACGTTGTTTCCTCCTGCACAAACTCTATGTTTGGCTTTTGAACACGTCTGTGAATGACTGTGTTTTATCCTCACACTGTAACAAACTCTGAGACAGAATTACATCAAGAAGAACAAGACGACTGTGCTGTTGTGTAAACACACAAATACACTGTGTCTGAGTGAACACAGCTTTACTGAACATGTTCTGAGGAAGGAAGATTTATGCAGCCACAAGGCAAAGACTTCTTAACCTGGAAAAATAGTTCAGACTGTTTTAGTCAAAGCATAAAGTCAACCACAGAGTTGTTGGTTCGATCCCAGCTCTACGCTACACTGTCTATGTTCACATGTGCGTCATGTGTTATTCGATCTGATCACAGTAGGCTATGTGTCTAAGTAAACACCAGGTTCAGATTTTTTGATTGTGAAGAGTCCTTTTATTCTCTGTAATATTGAGCTCAACAGCCCCTGGCTCTGGAGGTACTGATTCCCATTATACATTTCCATAGGCCTTCTGAAAGAAAGTACCATAATTAAAGCCCTTGTGGGCCGTGCTTCGATGTGCTCTGCTCCACACTATGTAAGGATGGTGCTGACGTGCCCCATGTCAGTGTGTTCTGATGAGTATCGGCATTAAATAGACAAAAACACAAAGGAACATATTCTCAGCAACGGAATGCACATAAGGCCCAAACACTAAGTATTAATATTTTTCTAAAACTTTCTAAATTCTAAAGCACTTTGCTCTTGCTGTCTAGAAAACTGTGGCACATCTAAACTGAGCATGTGAACTCTTAGACTGAACTGACTCTGGAACTTAGATAGGGCTGCAACAAGTCCATCGAATAATCACATCTAATCAATTATTGAAATGATCACCAGCTAATTTAGTACTTTTATCATTGCTAACTGGTCTTAACATACAGTTCCAAACATGCCATTAACTTTGGAAAAGCCTCAGGTTGAAAAGAAATTACATGGAAATTGTCTAAATTTTGTATTGTTCTTGTAAAAACTTGTTTGCCTGATCCTAGTGTTGCTGACACTAAAAGTCAATTTCAATACTAAGAAATAGACTTGATTCTTGATACTAATTAGATATTACAATGATAGAAATGTTTTGTTTGTTGTTGTTGTTGTTTTTTTTTTTTACATCTAATTTCTCTACAATATTTTTCAACACAAACACAAATAATGTATTAAACATTTTGCCTCAGGAGTATTCTAAAACTCTTCAGAATAGCTGATTTTCTATTCTTTAAACACAACAGATATAAGAACAACAACAACAGCAACAACAACAACACTGAGTAGTTTAGAGGACAAACAAGACATTATTAGACGCAGACAGGACATAGCGGACTAATTTCCACCTGAATAAGATACACTAATAACAAACCTGTGCTGTGGAAATTGATTTTTTATTATAAAAAAAAAAAAAAAAAAAACTTGTATAGTTCCTTTAAAGTGAGGCTAAACAGTCTCTCAGAGACTAACTCCTCCCACAACTGCACCTCAAACAGGCTCGCAAAAGTGGGAGATGCCCGGAGGCCTTTTAGAGACGCCCAGGTGGGTGTGAACAGACATTGATTGACAGCACCAAATATGAACAGCGAGCTTGGTAAATGATGTGAGTTTTGTGTCGGAGCAGTCCGGGTCTTGACGTGAGGTACAGCAGTTTTTGCTTCTAAAGCCTATAGCACGTCAAGATTTCTTTTTATATTTACTTTACAAAACATATGTATTAAATCTTTGCTTTAGTAAACACATGCATTTATAACGCTAGTATTTTCTACAAATGAAAATAAAAAAACGACAATGATAAACTTGCCACAGGCACGAGTTTCGAACCTGCACTTCATTGTACAAGTGAATGCACCTCCAACTCCAACTCTCCGCAGCAGCGCTGTCAGAGGGAGGAGTTTAGATAAACCTTCTGGGCGGCTCGTCTGCCACGTCAACTCACTGTGACGTCAGCGTGAACTGAAAATGCACTGACAGCCTTTGCCCATCGTGGCAGAACAGCTGCCGTTTTTGCACACATGACTCCAAATGAGCGAGTTTGCACAAAAATGTCCAAAAAAGGCCTGGAAACAATAATTCAATTTTGACCCATATACACACAGTCTCACTAGATGGCGTACTTTTACCACGACACAAAACAGCGTATTCTGACCGACTTCACAGCTATTTTAGTACTTATGTTACGCCGTGCATTTAGCACAATATGAAAAAGCGTAAAAATGATTTCACAGCGTTAAAATAGGACAAGTTTTGGTTGCAGCCACGTGGGGACGTTTTCTTCAGGTTAACATTAGGGTTGGGGCTTGAGGCAGGTTAAGATTAGAATCAGGATTTCATTAATATTCATAAATAAGAACACGTCTTAACACCACCATTGAAATCAACGGGACTGTGACGCGTACTATAATTACGCAAAACAGCTGTGAAGTCGTGCTAATCATACGTAAGTTGTATGTTGTGTAATGTCGTGGTAAATGTAGGCTTTCTTGTGAGACCTGGCTCGACAGTGAAAAAAGGTGATTCTGAGTTTAGTTTCTCTTTAAGTATCAATACTTATTTTTGACAATTCTGCAATCTATATCTTCAAGATCTCCTCTAGAAACGTTAGCTCAGCTCAAATTTGGCAAAAAAAATATAAAATCTAGTATTCAAGCCACTTTTGTGTTCTAAACAATTACCCCATTAATCGAAAGAATAATCACCCAATTAATAGTTTACCAAATCAATTGTTAGTTGCAACCCATTCTGACATATTTCTAGCAAAGCTCAAAGGACATTCTAATCTACAGGCTTATGTTTGATTGTATTTTGTCAGATTGTGGTCAGATCTCTGAAGCTAAGCAGGTTTGGCCATTGCAGAGAACAGCAGGAGCCAGACGAGAAGAAGAATAAGTCACTTCACTTTATCTCCAGCCGCAATATTCGTCACCAATGTTTTGTGGCTCTTATTTCCAACGCTTTAAAGTCTTCTTATATACGCATGATCTTCAAAACACAGTTAAAAGGCGTCGCCACGGTGAGAGGACACACACGCACAAACTCTCCTTCTCATCGTTTCTACGGCGGCAGCGCTTTTTCATTAGCCTCCACCATTACGTTTGAATCTGAAAATGTCTGATGTGATTCTGCTCTGCTCGCGGCGCTTTGCAACACCAAACACTTGATGAGAAAATGGAAGGGTTTTTATGGGCGCTAAAAGGTCGTGAGTGCGGCGCGTCTAAGTAAACAAGATGTAATTTTAGCCAGGAGCGTGGCCTGCCGCAGTTTCCACGAACGCACCGCTGAAATGAGATGAAAAACAATATGGCATTTGTGTGAGACGGAGGGAAAATGGGTAATGAACACGGACAGCTTTAGTGTGTGGGGGGAAATATATAAAACAGACTCTATTTGCATCATTTTGGAAAAGCAAGGAAGTGACCATATTTGGAAGTGTGCGCAAATAGGAAAAACCTGTTTATTTAGTCTTGTTGAGAGAAACACAAACAAGTGGACTTCTGTTGTCAAAACTTTTAACAAGTATGTGTAAGGATATTGTCTAAATCACATGTTCTAACAGTGTCTCCTTGCAATGTTCCAGTGTTTTCACCTACTCCCTAGCCCGCCCACTTGTGTGTATTTACTTGTGAGTAAAACACTTCTGGAGTTCAAAAAAATTAATGGAACCAATAAAAAATAAAAAAAATAAAAAACAATTCAAAGAGGCTAGGCTTATCACTATTAAGAGGAGAGGCTTATCATCTTAGACAAATTTAAGTAAAAGCAACATTGGCTACCTGAACGCAAGAAATGCGGCGGCCATCTTGCCGCGATCACCCACTCTGTTGAGTGCTATGTATTTAAATGGCGTTATGTAAGGTCTGTGTGTTTTATTTGTCATAACTCTGTGAAAACAAAGCTAAATCTAAATCCCATTTTTGATTACAGTTTGCTATAATACATGCAAAGTAACCCGAAAGTAATGTAACTAAGTTACTTTCTTGAAGCAGTAACTAAGTAGTGTAACTTAGAGACCTGCATCGGGCGGGAATTCCCGCGGGACCCACGGGACCCGTGAGCAAACCCTCGGGATCGGGCGGTTTTAACGTTGCCTCGGGCGGAGCGGGCGGTCAGGCCAAACACCTCGGGTCCCGAACGGACCTGCGCTCTCTCCGCTGTCTTGAAAATTTTACGTGGCAAGAAAGAAATACGGCTTTGTGCGTGCTGCTGTTCAACAGAGAGACGCAACACGGACACCTGCGAGGTGCAGACACGTAAACTCACTGCTGTATTTCCTAGTCTAGCGTGCATATCGGAGCATCATCTGTGCGTCCTGGCGCCAGCAGCAGCCACAGCACGGGCGTAAGCTTTCCCAGAGGAGTGAATGAAGGACTGGCTTTTACGCACGGGGAGATGGAGATAATACACACGGAGTTTGGGCTAGTAAAGTGTTTGTTTAGCAGAAACTGGAGGTGTGAGGAGCTTTGTATTTCAGGTAAGAAATACACCGACATCACGGCTTTATGATTGAATGTGTCAGACGAACATAATTGCCTTGTTGCAGATCATTTAGGCTGGTGCCAATCATTTTAAGTCTAGATGCAGAGAGTTATGCAGAGTTTAGACATTTGTGTCCGTGTTGTTATGCCCTGGGGCCGCCACGCAACCTCCGTGTCACCAAAAAAAAAAAAAAGTCGGGACCCAACGGACCCGCGGGAGCTTCTCGGGCGGGCAGGCACACGGGGGCGTCGGGATCGGGCGGAACGGTCACGGATGCTTCGGATCGGGCGGGAGCGGTCATGAAATCTAGTCCCGTGCAGGTCTCTAGTGTAACTAATTAGACTAAAGACTAATTTTTTTATTTTTTTTTTGCATGCAAAATGTTTATTGAAGGGGTCTGGTCATGTGACCTAACGCCTACGCCGAGCGACAGTCACTAATTACATTTTGAAAAAGTAATAAGTAATCAGTAACTAATTACTTTTTCAATTGTTTTTCCCCAACACTGCACACATCACCGTAGCTAAGATGAGATATAAAATGAGATTAAAAATATGTGTGAAAATCAGTTTTGTTTTACAGGATTTTGGTTCATTAAACATGAGGAAACTTCATCGCGTCTTTGAAATAATTTACGCTGAGGAGAAAGGCGACAAGATGGCTGCCACATTTCTTGTCAAAGTCCATAGGATTTAGCGGTCATGCAGTGTCTACTCCTATGTTTATGCTTATCATTATAAAGAGGCGGGGCTTATTGATATAAAGAGGCAAACTTGTTTGTATTAGTATTTTTTTTATTTTATTTTTTGCTTTACAATAACAAAAACAAAATAACTGATCTACATATGTCAGAGTTTATTACTAAACACACAAAAGTGTGCTGTCCTTCTCTTGTTTCCTGATGTGCTTTGGGCTGATTCAACGCTCACATATTTACTCTGTCTGTCTGTTTGTTTGTGACCCGCAGAGAGAGGGCCCAGTATTGATCGCACTATTGACCTACGATCAGCAGTGACCAGTGTGGAGCAGCTCAGAGACAGAATCAATAAAAACAGCTTTAGTCAAATTACATGTCACTTTTACAAAAGAAATAGTGTCCTCACGATTTATAGTCATGTTTTTGATTATTATGACGAAATTAGGAAAGACAATGCTTTGAATTTGTATATTTTCTTTTATAGTTTATTTCTACTTCATCCCTGGGTTTAGAAACATGATGCTGTAAAGTCGTTTGATTTGGTAATGTTCTGAGAGTATAAAGTGTGCTAGATGTCTCTCACAGACCCAGAGCAGATGTGAGGAGAACATCTGCAGCTCAATGGACTGTGTCAAACTCTCTGAGAACCACGGGACATCAGCAGACACCAGAGGAGACACATGAGCAGACATCAGAGCTTCATTACACTGAAATAGCTTTTGAAAGTTCTGCCAGACAAAGAGTGAAGCCTCAAAACAGTGACATGTAAACCCAGCTACATTTAAATGCTTTTTGTACATGTCAAAAACAGCACAGGCTACAGACATTTGTCTCAAAGTCACTTCATGTTACAGAAGGACAAAAAAAGCACAGACTAAGGTCGAGCTCAGACACAAGCAGAGGCCAGTGTCATGTGATCGAGGCTGGTACAATAGTTTCAATGGCCAGTGTCAGAATGATAACACAAAGGTTGTTTTCAAGTGATTCGTTACTTTTAAAGTGAAGAGCAACGAGGTAGGATGGTGGGCTTGAACCTGCTTCTAAATGCTACAGCATCAGAGGAGCTGTGACTTATTGTAGACCTCTGGGAATGAAAAGTTTGCCAAATGTGGGCCTAACAGCCACTGTCAGAAGTGGGGATGATCTGGTTAATAATAATCAGGATTATTCAAGTCACAATATGGTAACAAAGAAACACACTTGTGACAATTTTAGAAGCAAAACTGTGTCTCTTTAATTCATTCTAGAAACTAGGGTTGGCAATATATCAATTCCAGTTTTGGAATTGGCCAAATGTATATAAAAAATCTCTTTTATATAGCAGGGGTGCCCAAACTCTTTTCCTTGGTGGGCCAAATTTTGCAGATTTTTTTCTTTTGTTTGGCATTTAAAGAACATTTTGAGAAGAGATGAAGATTAAAATATCTTTTATTAACACCTTTTAAGAGATTGCACATAAATTTTGTCATTTGACAGTTTTTTCAACACAAAATTGAATCAAACAGTCCAAACAAACCTGTACAACTCTTCGCAAGCCAAATTGAACCATTTGGCGGACTGAATTTGGCCCCCGTTCCCCACTTTGGGCACCCCTGCTCTGTAGTATATTTATATAAGTTGTCGATATACCGCACATAAATACAATTTATTGTGAAAAGTAAATTTATGATTTTGTGAGACAATTTTTTTAGAAGCAACATTAAATTTAAACTCTAACTTTTTTTACCAAAAATATACTTAAGACATAAAAATAGACTTAAGTATAGTAAGTATTATAATAATACATAAGAAAATATAATATTCTATGTCTTGATTTTTAAAAAGCTTGCAAAACGACAAAAAGAGCATAATAGATAGTTATCAAAGATGTTACAAAGTATGGTTTTAACTTTCTATTTCTACTGAATTGTGAAGCTCAGGGCTTCCTAACCACTGGACCAGGACCTGGGTCATCTGCTAATGGGCTTCAGAGAATTCTTTCAAATGTATTTTCTTGCTTTTGTGAGCTGATGGGATCGGGCAGTGACGAGCTGGTAAGGCCTTGTGCTGGTTTTAATGTTCAGGATCATCACACGAAATCATAATAGCTGCAACACAATCTGACAAACACCTGTTGCTTTATAATCACTTTAAAAGAAAACACATGCACAGACAAAAGAACCACCTCGCTTTGTTAACAAAACGTGAGACTAAGAAAGGGTCAACGTAAGCAACATAACACGTGGAATAAAATGTGTGGTTCGTGAGTTTTGAAAGAACTGAATAATATGTTTCTCATCTTTGCCAAGACTAGATTAAGCACAGGGGTAGAATGAGTCATTGAAATACATGAACAGTCTGACTGTTATAAGAATAATTCTGCTGCATAAATCCCACACGTGTCACATTATCACAGTTTGCACATTCTGAAATATCTATTACAATTTCAAATTTTAATTACAGGAAACTTAACTATATCAGGAGACCTGATGAACCTCATCAGACTCAACTTTATTGCAACTTATAAACAAGACTATACTTCATTCGCACAGCTCAAAAAGACACTTCTGCAAGTTTATCTTTGACATTTGCTTAAGTTTTCTCCGAATCTCTGTGAGGTTGTCAAAGCTCTTGCCCTTTAGTTGTTTTTCTACTCTCATTTTCACCCAAAAACCTCTCAAATCCCAAATCTCTTTTCATTTTCAATCACTTTGATTTCAAACGCTGCAGATTGTAGCTTTGGCCAGACTTGGTCCCTTGTTTCTAAACTCCTACGCTTCAAAAACACAAAATCAGACACTTTCCAAGTCGATAAATGGACGTTTTATATGAATAGGTTGCTCATGTGTGGATTTGATAATTGCGAGTGGTTTGAGATTTCCGATTGGCGAGTTTCCCGGCACAAGTTCTGTCGAATCCTGGACCCTTTTCCGTCTAATGTTGATTTTTGTTTTGGACAGATTGACTGGTGTTTTTGGCACGCTTAAAGTCAGCACGGCGGCGGCGTTTGTGCAAAGTGCGTACCACAGATGATTGTTCAGAGCTAATCAAAGACAAACTCCGAGAGAAGAAAGGCTGTTTAAACACTTGTCTGTGGAGCAGCAGATGAAGAAGAGGCTCGACATGCTTCCACAAACAGAACAGTCTGTACTGACATCAGACCAGTTTACAATGGAGACTTAAAGGACACTTATTATGAGCTTGTAGCTGTGTTCTCTGAGGCCGCATTTACAATACAAACTGAACTGACTGGGACCAAAGTTATAACAGTGTCTCGTTCTCTGAGCTGTTCACACTTTTACTAATCTAACCAGTAGAAACCTGCCTGCCATATGTAGAGGCTCCATTTGTGTGCCTGAGATGTATGTCACATGAACAAACTGAAGTGAAGTTTCTTGGCCTGAGTGGATAAATTATTCCAGCAGCCATTAGTTACAAAAACAAAAACACAACAAAAAACATGCCACCAAGCACCAGGAACAAATTAAGTCTGCAATCTCAGCTCATAGCAAAAGAGAGAACCACCTAGCAGTTTTGTGCCAGAGTCATCGGCACAAGAAAGAAACAAATATTGCGGGATCAAGAAGCCACAGAAATCCGAAAACGTACTAATCAGACTGTAAATTGGGATGAGGGTGCATATCAAACTTTCTCACACCTAAGATGCAGTTCTGAAGACAACTGCAGACTCTGCTGTTGTCCTACTTCCCTTGAGAAACAAACATTATAGACCAGCTGACCAGACAGATCATCTATCTTTTTAGCTCTATTTTGCATTTTACTTGTCAAATGTCGACTGTCACAAGCCGGTTTGTTTGGGCCATTTCTAGAATTCCCATTTCTTCGACTTGTGTATGACTTGGCGCAGTGTTTTTGTGCAAATATTAGTTATATTTCCTTTTGTCTCGAATCATATATCATGTTAAAACTAATTAAAGTTCATGAGTTTTACTGTGTGATCCCAAAGTCTAAGTAGTAGCTTATATTCTTATTCTTTACATGTGGGTTTACTAAATATCAGACTGTGACAGCGCTCTCTTTTTAGAGTTAAGTTCTGCCGACAGCACTCTTACCATCCACTCTATAACACTGTCATGTTGTCTGCAGAACCTCCATATTTGATTCTCTCTCACTTTGTGTATACAGTGGGCAGCTTCTTGTCCGTTTCCACAGAAACCATAATACAAAACGTCCATTAGTGATCCCTGTGTGCCACTAACACACTAGCACTCACGCTAACACACTAGCACTCAAGACCATCGCTGTTTGATTTAGATCCAAAGAGCCAGAGGAGATGATGAATAGTGAGGTCAAAGGTCGTGAGCTGAAGATGATGGAGTATGATGGGAAGTGGATAGAAAGAGTGTTTTAGCTGCAAATGTCCAAACGAAAGACTCTGGATAATCTGAGATCTGACGAGAGCTAAAGGAGAAAGAGACGATGTGGAATAAGAGAAGGAATGAACAGGTGGAAATAAAGTGACAAAACCCAATGTGAAATTTGTAGTGCATCTTTGAAAAGATTTATGAATAGGATGGTGACCTGTTTAAGAAGATGGGTTTCTGACAGTAACAGGGATACAATGTGATGTTTCAGCTTTGAGTTCATAAATAGATGTGGATCATTCCACAAATACAGTGAACCAGAATAGAATCTTTGAATGACTAAACCCCATTTTGGTTTGAGGGTGTCTAGACTGTGACTGTGGCTTTCACACAGAAAGAAAAATGGTTGCCCTTAGGATCCAGAACCCACACTTCAGCATACTGCAAAGAGTGGGTGTGGTCGCCACGCCCTCCGCCTGTGTTTCAGACCAAATTGTACCGGGCAATCAGGTTAGCTTATTAGCATGACGCAGGTGGTCGTCTGCCATTTAGACCAAAATCTAACTTCACTCACCTCACATACATTAAAATCGTTTTTTGCTTCGCTGATTGAATCTGCAGAAATGCGCGATGTTTTTGAGTTCCAAGTGATATTTTTTTCATGTATTTTTTTTTTTGTCGGGAGCAGCCATGTTGGATTTTACACGGCGGAAGATGCGTCTCTGATTGGCTAATTAATCTGTCAATCACGGCTACAGAACTCCGAAAGAGGGACACAGTGACCAGACGATATATTTTTAATATATCGTCTGGATTTTCCAGGCAAGCAAAATGGCAGAGTGGTTAGTACTCTCGCCTCACAGCAAGAACATAATAGGTTTGATTCACAGACCAGGCCTTTTTAAAACACAGAGACAAGGCTTACATGTCTCTGTGTTTGATTTCTTCACGTTTCTTCCACCAACCCAAAACCTGATACCAGATCTTCCACCTTCGGTCCTGACCATGTCTGCAGAAGATGTTTTTGGTTCTGTGGATCTCACTGTGGAGCTCAGTGCTGCTGAGAAGCTCCAGATACACTGAAACGTATAATTTCTTTCCTCCCCACATTTTTTCTGTTTCTGAGCTGCCAATCAAACTTGTTATATTACGTGGTGTCTGAAAGCTCAGAGGAAGCAAGAGAAGGAGATGGAGCAGGGTTAAAGAGGCAGAAAGAACAAAGACACAAAATTCTTAACTTAAAAAATAATAATAATAATAGTAATAATAATAATAAAATCCTTATTAGAAGAACATTTGAAGACTTAATTACTAATGAAAATTATTATTTGGAAGTAAAATTACTTCCAAATAATAATAGATGGTAAATGGATAAAGTTTATTCTGATTTTAAAGCCAAATTGCTTTATTCCTCTTCAATCATATATTCAACTTTAAATTATGGGCTTTTAGCACATGCTTGTTGCGTTGCCCTTTCAATGTGATGACGCACTGCAAGTTGGTGGATGGGGTAAACATTGGTCTAAAGCCAAATTTTTATTTATTTATTAATTTTTTAGATTTTGTTTCTTCTGTGCTTGTCTGCTCTCTCCTCATCTCTTTCCTCATCTCATCCTCCTCATTCCATCTTCTCTCTTCTTGTTTCACCTCTCCTCACCCTGTCTTCTCTTTCTCATCTCACAGTTTTCTCTCCCCTCATCTCTTTGTCCTCATCTTTCCTCTCCTAATGTCCTCTTCTCCTTGTCTCCTCATCTCTTCATCTCCTCATCTCTCCTTATCTCCTTGTCCTCTCGTCTCTTCATTTACTCTCTCCTCATATTTGATTGACAGTTGAGGAAGCGTGGAATTGAGACCAAGCCATTGTCTCTGGGTTAAATTTGTCCAAGGGGAAAAAAAATAATAAAAAATACAACACATGTTTTCGTACAAATAGTGTCATCACAAACAGTCAGCAAGCAAAAAGAGACCAAAGAAAACACTACTTTCCAATGTAAAAATTGTCTTTGTGACTTTGTGTCTGTGAAATGCGCTATTCAAATAAAGATTACTTACTTACTAGTAAATTGTGACTGTATTTGGATCATTGGCAACCTTCCTGTTTATTCTCAACAGTCTCTTCACAAATGTGCTAAAGTGAAGAAGAAGCAAAGTTCTTTTGTTCCAGCTAAATATTTGAGGTTATGACAAGTTTCCATACCAAAAAGACGTACCATGGCATATAACCTTTTCTACATGATTTAAAATAACTCAAAATCAAATTCTCTCCAGCACAGATATCTTGTCATGGTAGTCGGCAATGTTTGAGCCTGATCCTTAAAAAAAGTGTACATTTACCACGACATTACGCAACAAGTAAATTACGGTTCTTAGTAGGATCATGGTTCGGACAAATCATGTCTGTCCTGCGTAATTATGGTACGCGTTGCAGTCCCACTTAATTTCTATTGGGATTGTTAAGACATGTTCTTATTTATGAATTTTTACAAAATACTGATTCTAATCTAAACCTAACCCAAGCCCCAGAACTAAACTTACTCATTTTAGTAACTTTAAGCCTAAACTTACCTGTTTCACCTGAAGAAAATGTCCTCAAGTGGCTGCAACCAAAACTCGGGTCATTTTACACTTTTTTATATTGTGCTAAATGTACGGCGTAACATAAGTATGCAAAAAGTGTTTTTGTACGTCTTCTTGTGATGAATGTCCTTACTACGTCTAATAATGTCCTATATGTTCACCAGACTACGTTTATCTGTTGTTGTTGTTGTTGTTGGCATTACCGCTAACTGCCGTTAACAAATCGCAACACAGTCTCACTAGAGGGCGTACATTTACCACGACGTAAAAACAGCGTATTTTGAGCACGGGTTCACAGCTGTTTTTAGTACTTATGTTACGCCGTACATTTAGCATGATATAAAAAGAGTAAAAATGACACGATTTCACAGTGTAAAATGGATAATATTAGGTCTGGGGCTTGGGGTAGGTTAAGATTAGAATCAAAATTTGGTTAATATTCATAAATAAGAACACATCTTAACAACCACCATGAAATGAACGGGGACTGTGACGCGTTCTATAATTACGCAGGACGGCCGTGAACTCGTGCTAGTCATAGGCAATTTACATGGTGCGTAATGTCGTGGTAAATGCACACTTTCTTTGAGATCGGGCTCTATATCGGCACTGAAGAAGAAAAGCAATCTGTTTTTGAAGGACACGGGAGGTTAGTAAAAGCTGGTTACCTGATCGTGTCTGTATCAAAACCATTCTGTGAGTATGAGTTTGTGAAAAGTTGCCTGCGTAAGGCTGCAGAAGTTGTGTGCTCACATAAACGACAGACATCAGCCTGTCGAGGACTTGTGTGGCAGAGAGGATTTCAGAGTTGGCATCAGATTTAGACAGTCAATTGAAACGCAGAGTAAAATCATTTGTGACATTTTCTGTTGCCATCGATGAGAGCAGTGATGTTACAGACGTCGCACAGCTGGTGGTATTTACTTGTGGTGTTGACAAGAGTTTGAATGTTACAGAAAAAAGTCAGGTGTCGTGGCAAAGTTCAGGCAGAAAGTTTTAGCCGCAGCAGGTGGTGATTTTTGGACTTTTCACTGTATTGGCCTATTGCACCAAGAGGCACTGTGCTGCAAGTCTGTGAAAATGGATCACGTAGTTACTGTTTTATTAAGGTGTTGACTTTCTTCAGCAAGTTGCCATGGGAGTGCATCCTGGTTAAGATGGAGGTCTAACTTGGCTTTAAAGTAAGGTAAGGTTTATTAAGGACATTGTACAATTACATTAAGCACAATGGCAGAGATGCTTTGATTTTTGTCATTGATGTGACCTGGAACATTTCTTACATACTGTATGTTTTCTTTATTGTTCAAAGCTATATTGTTAAAATAATCCAAGCTCATGCCTTTCCTGTCATCTGTTCCTCTGCTCTGCTATGAGCTCTGCTGTGAGACATGACAAACATTGTTTGCCAGTTGCACATGTTTTGTGAACTATTGTGATGTGTTACTGCACAACTTGAAATTGCACTTAAGTCTCAGGTTGTTGCTTTTTATTTTATGGAAGAAAAGTTAGTTTATTTTGTATTGCACTTGTTTTTAGCACATTTTTTATCTATATATTTTTATATTTTCAGTTTTATGCAGTGATTTTTGTGTTTTGGCCCACTTGAACTCATATATATTTGCATGCGGCCCCTAGACCATAATGAGTTTGATGTAGACTAATGTAAGAAACTTAAAATAAATGTTTTGGTTTGTTTACATTTTAAGGAAGCAAAAATTGGGTTTAGGATCTGTAAAGCACAGTGATGCTTAAAATCTCCTTTACATCCAATATTACCGTATGGCTTTTGTTACAAACTGTGTAGACTCACTTCTCTGAATAAAACAGAAGCTTATAAAGTGAAACTGTGAAAGTGATAATTTATGTGGAGCATCTGTGGTTGTAAACGCTGACCCAGGAACAGCCCAGAATCACACTTTCACACCACACACAAGACAACATTCAACTGAATCATTAACAAAGAATATTATCACAGGAGGAGCTGTGTGAGAGCACGACAGCCCACTGCAACCAAGTTCTCTTCCTACAGTGTAATGATACCAGGCTTCTGAACTGATACCATTTTACTTTGCCATGAAATACTGTATAACTTAAAATTAATTTCACACATTTTCAGTTTGGGGATGGTAACACTTTATAATATGAATATAACACCATTTGTTGTAAATTAATAATCCAACATTTAATAATTATTCCGCAACCATTGGCAAAATCTAAATCAACACTTAAAAATGTTTGATATTCTTTTACTAATCATGAACAAAATATGAACTATACCAAAAGGCAGTTCTACAAAGCATGTTATTTAATTTACAAAGCATTATTTATTTTTTGCAAATACAAATGCATTACTAATGTTTTACTCATAGGCATATACAAAACAATTATGCAGTTTTAAGCATCAGTTCATTGAATATGAACAATTATATTGGTGATTTTTGATATCTGACTGCTGATACAGGTATCAAATCTCCATAACTATATTGATAGTTTGATGGTGCATATCATGAATGTTATTGAGACAACATTTTTACTTGTATTCAAATTGATTTCATTATTAAAAGTGAGCCAAAATAGGCTTCAGGGTGTTCCCTCGCCTAAAGCCCGAAATCACCGGGATATGCTCCACTGTGTTTCCTTGCCTAAAGCCCAAAGTCACTGGAATAGGCTCCAGGATGTTTCTCATCTAAAGCCCAAAGTCACTGGGATATGCTTTACAGTGTTCCCTCATCTAAAGCCCAAAGCCAATGGGATAGACTCCACAGTGTTCCCTCAACTAAAGCCCAACGTCACTGGATGGGCTCCGGGATGTTCCCTCACATAAAACCCAAAGTCACTGGGATAGGCTCCACAGTGTTCCCTCATCTAAAGCCCAAAGTCACTGGGATAGGCTTTACAGTGTTCCCTCATCTAAAGCCCAAAGTCACTGGATAGGCTTTACAGTGTTCCCTCATCTAAAGACCAAAGTCTCTGGGATAGGCTCCAGAGTGTTCCCTCATCTAAAGCCCAAAGTCACTGGGATAGGCTTTACAGTGTTCCTCATCTAAAGCCCAAAGTCACTGGAATAGGCTCCACAGTGTTCCCTCAACTAAAGCCCAACGTCACTGGGATGGGCTCCGGGATGTTCCCTCACATAAAACCCAAAGTCACTGGGATAGGCTCCACAGTGTTCCCTCATCTAAAGCCCAAAGCCACTGGCATAGGCTTTACAGTGATCCCTCATCTAAAGCCCAAAGTCACTGGGATAGGCTTTACAGTATTCCTCATCTAAAGCCCAAAGTCTCTGGGATAGGCTCCAGAGTGTTCCCTTACATAAGACCCAAAGTCACTGGGATAGGCTCCACAGTGTTTCCTTGCTTTAAGCCCAAGTCACTGGTATAGGCTGCAGGGTGTTGCCTCACATAAAGGCCAAAGTCACTGGGATAGGCTCCACATGGTTCCCTCATCTACAGCCCAAAGTCACTGGGATAGGCTCCAGGGTGTTCTCTCACCCAAAGTAATCAGGATAGGCTCCAGTCACGCTCCAACCCAAATAGGAAAAGAAAGACTCTATGGCTGTCTTTCCTGCATCAAGAGTGCAAGCCTAAAATGATCTCACTTCATTGGCAAAGTACAATGTTATTAATAGTAAATTCTGGCTCCACCCACCATCTGGACTTATGGCACCATCACATTCTACAACACCAACACATATTGTTTATGAGTTAGTGTGTGTTTTGCCTTTCAGACCGAGAACACAAAACGCTTTCTGTTTTCATTCAGATTAATGCTTTTTGAACATGTTTTTTATGGAAGCTCTCAAGTCATTTCCCAAACCTACAATCAGAGCAAAAACACACATTTTGTCTCATAACAAAGTAAGAATCGGGCCAAAAGCACTAACTCGGCTGGTTTCCAACACAAATGAACTTTTTTGAAGTGTTTTGGCAGATAAAATGTGTCTGATTCAGAACTTACTGTTTGGATGTGAGATTTGTGATAAAGGCTTGAGATAAGAGCGCAATTAGATCATTTTATCAGTAAAATCAGTTGTTCTTCTGCCAGTGAGCAGCTGCAAAACTTGAGCAAAATCACTATTTAATCTGTTTTTGAAGCATTAAGTGTTCAGACTAATATGGCTGGTTTCTCAATTTGGCATTGTATTGTAAAAGCTCACTGTGCAACTTTTTAGACAACAATAAACATGTTTTCAATTGAATAACAGACAGTAATTGTCTATAAGGCAGAAGCAGATTGTCCAACATTCACAGCAAAAAGGCAAATGTAATTGTCCCAGAGCATCTCCTGTCTTTAGTTCCTCCTTCTTTCTGTCCCTGAGAACACTTTCCTTCCTCCTTCTTTCCCACTGTCTTTTCACCCTTTTTCTGTCCCACTATCCTTAGAACCTCCTTCTGCCCAATAGACCCTTCTTTCTGTCCTTGGATCCTTCTTGTGTCCCACTCCCAGTCACCGTCAGTAGAGTGGAGTGACACAGCGTCTGTCCAAGTCTCGTTGGGGTGCATTGATGTGAAAGAACGTTCACACAAACTCACTTCAAACAACCACCAGTCATCGATCAAATGCTGAGGTCATGCGTGTGATGTTATGCTTGACAAAAAGAAAAGGTTGCGTGCAAGTGGTTGCCAAACTCTGACAGACAGCAACAGTTATGACATCATTAACAAAACTGCATTAGGTAGCAACAAAAAATCAGTGTTACCTGTCAGATTGAGCTCAACTTCTACTGCCACAGTCCAGTCTTCCTACTGCGGTTGCTCTAACTCTTCTCTCTCTTTGTTTTCTTTTGTCCAAATAGCCATTCTCTGTACTCACACCCCATTTGAATCTGTGTCTATGACAGCAATCCATGCTCAGCTATATACTGATTTTTGCGTTTGCATCATTTTCGGTTTTCCAGTACAGTGGACCCTCGCTCTATCGCAGGTTCACTTTCCACGGCTTCGCTGGATTTTTGTTTGTTTGCAATTTTGCTTTTTTTTTTAACAGTGCACTGCCCTATAGACGTACGCTATAAGCATGCTTGGCTCTCACTGTTTGGGGACCGTATCACATCGCGGAGCGCAGCGGGACAGGCTAACGTGCCAAAAGCAGAGCAGGCAACTCGTGCTGTTGTATCTCGCGGTGAATCGTGTTCAGCGCATTATTACCTGTACAAAAGACACTAAACATCATAACCAGGCAGGTTATCAGCTAAAGTTACTGGTAAAAAATGAAGATCACTACTTTGCGGGTTCGCCTGTCGTGGGTTTATTTTTGAACCTAACCCCTGCGATAAATGAGGGACCACTGTACACCGATTCACTGATTGGCCAATAGCCACGAGCCAGTCAAACAGCTGTATTTGCAGCAACTGATGAAGCAAAACAACCTCCACATCCTCCTCTGAGCTCTTCTGACCCCCGACAGCCTCATTCACACCGACCTGTGAGCCACTTGTCGTCAAAAGTTACTAAACCAGTTCAGACCTCGATGTGAAAGAGCCTTTTTTTTTCCTACTTTTGTCTTAAGACCCTTCTTCTTCCCCACTGTTCTTCCTACTATCCATAGACCATCTTTCTTACTGTCCATGAACCTTTCTTCTGTCCGAGAGGCAACCATTTTATTTCTTCAAGGGCTTTGTCATAATTATAAAAACATGATATACATATACAGTTTTTCTGTGTTTGTGTTGTTCTATATGAATGAATTAGCTCACATCTCTTTGTCCAGTAACACTGTGTTCCCCAGAACCTCCAGCGACTCCACAGTCTTCCTCTGATATTTGGAATCGTCCTTGTGGTGGCTCATCTGATGCTTGATGCAAATCTGATGCAAACAGAGCTGTTATGTGCAAAAACTAAAGTCAGGGCATAATGCAAACACAGTGTACGCATGTGGTGCATTTGTACGAAATCTGGGGTCTTTACATAAACAAGTGATATTTAAAATAACATTCATAATCGAAATACCTTCAACAACAAAAATCCAAGTATAAGTACTGTGTTTCTGCCTTTCTAACCTGAGTATCTGCTGAGAAATTCTTATTTGTTTGTGTTCTGCTCATGTTTTATTGGCAAAGAATTGTGGTCTTTTGATAGAGGAGCCACATGAACAAGCCACAGACTTAAATATTTAGATGCACCGTTATTTGAAGGACTGTATTTTTTCTCCTGAATACACTAGTGCGTGGTACAAATTTAAAGGTCAATGCCTCATTACAACTCATTGCAAAGTTTATACACCATTTAGTATTTTAGTTTAGATCATAATTAGTTTTGCTGCTGTTTTTTTTCTGGTCTTTATAATAAGGAAGAGGCCAAAATAGTGCTAATTTGCATATGCGTTATTTGCTTTTCCTAATACTCTCATTTGCATAAACATTATACTAAATTACACAGTTTAATCGGCAAACAAAACACTGATCATTTATTTAGTTCTACTTTTGACAAGTTTATTAAGCTACTCAATGTTTAGTGTCATCACATTGTTTACATTTCTATTGCGGGAAAAAAGAATATTGTTTTTTATTCATTTAGAACAAACTGACTATAGCCAAATACGGCTGCAGCACGTTAAATAAATCATCGTAAATTAACAATTACTGAATAACTCTCCTACCAGTAACCAAATCATCATGAGCTGGTCTTTCTTTAGGCCATGAGCTGAGAAAAACTGCAATGTCATGAAAACTGTGTCATTTTATTTTTTTTGATGTAAACACATCAACATATTGCAGACATTCAAGTGACTTTTGAGTTCTAAACAGCTAATCAAAGACTCAAAAAAAATCAACCAACGTATCGACTCCCTTTTTGTTATAGGAAATTCAATTTTTAGTGTAGTTCATCAATATTTTTAACCCTACAAAAATGATTCATCAGCAAACTTAACAATGGTTAATCCTGTTGATACCACCATTATCACATTAAATGCTGGTCCAGATAATTCATTTGTGTTGCGCACATGCTCAGTTCACAAGGAAAGGGTTAAGGCTCTTCTTTGGTCAGATAGTCATGTTGTAAACTTTTACTTCAGTTTTGCACCAGTATAGTAGCATTTTTGAAAACTTGACAATTCAAATAAAAGTTGAACATTCCTCTCATAAATTCTTAGACATTGGTAATTAATGACATGTATTCATTTTTGTTGCATTTATGGCTTAAAAACACTTTTTACAAACAGCAAAGTAAGACTGGTTAATGTCACCCAAGCACAGCCAATAGGACCATTGCATTTGGCTCCTATTGAGAACGTGTATTCTTTAGTTGGACAGTGGTCAATTTTTTTTCACAAAGTGCTGCATTTATCATTTAGTGGAAAGAACAAAGGTTGCTAAACTTATAACCCAAAAATCTAGTTACCCCAAGTGGTCAATTTACTCAAGTAAAACTGCTAAAAAAAAAAAAAAAAGGTTAATAAATAAAAAAGGATTTAGCAGCATTATTCAAATCAAACTATGTAATTTATTTGGATTTTGGCATTTGTTTAAAGCCTGGTTGATAGGTAGCTTTGTAGAATTATCTATTCATAGATATTTCAATCTATATAGGCATAGTCAAATTTGATGATATGATCATATTCATTACATTTTGCTAAAAAGTGCAGATTAGTTTGTCAGAAGCACTCCTGGCTCTCAGAAGGACTATAGGTCAAAACTGGACAGTCAATTAAAATGTATTTTACTGTTTGATCAAATGTTACGCATAGGACTTTTGCTTCTTCATTAGGCTTTATATTTTGGTTGTGTCAAAGTTGTGACATTTTCATCACTTTCAAACATGTAACACTGATTTAAAAATGTGTTTGTAAAAGAGCTTTCTAAGGCATATATTATAAGTTTAGTGTTGGACCAATCATGTGCAGTTTAAAAGTTTGTGTTGAAACATATTAACCTAAAGCTATGATTATCGTCCACAGCAGCAGACATTCTCTTCACAATTTCTCCAATGAGCAGAGCTGCTTTTGACTTGTGGAAATTGTAATAATAATGGTCATAATAACACATGATTTATAGGTTATGTTCATGTGAGATCCCAACATTCTCCAGACCAAGAATAGACAGTTTTTGCTGTAGTACAAAATTGAACAGGTCTAGTTGCTAATAGAACTCACCCGGTTGAAAACTAGTGAAACTACTTTTTAGATACTTTATTGTAAAAAACAATAGGCCTCATTCATGAAAGTGTTTGTAAAATTGTTCATAACTTCCTCTTTAAGAAGATGCGGAGTAAACTATACGTCAGATTCACAATGTGTTTATAAGAAGTCAAATTCCTTCTTAACGACTTTTGCGCCAAATTCTACAAACTGTGAATGTTATTTACATAAAAAAATGAGTAATGCAATAAGGTAGCTACTTCTTTATATGACAAATATGGGCCGGCCACAGCACTTCTCCTACATCTAAGTGCAACAGCCCGTCTTCCGACTATCACAGGTTAAAAACTTCAGCGTCTTTTAAAAATGTCCAAACACACACGAACACACTCAGAGGAATCATATTCAAGTCACAGATGGATTGTAATAACGCTTTTGCTGTTTATATCGCGTTTGGAGTCGCGGTGCAATGCGTGTGCAATGATGCAGGAGAGGAGGGGCGGCAGCTGTACCGGGGTACACAGTGCGCTCTGGTTCTGGGGATGACACAGGGGTCCTGAGTCTGAGTCCTGTGGGGGTTAGAACACAGAAGCCCTTAAGAGCAAATTCATTCGTAAGAACATGTCATAAACAAGGCCCAATGTTATTAGGAAAAACACTGGCTGACCAGCCAGTCCCTACACGCAAACAACTTTACAAAGACATGAGGGTCTGGACTCACAACACCGAGTTTCAATTTTGAGGGCGGGCTTTCCAAGCACTGAGTCAACCAATCACAGAAATCGAAAGTTACACTGAAACAGCGACACGCTATGTTATCATAAATATGTAGCAGATTTTTTCAGGATGAATCTTCTCAACACATTTTGCTGCACACGTTTTAATGAAATGATATGTTCCTATATTTCCAAAACCAAAGCAAGAGTTGAAGAAGTTACGTCTGCCATCTTGAATGTTTTGAAAGGGTTAGAAAAAGAACATCTAATTGGCGAGGAGTAGGGAAGGTAAACGTCCTTTTTAAGATGGATCGTCCCAAAATTGGACAACGAAGTGATTGGCTCTGTCTTTGGTTCCAGACCCTTATTTTAACAGAATGTAGGAGGGGCTGGCTGGCCAGGCATATAAAAATAGGCTCCACCAACCATCCCGAACTCACAACATCATCACATTTTACTTTAAGAAAACAACCTATTACTGAGAGAGAACTAAAAGCAGAGGAAAAATGAAGTTATCAGGATTGAGCAGCAGAGCAGATTTGAAATGTGTACAATCAAATTAGTTCTCTTAAGCTCATACAGTTTTATTTTATATCAAATAATGATGCTTTTAAAACTAAATTACACAGAATCTGTTTTTAAAATGTATTACTTGGCTTGTGTAAAACTGTGATGAACATCTAACACAGAAAAGTAAGTCAGAATTCTTCAACCTGTCAGTTGGGATTTCATGTCAGAATTTACAAATGTGTAGATTATATTTGACATGATTCTGATCCAATTGGCTCCGTATTTGTAGGAATTCAACATTAGCTTTAAAAGGCTGTGAAACGGCTAATCCGCTGAGCGTTCCGAATCGTGGAGCGGCACGAGAGGCTAAAACCGCCCGGAAAATGGGATTTGGAGCTTCAGCGGCCTTTGTGATCACTGCCACACGCACACACAAAAAAAAAAAATCCACAGAGGACAGAACAGAGAGAGAGGAAAAAGGGAGAGAAGGGAGAGAGAAAAGAGAGAACGGGATGGAGAGATAGGGAGAAAATTGGGGAGCGATAGAACGAGAGAGGAGAGAGAAAGAGAGAGGGGCAAGTGAGCAGGAAAAGCGTCTCCATGGAACGAGCAGAGGCCATAAAAACACACACACACGTATATGAAACAAAATGGGACTAAATGGAAACAATGGCACCAGTGAAGTGGCTCTGAGGCAGATGCAGCTGCAGAACCGGAGGCACAGCAGTCTCACACACCTGCTGATCTTTTCACGAAACAGCGCCACCTACTGTTTTAATATAAGGTTTAGCTCAGTTCTCAACATGACAATAATACGAGAACAGGTCATGCTTTGAGAGTTTAAACTGTAGGTCACAACAGTTGATCCACTCGAGCCAAAAGACACAAAGAGAAGGAGAGAAAAAGAGAGAGAGACAGACTGTACACTCAAAGACACAGCTCACTCCAGTTCCAGTTCTCGTAAACACTCCAGAGAAGGGGAGAGAGAGAAAGAAGAGAGAGGGAGAGGCACACAAACCTGACGTTCAAAGACACAGCTCACTCCAGCTCCGGCCCTGGTAAGCACTCCAGCGAGCAGAAAGAGGGAGAGAGAGAGAGAGAAAGAGGGAGAGAAGGGGGAGCGAGGCACGCAGACTGTACGTTCAAAGACACAGCTAAAGCCCTCACACACAAATGATCTAAACGCTAGAGAAAGAGAAGGGAGGAAGAGAGAGAGAGGAGAGAGGGAAGGGTAGAGAGCAGCAAAAAGAGAGAGAGAGAGAGAGAGAGGATGAGAAGTGAAGAGAGAAGAGGGTGTAGAGAGAGAGAAAGAGAGGAAAGAGGGGAGAGATAGAAAGAGAGGAAAGAGGGGGGGGTGATGTCGTCAGTGTGGGGCTGTTTCCACGGTTACCACAGGCCGTACACTTGAGAGAAAACATGAGAGGAGACTGAAGAGAGACACAACACACTAGAATATTATGAATATTGTTGATTATTATTGGACTACTCTTTTGAGAAAGAAACAATATTGACACAACACAGTGTGAGGTTTGGCAATGATCTTGGGCTTTGTCAGAACTGTCATTGATTTTAAAGGTTGTATGGAGGATTTTCAAAAATGGTTTGTTGTCAGTCTTGGTCAAAAACAGTTGCATAGATTTGTAACAGCCTTGTTTTTATGCTAAATAAAAAAATAATTATAAAAATATACAAACTGTGGACATGATGAGGCCAGTAAAACGTTGGCCATAGATAACGAGGTACCTCGTTATCTATTGGCCTGTTAACCTGTCAAGCAAACCCTCATGCTCCTAAGTATCTTATTGTCCAGTTACAGTGAAGGGCGTGGCCCTGGGAGGGAAACACATGTGCATCGTTTGAAAAACAGCAAACAGTTGTTGGATTTGAAAAATCCTCCATACAACTTTAATAGTGGTGGCGGCGATCCATTAAACTTTATAAAAAGTTAATTTTTTAAAATATTTAAGTTTATTTTTGAACTGGGATGTACACATGATCACAGACAGAAGACTGCTAGAGCAATTCTGAGGATTGACAAAACTCCACTGTAATGACAGAAGTGGATTTGTGCAGCAAAATGAACAGAACTCTTTCCGTGCCAAAGACAGAGATTTCCATCTCATATACATACACTAAATCCATTTAAATCTTGGACTAAAAATATTGTTGAACAAGTTTATAGCAGATATAGGATCTTTAAAATAGGAAAAATAACATTCACAGGAAAATGGCAGCACAGGAAGAAAATAAATCTTCCTCTCCTGTGAGCTAAAGATGGACATAATGATGGCCATAATAAGCATCTATCTATAAAAGCTTCACATTAGTCAGACATCATCACTTTACGGTTCACATTACATGTTTTACCCATTACACTACAAAACATTATAGTCTCAGTGTGAATATTCATCTTAATTTGACTAATGTTAGCCAGATTAAATATAATTGCTAATATTTGGCAGCATATTTCACTGTTTCGAGACATTTTGACTGTTTACAAGATATTTTAACTTGAATCAAATTTGCAAAATGTGAAATATTCTTGGTCTATCAAGTAAACCTTCCTAATGTTTTTTAAATAAACATTAAATCCAGATTTCAAGACATTTTAGCAAATCTAGATTATTTTTTTCCCATTGCATAGTTCTTTTATTTGAACGACTGGCTTGTGTTTGTACTTGTGTTCTTAAAGGTGGGGTCGATGATTTTCACGCTGCAAACACAATTTAGGTTTTAAATCTTACAACTTCTCTCATAAATTCTTCTACACATTATTAAAATCAACATGTATTAAGTTTTGGTTGCAATTTTTGACATAAAACCCTCTTTGTTTCTCTTTTAAAGTGAAACTGGAGAGGACCACCCGAGCTTAGCCAATCAGAACGCTGCATTCTGCTCCTGATTTTAACTTAAATTCTTTATTATTGGATTGAGAAAGTACTCTGGGGACTAAATTTTTTCACAAAGTGCTGCATTTATCATTGCCTTTTTGGTGGAAAAACACAATGTTTATTTATTTACAACTAAAAAAGTTAGCCAACTTTAATAGAAATTGACACAATAACATAAGATAAACCATATTTTATAAAAATGTGCTCAGAACAATCACACATTTTTATACCAATATTAATAATTGTGTCTGGCCCTTAGCCACAAATCTGGATTTGAAAATAGCCCTTGAGGAAAAATAATTGCCCACCACTGTTATAGGTAGTATTAATATTCATGGCTTCTTCTTATTACATAAATACACTCCAAAAAGGACATTTCCTGCTTGTCATTTGGTGCAAAACAATGTATGCTTTGCCCTGAAAAAGGTTGGAACATTGCATGAACACAACCTGTTCTGTGGTCAATACAGTGTGAATGTAGCTTTAGAATTAAGTTTGCAGATCTAATCTCCAAACATTGAATGTGTCTCATGTAACTGTTGTCACCTTTTACAGTATAAATCATTTGCAAATTCACTTTATTATTATTCATTTTATAATAAGCCAAGGTTGTTTACTTTGCAGCTTTTCACCTGTAAATTCATTAATTACCCAAAACACTTTCCTGTCCCAAGGCTCCTGCTCTGTGTATTCACTCAAACGCATTCACCTCGTTTCATCATATTTTCTGTTATTTTCCGTTCAAAGCGCTACAAAAGCGTCTCTGCGCAGAAGGTCAGCACATGATAAACTCCTGTAAAAACACTGGAGCTTTTAAAGTGGACGTCAATGAGAGAACGCAACCTAAATGTCACGTCAGATTCTCCTCCCAGCGCCTATAAAGCTCGCTGCTTCAAAAGGGCAGCGGCTGACCTTATTCTGCAGAGGGTGAGAGAATAGGGTTCTGCTAGGTCTGTACATGTGAGAATAGGCTCATGTCAGGCCTATGCAAGTGGGAATAGGCTCACGTCAGGTCTATACATGTAAGATTAGGCTCATTTTAGGTCTCTATATGTGACAATAGGCTAAGTTCAACCCTATACATGTGAGAATAGGCTCAAGTCAAGCCTATACATGTGAGAATAGGCTCACGTCAAGTCTATACACGTGAGAGTAGGCTCGTGTCAGGTCAATGCATAAGACTACATGTAAGATTAGGCTCATTTTAGGTCTACATGACAAAAGGTTTAGTTCAACCCTATACCTGTGAGAATAGTCATGACAGGTCGTTTATATACTGTATATGCAAGAATAGGCTCATGTCAGGCCTACATTTGAGAATAGGCTCATGTCACGTGCTGTGGAACTTTGCTTAGTGGCCTTAAAAGCGGTCACCTTTTATGCACCCGTGGCAGTTGGTGGAGTTTGTGTTGTTTTCAAAAAAACACTGATATCTCTTATTGACAGCACGTCACCCGGACTCTCACTTCACACCCTTTTTGGCTCAGTTTTGACAGTGGAAACACTAAGGGTCCATCCCGATCTGCTCCAAAGAGAACCACCCCAAACTGGCCTCTTTCCAGAACATGATCCTGTTTCAGATCCAGTTGTAGTTATGAACACGAATCTCCGCCGTAGCCTGACATTTCACAAACAGTCGATAATTCTCCTCACATTCTGGTGCGGCTTGTTTACCCTTTTGTGCTCAGTTATTTTAGAGTAAGATTGGACAAAACACACATTTGGCTCCACAGTTTTACATAGATATTGACCTGTAATGCCAGAGATCTGAGCGAATCCTCCGCTTTTCCTCCCACGTTTTCCTCTGACTTATAAAACATTTACTTACATCTGCATTTAAGACAAAAGCAGCTCCTATTCAAATGCACTGTGTAATACTCCTCCAGTTAGTGAGAGAGGGAGAGAGGAGGATGTCTTTAAGCTCCACTGTCTCACCTCAACCCTGCAATTTGTCTGCTTGTGTTAGAGAAGAATGAAACCACAAACCCGGAGGCCACAGTCTCACTGCAGACTCACATCAACATCAACATTGTGTGAGTGGATAAAAAACAATACAACAGAACAATTTATGAGTTATTTAAAGTGAAATTGTGTCATTTTCTGAAAGTTGAAAAGTCAAGAGGCTGCACTGTGGCAGAGTGTGTAGCGCTCTGGCCTCACACAGTAAGGTCACGGGTTTGACTCTGGCATGTTTCTCCCCATGTGGGTTTCCTTTGGGCTGGTTTCCTCTGGACATGGAACATTGTTAAAGGTGCCTTGTGTATGCTAAAACGCTCAAAGTTGTAATATATCAAATTACAGCCCATTGCACTTGCCTGGATGTGGTCATGATGTTTTGTAATTTCTCTAAAGTTGCCTCCATAACCCCTGTCGTACACTGAGTCCGAGTTCAGTTCATGGCGAGACTCGCACAACTCCAGCAAGACTTAGAAAGTGCTTAAAAACCAATGCACCCGAGAGCACCGCGAGTGTGTGGAAAGAATCCTTAGAGAGTCTATTTTTGTCGGCGGTCGCAGCGCTTATAAAACGAGCATTCTCGCGGTAATCTACGTGAATCCGCACGGCTTGGGCAAAAACGGACCGTGGTGGACTGCTGCTGCTGAACAAGGCACTTCGCAAGAAACTTTAACTGTGTACGGGAGGTGTAAGGACAGACAGTGTTTAAATGAATGAACAGAGGAACGCTCATAACAACACTTGCTGCTTTAAAGGAAAGAAGGAAGACACTCGTACGTGTTTTGAGAAATGGAGGAATTTGGGAGTTTACAAACTGGTCAAATCTGTCAAAAATAACTAATAAAAAAATCAGCATCTTCATTTTCACACAAATAACTTTGTCTTACCTCAGAAAACATGTGTCAACAAGAGACTTTTGAGCCGTAAGGTTGTTTTCAGTTGAGTAATAAAGACTGCTGCAGTGCCACTAAATGCCAAAGATGGCGCCCTTGTTCTAAAAACTTTACCCCTCTCGCAATGCACCTTTAATTTAGAGATACTCGACTGTTTATCACACTATAAGAATGTACTCATATTACATTCAATGTCTTACTTTTATTGTCACTTTTGTATATTAAATCATTCCACTAGTAGAATGTAGAAGCTACAACTGCCCTGCAAACATGCAGTAAAAATACAGTTTCAAAACATCAAAACTTCCAGATAGGGTTCGGTAAAAAAAAAAAAAAAAAAATAATAATAAAATGACTGATTGAAATAATATTGGCTTGTGGAAAGTTGTGCTGTCACAGAAAAACACAACTTGTATTAAACATGTAACACATGTCCATATAATTAATTACAACCATCACCTTTACAATGCCCTTTTCACAAAAATCTAGGCCTATTTGATATTCAACTTCAAAACAAGGTTCACAATGTTATTTCTCATCCCTGTAAGGTTGAGGGTCGCCACATTTTTGCATTAAAATTATACCTGTGTATTTAAAATATGTCCAGATATGTCCTGTAACAGATAATGATATTTCCTTACCAAAACACATCTGAAGTAATTTAGTCCTTTTGAGTTTTTCTATAAGATGTATGTGTGAAGTTCTCTGTTTAAGTGGAAGCTGATGTTCCATGTTGAACAATAAAGACACATTTATCTATTCTGCTGCGTGAATGAAAAAAAAAAAAAGCCCCACAGCTTGAAACTGCAGCAGGTGTAAGCGCCGTGCCTCCTCTCTGAAGCTTTACACTCCTGTTTTGTTCTCTCGTGCTGAAATATGCTGATGAAAAGAAGAAAACAAAGCTAATGCAGTGTTTTGTGCCCGAGGCTGCGCACAGCTCTTGTTAAAACTGATTTTACACCTGACGTGACACTTTGGTCGGATCAAACATCACAAAACCTGCAGAAACAGACAGAAAAAGCAGGGGAGAATCCAAGATAATCCCAAACTCACAAATTAGCAGCAGTGATATAAAGCTGACATCTGCAGGTATTTGTCAAACAGGCCGCGCTTCACTCCAACAGATCAGAAACTACATGGGAAAAACACAACACAATACGTTTTACAGAGCTGTTTACAAATGATCTTGTAGGCCAATGTTCTGGACTCAGGTCAAAAACAAGTGTGTGGTGAAGACAATCCTCAAACTCATATTTTTTTTCTGCTCATCACAGTCCAACACAGTCTCACAAAAAAGGGTGCCTATACATTTTTGTGTTACGCTGTAGATAAAGTACAATTTAAAAATGTCTTCACAGAGTTTTTGTTAAAGTAATGTGGGGACTTAACCTGGCCAGCCAGATGGTTTATCTCGCGGTATTTGTGAATTCACAAACACGAGATAAACCATCTGGCCTTCGTCCGGCTCGATTGGTTTGAGAGTCCGAAACGGCCGTGGTTCGGCCCACTCACATCACAGCAGCGTGGTTTTGAGGCCCAATCAACATTGTAGCAGGGCGGGCTAACACGGGCCGTTAGCTCCCCGGTGCCGCAGCCGAGTCTGATTCAAGCTAAACGAGACGGCGGCTCCCGTGGATGTACGTGTTTCTGCTGCTTTTGATGCGGTTTCAGCAGAAATACGGAGTCATTTCTTTTTGAAAGAAGAGCAGTATGTGTGACACGTACTTGTTCTATCTCACGCGGACATTGGATACACCATTACGAGTTGTTGCTGTGATTGGCTAGCTCAAATAAGGTAGGTCCCACACCCAATCAGCTCGAAGTATTTCACTAAACGCTCCACCTTTTCTCGAACACTTTCAGCGAGTCAAGTCCCAGATGGATATAGTGAGAACTCAGATAGGAGTTCAACACATATCCATCTGGCGTGAGCCAGGTTAGTGGGACTAATTTTAGGCATCAAGTTACTTAATCAGTTAATTTAGGGCTGGGCTTGGGTAGATTAAGATAAAGAAAAGGATTTTGTTATTATTNGTTTTCAATCAGCTCCATTACAGCCATAGAAGTGGAACGATTTTTCCTAAATCCATATTGTTGGTCACTAAGAAGGTCAAATTTGTCTAAAAATGCATCTAGTCTATGTACAAATATTTTTTATTATTTTTGAGAATTGAGAAAGTACCGAAATTGGTCTGTAGTTGGAGAATAAGTGTTTTTCACCAGTTTTATATATCGGAGTAACAATCGCTACTTTCATTTTTTCTGGAAATACACCTGTTTTAAATGATTGGTTATATATGTATGTTAGTGGTTGTGCAATCAGTTCAATTGTATTCTTTAAAATTCATGTCTATGCCCTCTGAGTCTTTAGATGTTTTTGGTTTGAATTGTTTTACCAATTTGACAATCTCTTTTTCACTTGTTGGATTGAGAAAGAATGTTTTGGGGTTTCTGCTGATTGCCTCAGATGGGAATGAATTTTCATGTACATCAATGGTTTGTGCCAAGTTATTGCCCACATTAACAAAATACTTGTTGAACCCATCAACAATTCTTTTACAGTTTCAAATCTTGTATTATTATGTACAAAGTAATTGGAATTTCAAGTTTTTATTACTCGTTTTTATTACTCTATTAATCACATTCCATGTCCCCTTTATATTATTTTTTGCTCCTCTAACAATTATAAAATATTCTTTTTGCAATTTCTCAAGATGCTTACCAGTTTGTTTTTGTATTCTTTATAATTTATTTCCGATTCTTTTGTTTGAGTTGAATAAACTTTTATATAATATATTTTTCTTTTTACATGCATTTTCTAATCCTCTAGTCATCCATGGTTTTTATTATTTAGGCTTATCTTTATCTTTGTAAACGGCATTTATTATACATTTCATTATATCTAGACAGAATAAATTAATAGCATCGTTGGGATTTGCTTGAGTAAACATCATTCCAGTTTTGCTTATCTAACTCTACCTTAAAACTCTCTAATGTTTGTAAGGTTAATCGCCTGGAGTATGTGTATGTTTTAAGTTAGAGTCATTTCTAATGTTACCATGGGTATAAAGACAGCAAACACAGGAAGGTGATCACTTAGTCACTAATCAAGAGACCACCAACTATTTTAACCTCAATGTTACTACAAAATATATTATCTATTAAATACTCGTGTCAGATGTATCCTGCTAGGTTTATCAATGATAGGAGCAGCATGTTAGGAGTACATCATATTGACAAAATCAGCAGTTTTCTCATGGACAGAAGTATTTAGTAAATTAATGTTGAAGTCTCCACATACTATATGCTCCTTTGGTGTAAGTTTATTTGCATTGAATAACTCGTTCATTTTCATTAATATATCTATGGAGATCCAGGGTTTCTATATACACATTACTTGGACATTTATTTTTTAAATTCTATTTCAACCGTAACACATTCTAATAAATCTTTTTCTGTTATTGATTTGTTTTCAACATATTTACAGACAGACTTGAATCAACGTACAAAGCTACCCCACCGACCTTTTTTAAGTTTTCTATTTACAGTAAACAGTCATATCCTTCTATTTGTACCTCCTCTTTTGTCATTGTCTAACCATGTTCTGATACAGCTATTACGCTGAATTGTTAAACGTTTGCAACAATTCAATAACTTTTTTATATTTTTCCAGAGACTCTACTATTAACATGCAGTACGGAAAAATGGCCATTCATGTCAACTTCTCTTTAAACTGGTTCATCTGAGTAGTACTCACAATTTATATCTAAATGTCATAAAATTGTGTTCCGGGTCGAGTTTTGCTCCAACAAGTCATTTTGTGTGTTTCTGAAATTGTTTAATCCGTATGTGTGCCTTATCACCTGTACGTTGTGCGTAATCCGTGCGTCATGGAGTGTTCCTCGAGTTTCCACATAATCTTTGTCCGCATACTGCACGCCAGGTGCCCAAGTCTCACGGTCAGAATAATAAATTCATTGAGGAAGGAAGACAATTTTTGGCCACGCTTTAGTCCACTCTTTGATCGTCAGTGTGATCCATTTAATCCAACTTAAACTGTTATCCATGTCCAGGCGCGTCTCCAACTCAAATCCATCAAAAATGTCCAAATAATGATAAAGACGTATCCTCAGAAAGCCGACTGCGGTAACTTTGTTCATTTGTAGGATCCAAATCTTTTAGCTCCCTTATTGTGATCACTTTAGATCCTCTGGCGTGCCATTGAGTCTAATCTTTACTAGTCCATTTCGAGTCCATGTCGCTTGAATTTTCTTGAGCTTCCTGAGATTTCGTGCGTGCCTGGCGATGTCAGCGTCTTTTTAGTTAAATGTTCATTCAAATAAACGCCTGTGCCCTTTAGCATCTTAGCCTGACGCAGCAACTCCACTTTGGTTTTCCTGTTTACAAAGCGTAATACGATGGTTTTTTGCGTCTTTGTACTTCTTCGGAAGCGTGTGGCAAGCAGCTATGTTTTCAGATGCAACTTTTATATGTTTGCTCTCCAGAAATTAATGACTTGCCTCTCCAAAGTTTGTTGCTCCTCCGACGGCGCGTCCGCGCCATGTTCCTGCGTTGTATCCGTGGCTATTTCTCTCGCATAGCTACGATGCATAGTTTCCAAGCCACTCACAATAATATCCTCCATCCGCGTATAACTGTTCTAAATCATCAATTCTCCGCTCAAGTCCGCAAATAACAGCGTCCTTCGCTTTGATGATTTCCTTCAGCTCTGCCACTTCTGTTACCAAAGCTAGTAGCTTCTGCTGTTGCTCGGGCTACTTTGCTTATCTCCCCAGACATGTAGTTTAGGGATTTTTGGATTTCTTGCAATTCTTCATCCATAGCGTTTAACGCTTTCTTTGGTGGCATTGTTGATCTTATGTGTCCTTTTAGCCTTGTAACGCACAATAAAATTTAGGTTAACGCCGTGGTGCCACGCACCGCTCAAGCACGGCGCACCTAATCCTCTGTCAGACTCATCACATCAATCACATTTACTTTAAGAAAACAACCTATTACTGAGAGAGAACTAAAAGCAGAGGAAAAATGAAGTTATCAGGATTGAGCAGCAGAGCAGATTTGAAATGTGTACAATCAAATTATTCTCTTAACTCATACAGTTTATTTTATATCAATAATGATGCTTTTAAAACTAATTACACAGAATCTGTTTTTAAAATGTATTACTTGGCTTGTGTAAAACTGTGATGAACATCTAACACAGAGAAGTAAGTCAGAATCTTGAACCTGTCAGTTGGGATTCATGTCAGAATTTACAAATGTGTAATTATATTTGACATGATTCTGATCCAATTGGCTCCGTATTTGTAGGAATTCAACATTAGCTTTAAAAGGCTGTGAAACGGCTAATCCGGCTGAGCGTTCCGAATCGTGGAGCGGCACGAGAGCTAAAACCGCCGAAAATGGATTTGGAGCTTCAGCCGGCCTTGTGATCACTGCCACACGCACACAGAAAAAAAAAAAATCCACAGAGACAGAACAGAAAGAGTGGAAAAAGGGAGAGAAGGAGAGAGAAAAGAGAGAACGGATGGAGAGATAGGGAGAAAATTGGGAGCGATAGAACGGAGAGGAGAGAGAAAGAGAGAGGGGCAGTGAGCAGGAAAAGCGTCTCCATGGAAACGAGCAGAGGCCATAAAAACACACACACACGTATATGAAACAAAATGGGACTAAATGGAAACAATGGCACCAGTGAAGTGGCTCTGAGGCAGATGCAGCTGCAGAACCGGAGCACAGCAGTCTCACACACCTGCTGATCTTTTCACGAAACAGCGCCACCTACTGTTTTAATGCAAGGTTTAGCTCAGTTCTCAACATGACAATAACAAGAGAACAGGTCATGCTTTGAGAGTTTAAACTACAGGTCACAACAGTTGATCCACTTGAGCCAAAAGACACAAAGAGAGGAGAGAAAAAGAGAGAGAGACAGACTGTACACTCAAGACACAGCTCACTCCATTCCAGTTCTCGGTAAAACTCCAGAGAAGGGGAGAGAGAGAAAGAAGAGAGAGGGAGAGGCACACAAACCTGACGTTCAAAGACACAGCTCACTCCAGCTCCGGCCCTGGTAAGCACTCCAGCGAGCAGAAAGAGAGAGAGAGAGAGAAAGAGGGAGAGAAGGGGGAGGGAGGCACGCAGACTGTACGTTCAAAGACACAACTAAAGCCCTCAAACACAAATGATCTAAATGCTAGAGAAAGAGAAGGGAGGTAGAGAGAGAGAGAGGAGAGAGGGAAGGGTAGAGAAGCAGCCAAAAGAGAGAGAGAGAGAGGGAAGAGAAGTGAAGAGAGAAGAGGGTGTAGAGAGAGAGAAAGAGAGAAAGAGGGAGAGATAGAAAGAGAGAGAGGGGGGTGATGTCGTCAGTGTGGGGCTGTTTCCACGGTTACCACAGGCCGTACACTTGAGAGAAAACATGAGAGGAGACTGAAGAGAGACACAACACACTAGAATATTATGAATATGTTGATTAATTATTTGGACTAAAGGAGGACTTTCAACTCTTTTGAGAAAGAAACAATATTGACACAACACAGTGTGAGGTTTGGGCTTTGTCAGAACTGTCATTGATTTTAACCCTCTACTGCATGACTTTTATTTTAGGAGGAAAAAAATATTTCAAGATACTTTTTGAGAGCTGTGGGTCCCTGACATTATATCAATTATAACATTTGACCCCCACGCCCCCCACAAAAATCTGGGTTTGTTGCCTCAGGGCAACAGTGTGCGATGAGGGTACTAAAACACCAAGGTTTTCATACTGAATGAATAGGAGAAAATAATCTAAAAATGTATCAGAAAAGGTTTTATTCAACATAATACTAAAAATTACCTAAAAAAGAGCCAATTTAGGAGAAATGACGTTCCCACTTGCACCTATATCTACCAGCTCAAGGAGTTGCACTATTCGCCCTGTGTAGATCTCAAAGTTATGTGGAATACCTTCAAAGCTGGCTAAAATGAGTATTTTGTATCCCCATTTCTTAGGTTTGGCTGGTAGATATTGCTTGTTCTTATTCTTTCCCTTGAAGGGAACTATCTGTTCATCCACAGCCAGCTTCTCACTCATTGGGATGGATTGCAATTTTGAAATAAGATGGTCTACCAGTGGTCAGATTTTGTAAAGTGGATCTGGACTTCCTGCAGGTATTGCCTCATTGTCGTTGAAGTAGAGAGCTTTCTGATGGCCTCCCATCTGTTCAGACTCATGGTATCAGCTACTTGATGCACCCGATAGGCCTTGGACCAAAACATCCGAGTGACTGGTAACCCAAACAGTGACATGTAGACTACAGTACCTATGAACTGTTCAAGTTCTTTAGTGCTGAGTTTTAAAGGTCTGCTTGGGTTGTTAGTTTAGTTTAGTTTATTAGTTTATTTAACAGGGACAGTGTGCAAAAACATTGAAGATGCTTTGCACCAGATTTAGCCGTAGCTAGTTTCCATCTGCAGTCCCTGAGCAGGTGAGATATACAAAATTTAACAACAACAACAACAGTCAAACCTGTAGAGCATACAGGTTTGACTGCTCTGTGATCACTGACAGGATATTTTCTGAAAAAAACATCTTGAAGTAATCTTCTGATCTCGGAAGGCTTCCTTGCCATCAGGATAGTCGGGGGAAGTTGGCATTATGGGGTGTTCTCCAGCCATTGTCTTCCTCTGGTTCAAACACCTCATCCTCATCCTCATTTTCATCCCAACACACACACACCAACACACATCTTACAGAACCCTGACTGACCCCTGACCTACACTGAGTGTCAAACCTGATTCAGGGAGCCACTCTTCTCCACTATCACTCTCGTCCTCAAGCTCACTGTCTTCACTGTCGGATGGAACTTCACTACCATGTTCATTCTTGGACCCATAAAATGTTTTTATGTCCATTTCCTACAAGCAATAATACTCATTATTCACTCCAACACATCTCTTCTTGAGCACTATTTTTCCCAACAAAAGTGCTACATCTGCATGATGTTGCCCTAGGGCAACATACCTAAAACACAGTATTAGCATAAACATACAAGTAAAAATTATATGTAAACAATCAAATGTGCATCTTGACATATTTCTGGACATTAAAATATTTTTTTGTATCAAATTATTCCAATTTAACCCAGAGAAATGTGTTATTTATCTTACCGTTACCTAGCACTGTGTCACATGTGACTTTGCTTCCAGAAATGACTGCTTCAGACTCAGTCAAATGTGCACACCCACTTCAGCCTCTGATTTTATTGGACAGAAACATGTCTGCTAACATTATAAAAAACAAAAATAAAAAAAAACTTAAAGGGCCAGTGTCCAAGCCAAAAAAGTGGTTTGTTGCCTAAAAGCAACACTATGCGGTAGAGGGTTAATAGTGGTGGCGGCGATCCATCAAACTTTATAAAAGTTAATTTTTTTAAATATTTAAGTTTATTTTTGAACTGGGATGTACACATGATCACAGACAGAAGACTGCTAGAGCAATTCTGAGGATTGACAAAGCTCCACTGTAATGAGAGAAGTGGATTTGTGCAGCAAAATGAACAGAACTCTTTCCGTGCCAAATACAGAGATTTCCATCTCATATACACTAAATCCATTTAAATCTTGGACTAAAAATATTGTTGAACAAGTTTATAGCAGATATAGGATCTTTAAAATAGGAAAAATAACATTCACAGGAAAATGGCAGCAGAGGAAGAAAATAAGCTAAAGATGGACATAATGATGGCCATAATAAGCATCTATCTATAAAAGCTTCACATTAGTCAGACCACAACAGGTTTTCACTGTTTTATCATCATCACTTTACGGTTCACATTACATGTTTTACCCATTACACTACAAAACATTATAGTCTCAGTGTGAATATTCATCTTAATTTGGCTAATGTTAGCCAGATTAAAATATAATTGCTAATATTTGGCAGCATATTTCACTTGTTTCGAGACATTTTGACTGTTTACATGATATTTTAACTTGAATCAAATTTGCAAAATGTGAAATATTCTTGGTCTATCAAGTAAAACCTTCCTATTTTTTTTTTAAATAAACATTAAAATCCAGATTTCAAGACATTTTAGCAAATCTAGATTATTTTTTTCCCATTGCATAGTTCTTTTATTTGAACGACTGGCTTGTGTTTGTACTTGTGTTCTTAAAGGTGGGGTAGGTGATTTTCACGCTGCAAACACAATTTAGGTTTTAAATCTTACAACTTTCTCTCATAAATTTTTCAACACATTGGTTAATATCAACATGTATTAAGTTTTGGTTGCAATTTTTGACATACAACCCTCTTTGTTTCTCTTTTAAAGTGAAACTGGAGAGGACCACCCGAGCTCAGCCAATCAGAACGCTGCATTCTGCTCCTGATTTGAACTTAAATTCTTTATTATTGGATTCAGAAAGTACTCTGGGGTCTAAATTTTTTCACAAAGTGCTGCATTTATCATTGCCTTTTTGGTGGAAAACACAATGTTTATTTGTTTACAACTAAAAAAGTTAGCTACCCCAACTTTAATATAAATTTACACAATAACATAAGATAAACCATATTTTATAAAAATGTGCTCAGAACAATCACACATTTTTATACCAATATTAATAATTGTAACAATAATAATTGTAATAATAATAACAAAGATTTGAAAATGGCCCTTGAGGAAAAAAAAATTGCCCACCACTGTTATAGGTAGTATTAATATTCATGGCTTCTTCTTATTACATAAATACACTCCAAAAAGGACATTTCCTGCTTGTCATTTGGTGCAAAAACAATGTATGCTTTGCCCTGAAAAATCCAAAGGTTGAAGAAGGTTGGAACATTGCATGAACACAACCTGTTCTGTGGTCAATACAGTGTGAATGTAGCTTTAGAATTAAGTTTGCAGATCTAATCTCCAAACATTTGAATGTGTCTCATGTAACTGTTGTCACCTTTACAGTATAAATCCATTTGCAAATTCACTTTATTATTATTCATTTTATAATAAGCCAAGGTTGTTTACTTTGCAGCTTTTCACCTGTAAATTAATTAATTACCCAAAACACTTTCCTGTCCCAAGGCTCCTGCTCTGTGTATTCACTCAAACGCATTCACCTCGTTTCATCATATTTTCTGTTATTTTCTGTTCAAAGCGCTACAAAAGCGTCTCTGCGCAGAAGGTCAGCACATGATAAACTCCTGTAAAAACACTGGAGCTTTTAAAGTGGACGTCAATGAGAGAACGCAACCTAAATGTCACGTCCAGATCCTCCTCCCAGCGCCTATAAAGCTCGCTGCTTCAAAAGGGCAGCGGCTGACCTTATTCTGCAGAGGGTGAGAGAATAGGGTTCTGCTAGGTCTGTACATGTGAGAATAGGCTCATGTCAGGCCTATGCAAGTGGGAATAGGCTCACGTCAGGTCTATACATGTAAGATTAGGCTCATTTTAGGTCTCTATATGTGACAATAGGCTAAGTTCAACCCTATACATGTGAGATAGTCATCATGACAGGTTGTTATGTTTATATACTGTATATGTAAGAATAGGCTCATATCAGGCCTACATTTGAGAATAGGCTCATGTCACGTGCTGTGGAACTTTTGCTTAGTGTGCCTTAAAAGTGGTCACCTTTTATGTGGCAGTTGGTGGAGTTTGTGTTGTTTTCAAAAAACACTGATATCTCTTATTGACAGCACGTTACCGGACTCTCACTTCACACCCTTTTTGGCTCAGTTTTGACAGTGGAAACACTAAGGGTCCATCCCGATCTGCTCCAAAGAGAACCACCCCAAACTGGCCTCTTTCCAGAACATGATCCTGTTTCAGATCCAGTTGTAGTTATGAACACGAATCTCCGCCGTAGCCTGACATTTTCACAAACAGTCGATAATTCTCCTCACATTCTGGTGCGGCTTGTTTACCCTTTTGTGCTCAGTTATTTTAGAGTAAGATTGGACAAAACACACATTTGGCTCCACAGTTTTACATAGATATTGACCTGTAATGCAGAGATCTGAGCGAATCCTCCGCTTTTCCTCCCACGTTTTCCTCTGACTTATAAAACATTTACTTACATCTGCATTTAAGACAAAAGCAGCTCCTATTCAAATGCACTGTGTAATACTCCTCCAGTTAGGGAGAGAGGGAGAGAGGAGGATGTCTTTAAGCTCCACTGTCTCACCTCAACCCTGCAATTTGTCTGCTTTGTGTTAGAGAAGAATGAAACCTCAAACCCGGAAGCCACAGTCTCACTGCAGACTCACATCAACATCAACATTGTGTGAGTGGATAAAACAATACAACAGAACATTTATGAGTTTATTTAAAGTGAAATTGTGTAATTTTCTGAAAGTTGAAAAGTCAAGAGGCTGCACTGTGGCAGAGTGTGTAGCGCTCTGACCTCACCAGTAAGGTCACGGGTTTGACTCTGGCATGTTTCTCCCCATGTGGGTTTCCTTTGGGCTGGTTTCCTCTGGACATGGAACATTGTTAAAGGTGCCTTGTGTATGCTAAAATGCTCAATGTTGTAATATATCAAATTACAGTCCATTGGCACTTGCCTAGATGTGGTCATGATGTTTTGTAATTTCTCTAAAGTTGCCTCCATAACCCCTGCCGTACACTGAGTCCGAGTTCAGTTCATGGCGAGACTCGCACAACGCCGCAAGACTTAGAAAGTGCTTAAAACCAATGCACCCGAGAGCCCCGCGAGTGTGTGGAAAGATCCTTAGAGAGTCTTTTTTTGTCGGCGGTCGCAGCGCTTATAAAACGAGCATTCTCGCGGTAATCTACGTGAATCCGCACGGCTTTGGGCAAAAACGGACCGTGGTGGACTGCTGCTGCTGAACAAGGCACTTCGCAAGAAACTTTAACTGTGTACGGGAGGTGTAAGGACAGACAGTGTTTAAATGAATGAACAGAGGAACGCTCATAACAACACTTGCTGCTTTAAAGGAAAGAAGGAAGACACTCGGACGTGTTTTTGAGAAATGGAGGAATTTGGGATTTTACAAACTGGTCAAATCTGTCAAAATAACTAATAAAAAAATCAACATCTTCATTTTCACACAAATAACTTTGTCTTACCTCAGAAAACATGTGTCAACAAGAGACTTTTGAGCCGTAAGGTTTGTTTTCAGTTGAGTAATAAAGACTGCAGTGCCACTAAATGCCAAAGATGGCGCCCTTGTTCTAAAAACTTTACCCCTCTCGCAATGCACCTTTAATTTAGAGATACTCGACTATTTATCACACTATAAGAATGTACTCATATTACATTCAATGTCTTACTTTTATTGTCACTTTTGTATTATTAAATCATTCCACTAGTAGAATGTAGAAGCTACAACTGCCCTGCAAACGTGCAGTAAAAATACAGTTTCAAAAACATCAAAACTTCCAGATAGGGTTCGGTAAAAAAAAAAAAAAAATAATAATAATAAAATGACTAAATAAATGACTGATTGAAATAATATTGGCTTGTGGAAAGTTGTGCTGTCACAGAAAAACACAACTTGTATTAAACATGTAACACATGTCCATATAATTAATTACAACCATCACCTTTACAATGCCCTTTTCACAAAATCTAGGCCTATTTGATATTCAACTTCAAAACAAGGTTCACAATGTTATTTCTCATCCCTGTAAAGTTGAGGGTCGCCACATTTTTGCATTAAAATTATACCTGTGTATTTAAAATATGTCCAGATATGTCTGAAACAGATAATGATATTTTCCTAACCAAACACATCTGAAGTAATTTAGTTCCTTTTGAGTTTTTTTATAAGATGTATGTGTGAAGTTCTCTGTTTAAGTGGGAAGCTGATGTTTCATGTTGAACAATAAAGACACATTTATCTATTCTGCTGCGTGAATGAAAAAAAAAAAAGCCCCACAGCTTGAAACTGCAGCAGGTGTAAGCACCGTGCCTCCTCTCTGAAGCTTTACACTCCTGTTTTGTTCTCTCGTGCTGAAATATGCTGATGAAAAGAAGAAAACAAAGCTAATGCAGTGTTTTGTGCCCGAGGCTGCGCACAGCTCTTGTTAAAACTGATTTTACACCTGACGTGACACTTTGGTCGGATCAAACATCACAAAACCTGCAGAAACAGACAGAAAAAGCAGGGGAGAATCCAAGATAATCCCAAACTCACAAATTAGCAGCAGTGAATATAAAGCTGACATCTGCAGGTATTTGTCAAACAGGCCGCGCTCCACTCCACAGATCAGAAACTACATGGGAAAAACAGAACACAATACGTTTTACAGAGCTGTTTACAAATGATCTTGTAGGCCAATGTTCTGGTCAAAAACAAGTGTGTGGTGAAGACAATCCTCAAACTCATTTTTTTTTTCTGCTCATCGCAGTCCAACACAGTCTCACAAAAAAGGGTGCCTATACATTTTTGTGTTACGCTGTAGATAAAGTACAATATAAAAATGTCTTTCACAGAGTTTTTGTTAAAGTAATGTGAGGACTAATTTTAGGCATCAAGTTACTTAATCAGTTAAATTTAGGGCTGGGTCTTGGGTAGATTAAGATTAAGAAAAGGATTTTGTTATTATTCATAAATAAGAACACATCCTAGCACAAAAATGAACTGGGACAGCAACGCGTGGCATAATTACGCAAAAAAAAAAAAAAAAAAACGACGAAATCGTGCTTATCAGACGCAATTTACATGTCCTGTAATGTATGTACGCTTTCTAGTGAGATTGGAGTCACATTTCGTAAACAGTCACATTCCCTGTCAGCAGCGGCAGCGCTGTGAAGCAGGAGATAGGGGGCGGAGTCTGAGCTACACAGGTGGAGCGGATCAATTTCAGTCAAAACTCATATCGTTCAAATAATAAAAACCCAAGGTGATACATATAATGAAAGGCAAAGCTAAACTAAAAGAATATAAACTAACAATAATAAACAATACAAATCATTTTTTTTAAATTTGCCTTGTTTAAATTCTAAATTGAAACATTCATTCATTCATTTTTCATTCATTTTCTACCGCTTAATTCCGTTAGGGGTCGCGGGTGACTGGAGCCTATACCAGTGACTTTGGGCCTTAGGCGGGGAACACCCTGGACAGTGGCCAACTTGCCGCAGGGTTAGACAGACAACCATTCACTCTCTCATTCACTCACTAAGGGAAATTTACAATGATGCCCAATTAACCTAAACATGCATGTTTTTTTTTTGGCGGTGGGAGGAAACCGGAGTACCCGGAGAAAACCCACGGTGACACGGGGAGAACATGCAAACTCCACCCAGAGAGATCGTGAGATGTTGATATGGTCCGACCCGGGAGTCGAACCCACGACCTCCTTATTGGGAAGCCAGAGCTCTAACCACTTGGCTACCGTGCACCCCAATTAATGCAAATTATTTAAAAATCTTGTCTCGTCTCGATCTCGTGGACCCAATCTTGAGGCTCCTCTCGTGAAAATTCTGTCTCGTCCCATCCCTAACATACGTACATATAGTACATTCATACATACATACATATTATTGGGCGTGCTTAAAATTACATTAAAACTGTTGGATAGTTGGAGTTTCTAACAAAATCTCTTTTGTCTTGTTCACAATAATCATCATTTCAGTTAAAACGTATCAGCTCCTACAAGTGAAGTCACACTCAACACAGAGGCTTTCTGGCCCTGCCCAATCTGTTCCTGTGCTGTAATTAGCCATGTTTGCGCACTATTTGTGTCACAAGCTCTTTTCTCTCGATCCTTGTATAAACTGGTGTATTTGGTAGTGTCTCAGCTGATCCAGATCCTCGTGCACTTTTCTCGCTTTAGTTTGAGTATCTCTGCCGCTCTTGTGTTGGAGAGGAACACTCCTTATTTATTCTAATGACTGTGCGTGACTGTGAGTGATTGTGATTGGTGGAGGCTCCGGGACTCGCTCACGGCTGCCGCGTGTTTGTCAAACTCACTGTCAATTAAACGCAAAGTTAAGTCTGTTCTTCTTTTTTTTTCTTTTACTCTAAGTGAGACTTCCTCTTTCCCCATGGGTCGGATTTCTAATAAGGAGTAGAGAGTAGAGGTAGTGTTGCCATGGTAACATACTGTAGTTTATTTAGTGTTTCCACAGCCCAACGTGGCCCTATTCTGCTCTACTCAGCCCTGATTTGGACTGTTTTCATAGCTCTGGTTTTCTGAAACTGTAGCATATACCTTTAAAAAACTGTTCTGTGTTGTAGAAATTTATGGTTACCACAGTTTCCATTAGTGTTAGTAAGTGCTATGGATACAGTACCAGATTCTAAAGCAGACCTGAGCAAACTCATCACATTTTTGAGAATAAGTATTACTCTTTATATTTATTTGATTTGCTTGTCTTTGCTATGGATCATGTGTCACTGCTTGACTTGTATTTTCACAAAATGGTAAAAATAGTCCGTTAAAAAGCCATAGTTTTACAAAAATGTGCTTGCAAAAACGACAATTTGCTTCACCAATGATCACAGTCCAGCCCTCCACCACTTGTCCGGTTCGTATATGGCCCTCGGGAAAAAAATAATTGCCCAGCCCTGTTCTAAAGAGTAATGAAAACACAACCAGACTGTGTAAAGCAGGCCAGCTCCAGCTTTATGATGTGTTGTAAAATCCTCCAAATTAATAGGTTCTGTTTATGTGACATCTAACATGGTCTCACAGAAATGTGTATGTACAGAAAATTACATGTTAATAATGTATCATGAGCACGTTTCTAGTCTATTGTATAGTGTCTCTATTTCAGACTATTTCACACTGGTTCAAATAAAGATGCTCTATGTGTGTTTTGGTTTAACGGCTGACTTCAGGTTTGAAGTTACAAAAATGGGTAAGTTTAGGTCATACATATGCAAAAAGGACATTTTACATGGTATAGACCAGCCTGTTCTCATGGATAAGCGTGTGAATACCACGCTATTGTAAACAGCGTGTCCTATGAACGCTACTTCTATGCGTGTGTATTTGACGCGTTTCTGTCCTAGTTCATTTCAATGGTGAATGTTAAGAGGTGTTATTATTCATGAAAACTAACACAATCCTAATCCTAACCTTAACCAACTCCAAGCTAACTAAACTTACCCACTGTTGTAACTTCAGACTTAAATTTCGCCGTTAATCCCTTGAAAAACCTCGTGTTTGTCGTCAACCACTACGTAGGTGTGTCCAGAATACGCTGGAAAAAACTAGCGTGTAATTGCACGCCAAAACAGGCAGAGGGCGTCGTCGTGACACGCAATTTGTCATGGCGTGCTAATTTACGCATTCCATGAGAACACGTTGTATAGACACATTTAAATTTGTGTGGTAGAGGGATTTTCTGTCGACGTCACTTTCTACTTAGCTGGGGAAACTTCTTTGAATAAAACAATAAAACAGGACAAGAGCTGTTTCGATCAAGTATGAACTGGTATGACAGACGTGTGTCTCCTTAAGCTTGAGAGAGCATTTTTCTTGTTGTTTTTTCACTCACCTGAATATAACTTGTAAGGGCCGTAGGGTTGAAATTCATTCACAAATGTTGATTTAGCAGCATAACTTTAGTTTTTGCACAGTGATAAACTCTTGCGGTTAGCAGACAATGGTGCTTTTTGAACTTGTCTCCATTGTTATGAGCGGCATCTCTTTCTGCAGGTTGGGTACGCGCTCATCGCCCATGTTGAGGAAAAAAAAATCCCTCTTCAGTGAGATTGGGTTACGATGTCACAGCATTATACAGGTGAACAATATTCCAATCAGTTGATGGCAGCTAAAATTAATATTATTTGAATAGATTTTTTGTACACTAAACATTGACTTCTAATGATAATATGACTTTTGAGCTTTGTTAATGCAAATGTAAATAATGCAATGTTTGGATTAATAAACAGAACCAAAAATAGTATATAATTAAAATTACAGTAGCACTTCTTGGCTCAAGAGAATAAAATGCTGTATAACAAGATGTGGCTCATTTTTCTTTACAAAATTAAACACATGGTGTAGACCCAGTTTCCCCTCCTTTTCTCTCCTCCATCTCCCCTCTCTGCCCCCCCCCCTCTTCTTTCTCAGGTTAAAGCTTATCAGAAGAGCCAGGCTTAAACACACTTCTCCGTCACATTGTGCGTGATGTTTCTGCGCGTCAGCACAATGTCGTCTCCCGTAGAAGCGGTGTACTCAAGCATCCACTTCTAATGCAACTAAAGCCAAAACCTATATTCAATTTGTCCGTGTGAAATGTTTCTGATGAGACTCAGAGTTCTGCTCTAACTGAACTGCACTGTCATGGTTTTAGTTTGACTCAAAAAGTGTAAAAATGTGTCAAAGCGAAATCAGAAAGAAATGGCAACTTTGGGTTTTTAAAGTCGCAGCAAATCTGGCCTACTGTATGCAGAGTTAATAGGTTGTGTTCTTGTTGTAAAATGTGGTGATGTCATCAGTTCAAATTGTGGGCATAACTATTTTTTTCTTTTAACTCTTTCCCTGCCAATGACAGAATTTTTTGTCATCGCACGCCCAACCATAGCCCGTCAAGAACATATATTTCCATCATTGACCTTTTATTTTATTGAGTGCCTCCTGATGCTGACATTGTCTACAATCAAATACATTATGCAGTTTCACAGATTCACCAACAGATGGCAGAATTGGCTGAGCACTAGGACCCAGAGGAGGTCACATGATCCGGAAATACATGCGGTCATAAGTTTTTATTACACAGCGCTGTTGGCTTTGTTTACGTAATCAGCTGCTTCTGGAGGTCGTCTTTATTTTTTTTCAAACAAATTACAGGTAAATTATCTTGGACTAAAAACATTGTTGAGTAAGTCTGGAGCTGATATTTTATCTTAAAAATGAAGAAAAGCACTAGGCTAGAGAACAGCCTCAAACAGCCAGGGGAAAGAATATGAAAACAAAACTCTTTGTAGTGGCTCATATTCTTTCAGTAAAAAGAAAACAACACTGATACAAAGTTTGTATTAGAAAAAACTATGTTTTCTCCAAAATGTATCGCCAAACGCTAAAATCTAATGAAAACAAAAACTTGAAATGCCTATAAAAAGGGAGCAGATTAATGTAGATTTTTTTTTTAATTATTTATTAATGTAAACACAAGTAGGTCTCTTTTGATGTACAACATGTCATGATTCCAGCGGTACAAAGTTTTTTGTGGAACTGTGAATATGAAATGTTTAAAAAGAGCAAAAAGGCCTGGCAGGGAAGAGGAGTTAAAGCGAGACCAGGGCTGGCAGTGTAAAAGTTAATAAATGTACGTTGACATGAAATATCTGAACATCATTTCACACATTTTCAATCTGGTGGTATTAGTTACTTGACCCATTCACACTTGACTGGAGTAAAAAAAAAAAAAATAATAATCATAATAATAATCATAATCATAATAAATAATAATAATAATACTTAAATGGTCACAACAAAACTAAAGGACTGAAATATATTCTCTTTCCATCGAACTTTTAAGCTCAATATCTGCAATTAGTTACATCTAAGTCTGTCCGTCCTTGGGAGTTAAGCTCTCCTTCACTTTTTTTTTTTTTTGAAATTTTCCTTACCAAGAAAGATCTCAGCCTCTGGGGAGGCTCTAGGACAATTATTCATTTGCTTGTTTACTAGTAATCTGCTTTGACATGATTGACCATTTTTATTTTCTGTTACTGGCCATAGAATGTTTATTCTTTTATTTTTTCCATTGGTGTTTGCTAAATTACAATCTTGTGAAGTCCTTATCGATGACAGATGTTTATTCATTTATTGATTTATTTGACTTAGAATTGTTCTAATCATTGCATGTTTATAGGAGCATCTGCAGCGCCCCCTGCAGGTGTGTAACATCGTCCTCATACACACTGCTCACACTCTGCTCATTTGTGACAGAAATGTGTGAATCCTGACACTATTTAAACAACTTTAGCCCTGATTTGTGTCTCGTTTTAGGACAAATCTCCCAAAGGCCTCAGGCTGCGCTGGAGAAGCCCATTAAGAGCAGCACAGAAAGTTAGTCTGCTGTGAGAGCTCAGTGAGAGCTCAGTGACTGTCCGGGCCATTACCAGTGGAACGCACACACATTTGCATTCTTATTGTAAAAGTTAACTGTGAGATTTGTGCTGCTGAACAGGAGTCTGTAAGAGCAGCTTGTCACTTACTCATGTTCAGGTCTATTTACTGATGGAGACAGAGAATTTTGACTTGTTTAAACCTGGTTAAATTTGACAAATCTCACTGGGGAGATATTATTTGTATCAACACACATCATTTTTTTTTTTGTTAGAGTTTTGGAATGTGCAATGTCAAAGTTAGAAATATTGGGCCTCATTATGAAAGTGTTCTTAGAAATGGTGTGTAACTTTTACTCTAGAAGATGCTGAAAAAAATCTATGTGAGATTGACTACATGTTTATAAGAAGCCAAAGTCCTTTTCAAAAGCTTTCACGCCAAATTCACCAAACTCAAAAAAATAAATGTTGAATATTTGAAGTTAAAGTATTACAACAGGAACTGGCTGACCAATCACAGAGCTACTGGGCTTTCTGACCAGGGATTAGTCTGGTGAGGACACTCTGGACCAGCAGGAGACATCAGATCAAAAGAGGCTGAAGCAAAGAGCAGATGGACACTCCGCACCTTTATGTCTGGTCCTGTTCTCTGAAGCCAAGTCTGGACAGTACTGAGATGAGAGACTGAAGCGTTTCCACTAGCCCTGTTAGTACCCACTTGGCTCTACTCTACTTGGTCTGGTTGCGCCCCATTACTCTTCAGAATGAGCAACTGTCCACAACCACATTCAATAACAACATTGTGGTAACCTAGGATTCCACCAGCAGTCTGGCCAATCAATGTCAGTTATGGGCATTTGTTCTAGCCCTGATAGTACCTACACGGCTCTGCTTGGCTCTACTCGGCCCTGTTTCCACTAGCCCTATTTCTCCGGAACTAGGTGCTTTTACCTGGTTGGCCTTGGTTCTAACCAGCTTGAGCAGGGAGCTGTTCTAACTGACACTGATTGGTCAGTTGGTGCAATCCACAATTACCACAGTGTTTCTATATATGTTACTATGTTGTGGGCAGTTGCTCAGATGATAGTACCTCATTCTAAAGAGTAATGGAAACTCAACCAGACCGAGGAGAGTAGAGCCGAGTAGTTATTACCAGGGCTAGTGGAAACGCTCCGTACAGCAGACAAACGACTTGAGTGAATTTTGTGTCCTCAAGTTCTTGGGCAAGACACTAATTCACTTTTTTGTCTGAAGGTGGAAACATTCAAGGCATATGAATACCAAACCTATACCATTTAGGAGAAGACTGAAGAGTTTATTACTTCCACATGAAAGTTTATATAAACAGAAACCATATAGTGTCTGTCGTCTGTTTCTCTAAAATCATGATAAAGTATAATCTGTATCTGTGCTGTCATGCTCACACAAGGCTGTAATCTTCACCTCTTTGTCCATTACAGTAACATTATTATACATTTGTGATACAGACCAGGACCTGTAGCTGTGCTTTGTGCCATTCTCTTTTGCTCCCATCTCACGTCACATCACAGATAATGACTAAGGACGTCAGATATACAATGGAATAAAAGGACTGAACAATGCAGACAAGAACAAAGAGTGAGGTTTGTGAGGCTGAACCAAACACACAGAACCTGTAACATGTGAAAAGAAAAAAGCATGGATGTGTTTAGAGACAATAAAAGAACCCACATTGTCTTTATTTGAGCATATATACTTCAAAATCTAGCTCTCCACCCTCTTCATTGTTTTCTATTTAGTATAAGTAAAGATAGCTGCCAGAATCCTTCCACACTTATGTTGGAGAAAAAGTCCAAAACAGTCAGAACAACTCCAACATCAAACTCTACACGAGATACAAGTGTTGTGAGACATCAGACTGTGCATGAGAACTACAAAAGCTGCGGATCTACAGCCAAACACTCTTTTTATCGCTGTGAGAATCAGCAGGACCAGGGCCAGGAAAAGAAACAAGGAGAGAGAGAGAGAGACAGAGAAAGTAAGAGATGAGAAGAAAGCGGGTGAATGAAAGAGAGAAAGCAGCAAGAGTTAAAGAGAAGAGAGGAATGAGGAGAGGCAGGAGGAGGGAGAGGGGGTGACAGAAAGATGGGAGAGAAGAAAAAGAGGAGAGAGAAGTTGGAGAGGGGGTGGAAAAGATAAAAGAAAAGGGCAGCAAGAGGGTAGTTAGGAGAGAGTTTGAGCATCACAAATACTTGATTTTTGGGTGAATATATCAAATAAATAATCAAAATCTCTTCATTGTCGTCATATTAATTTATTTACTGAGGCATCTGAAATCCTATTAATCTGAAAAATCTTTTGACACATACGAGGGGGTTATTTCTAGACCCATCAGTGACTAGACCCATTTACTTTTGAATTACAACAGAATATTATGAAACTTATTACATTTTCTCAGTAATGCTTTATCTGTCTAGATTTGACTCTCACAGGCTTCTCCGCATTGATTTCCTAAAGGCCTAAAGTTCCTTCATCAGAGGTCAAAGTTCACATACATATGTGAGATCAAAGTTTATGTGAATGTGCTTTAAATATAAGGTCAGACAAATATGTAATTATCGAACAGCTATGGAAGCCTGTGACATTTCCTTTCTTGCTCCTTTGACACTGATGGTGTTAAATGAGCCATTCTTCTCATGTGGGTGTAAACTTTACTCATGCGCCATGGAAAACTCAGTTGCCTTTCTTATTTATCTCTACTTTTCAGTTGGATATACTGTATTTTCTGCTTTCAAACATGTTATTTTCTCATGTGTGGCTCTGAGCCTCACATTCAGATGTGATAGGTCAGACAAAAGAGCAGTTTTAAAACCCCTTGGAGGGTTTAATAACAAGTATTGAGACATCGTTTGGATTGGCATTACCGAGGCCACACCCTGGAGCCAAGTCTGATCCACCAGAAGAGCTCCCTCACCCAGAGTCCCTAGGTAAGGAATGTTGTGGTACACTTGCTCTCCTAGATCTTAAGTCGAACAGTGTTCTGTTACTAGACTTCTTTCCAAGTTAAAGTTTGTAAATAATGAACACCATGTTTCAGTTCATCAGTGGCACCGGGACACATTATGGTGCGTTCCAGTCGTCCTCGGAGGTCAGAACTCGGACCTCGAAGTGATGTTTTCTCCGAGTGTTGTGTGTTCCAGTGGTCAAGTCGGATTAGTTTTATAGTAATTAGCCAACCAAGTAATAAATAGCTCGGAAACTGCCCAATACAGCCAAAATACAGATCTCTTTATGTCAGTTTATCAACTCGGACATTGCTGTTACATTTACAGTTTGTAAAACATTGCAAGAGCGAATTTCTGCTTTTGTTTACATTAGCTCCGTGTAGCCGTTAGCAACATTAGCATTGCAGCACATAACAGCAAGTTTATAACGGCAGACGTGCATGAGCAGCGCAGGAGCAGAGTCACAGAGGAGAGTGAACTGTAGAGACAAACTAAAGACAAAACAACACAGGTACGATCAGTAGTGAAGCTGTCGGAGGTTTTTCTTTCTCAAAACGCAGTGCGCTGCCATGTTCGATTTTCTACCTCGGACGCTGAAATTCTCTCCGAGGATCCGAGTGAGAACTCCGAGTTTGAGGGCTGTTCCAGTGAGAATTAACAAGTCGGAACTCAGATGATCCGAGCTCCGAGTACCACTGGAACGCACAGTTAGGCTGGAGCTTCATGACCCACTTTGTTGTCATGTCAAAATACCTTCGGCTGTGTGTTTTGGACATTCAGGTTAAGAGAGAAGTCTCGCCAGACCTTAGGCTACGTACTGTATATTCAGCCATAAGTACAAGTGTAAACGATGCAAATATGTGGAAAAGTGTAGTTTATTTTGTTGCTTAATATTGTTTTCAGACATGGATTAGCTCACGTTTGTAGAACATAAAATATACAGTCCTGAATACCGTGTCTTAAAGGAAAGTGTGAAGCAAAGGCCAAGTCCTCTCTGAGATATCGATAATTAAGTTGGGCACAGACTGAGGTGATGACAGATTCTTCTTTTCTTCTGCTGAATGTCACTACATGAGCTAATTAGAGCTGATATAAGAAACAGCCGCATGTAACCATGGCTTTACTGTTTTGGCAGTGCAGTTTGTGCAATAAAAAAGTTTAACAAACATTTCTAAAGCTTTTGACCAGATGCTTGGACAGAGAAATAGATATTTTTAGTTTTTATTCTATGTAATTAGGTTCATAGATATTTGGACAATAACACGTTTTTTACATTTTTATCTCAACACATGACCACAATGTATTTTAAATGAAACAAGGTAAATGTACTTTAATTGTTGTTTGTATGAGGGAATCATACTTTTTAAGGGACCAAAAGTAATTGGACTATTGACTTGAGTTGACATATTCCTAAAATAAAGAACTAGACTCAGTAACCCATAGTCCACAGAAAACTGTGGTGAATGACAAAATTCACCTTTTTCTGGAGAAGAAAAATATTCACAATGTTTAGGGTTAGGGTTAGGACCAACACAACTCTCCAAGAGGTAGGTTTATGCGTGTAAATCAAGAAAAGACTTAAGCAGAGAGAATACAGACAGTTTAACCAGTGCCGGCTCTAGCCCTTTTGGCGCCCTTAGCGAGAATTTCATATTGCGCCCCTGATAGATATACATTGCAGTGTTTTTCTAGCCCTCTGGCCATAAGCCTTTAATACAAATAAATCAAGATTTTGATGTAATTCAGGGGGTCCCCAGGAAAAAAAACTAAAATTCTGTGCAATTTCCTGCATTTGGTGAGTTTTAGATGTATTGTTAATATGTGATGTAATTTTACTCTAATTAAAAAGACATGAAAAATCAAATGGGCCCCCCCATAGAGGCCAAATTTAGGGGCCCCAGTCCCAGATGCCGCCCTTAGCTCCACCCCTGTAAAACTGAGCTTTTAGGAGACTGACTCCACCTGACAGGACTGTCCTGTGAGGTTAGAGCAAAGAAAACACCTCTGCTACTGTTGTAAACACTTTTTTCAGGTCAGTGTGTGTTTTTTGTCACATTCATACAAAAATAAATCTTTAAGGGCCACGTTCAATATTTCCGCGGTGCGCCGTTTTTCGCGATTTTCGCCGTTGTTCTTTACAACACGTTTTATTTCACTGTACATTTTGGACATTTTCTTCGTAAATATAAGACGAATTTGGCACAACATTTAGATCAAAATGAAGCTCTCGTTTCACAGAATATCACTGGGAGTTCGAAATGCTTCTCAAAGAAACGATTTGTCTGTTAAACAGCTCTGCTTTGACGCTGCACTGACAGACGCACGCAGCTTCCCGAGAGAGAGAGAGAGAGAAAGAGAGAGAGAGAGAGAGGAGAGAGAGAGAGAGAGAGAGAGAGAGAGAGAGAGAGAGCGTGTGTGGAGGCGCAAATGTTTCTGAATGAGCCAAAGACGCACTCGCACAGGCCAAAAGGCGCATGCAGCCTCCAGTTCTCTCCAAACTGTATCCAGGGTCTTTGATTTACAGCGTTAGTGCTGTGAATGATCAGATGCATGTATCAGACGTCAGCTCAGCATCTCCGGAGCATCGGCCGCCGGCGCCCCTCCTCATTGCGCCTTAGCATTTGCCTATACTGCCTATATAACGCGCCGGCTCTGAGTTTAACACAACATGTAGCACTTCAAGTTACTGTCTTATGAGTGACCGGTGATTACCATGGTAACAGTGAAGGGAGGAGCTTGAAGAAGTCAGCTTTCCTTTGACTCGCATCAACAACAAACAAACTGCTGTAGGTTGGACAACACATCATGAGCAGGTGCTGTTGAAACCAAAGTTTGCATACTCTTTACAAAACACATGTTTTTTTGTTTGTTGTTTTTTTCTCACTGTCAGAGATAAAGAAAAAAAAAAAAAAAAAACAATTTCCAGATGCCTGAAGGTGCCATATCATCTGTTCAGACAAGTATACACAATGGGATCGTCCAGCCATCGTATCACTCAGGAAGACTATAGCTTCTGAGTGTCAGAGATGAATGTACTTTGGTCTGTGAAAGTGAAACGATTCCTGTACAGTTATGGACTGAGACATACCAGGAAGGACACATTACTCCAAAGGAAACATAAAGAGGCCGATTAGAGTTACTAATGCACACATGTATAAAACATTTCTTTTTGGAGTCATGTCTTGGAGTTTAAAGGCTATAGTGCAAATACTAAATGTATGCAACTTTTGACTTTGAAATAAAATGTCTTTTCATTATTCTGGCATTTAGCAAATACACATATTGTTGTTAATTCTCATTGACAAAAATAGATTTTTTAAAAATTTTGTCTGACAGTGACAAAAACAAAACATGTGTTTTTGTATAACTGTGGGATTCTGTGGTAGTATATGTTTCCTGCTCCTCTCTGTCTGTCTCTCATCCTGTTTTCAGTAGAGAGAAGTTCAGGAGCTGCTCTGTCGGCATGCGCTCTATGGCTTGCACGTGCGCACCAGCGAGCCAACAATTGCGCATTTCTGCTGCCGCATTTAGCTTGCTTGTAGCTCGCGGTTAAATTCACATAAACATAAACAGGCAAGGCTTTGAGATTGACTTCCACTGCCACGGAGAATCGACCAGTCGATTCTTTCTTTCTTTCTCTCTTTTCTGTCCCTCCTTCTCCCTCTGTTTTCCACCTGTTTATCACACATCTCATTACTGTCCATAACGTCTTGATCAAATACACAATTAGAAAATCATCAGAGCAGCTTTGACTTTAGAGGAAAAACACTGTAAATGAGTCTGGACAAACAGATCACAAGAACATTTGTGACAAAGACTGACAAAACAGCAGCAAATCAAACAAGAAAAGGTTATTAAAGTTGTTATAAATTCAGACGCTTAGAATGATTCAGACACACATTACAACTTTCATGAGATATACATATACGTATGCCAACAAAACTGAACATTTTGTACATAACAATGTGCCATATTTTTATTAGTAACATTTTATTATTATTTTGCTAAAAGTGTCTGTCAAATCGGGAAATGTAACCCTTCTCCAAATAGTGATAGTATAATTAATATAGTTTTTCTTGTTTGCAGGGTTAATTCTGAGTGTAAATAAGATCTGATTAGGTAATTCTGCTTTAGACTTTATTAATGTTGAATAGCCCTGCATTACAGTTTATGTACCTATGTTTGGAATGATAAGAAAGCATCTATATTCAGCAAAAAAGTGGGTAAATGTATTGACTCAGACAGTGTAGAACATTACACATTTACACATTTGAAAGTGACTCTGTATTTGTTGTCATTTGGGGTCAGTTGAAGAAGATTTTTATTGGATCACCTGAAGTTGCCTATGTATTAGCCATGCTTCCCACAATGAGAATAAACTACTTTTGCCAAAACATTTACCTGAAAGTATTTTAGATTGAGACTGTGTTTGGCTCCTCCCTCTCATGTCACCATGGTAACAGTCCCTCTATTTGCGTGTGTGATTGTCCGTGACACGTCAGCCATGTTGGGGAGGTCTCTGTGTCGTCTCTCAGCTGTTTTGTTCATTTGTATTGTGACAGGTCGATCTCGTCTGCGCTCACAGTTGTCACAAATGTTTAGTCTGCGATGGAACGGCCTAAACACCAGAGTAAACATGTCAACAACAAGCGTCAACAACAAGTCGTCAACAACAACAGACGCAGACACCAGTGAGAGCTCGAGTCACATCCAGACTAATAAAGGTGTGAGAGGAGAGACAGACGCGGCACAACAAGGATTAGACTGGAGAAACTGATTTGTTTTTGCCTTTTATATGTCAGTGTTGATAGATCCAGAAGCCGGGACATTATTGTTCACAGAGGAAATATGTCAGTTGGAAATACAAGAAAGTTTAGGACCTAAGAGTCAAATATTCAGATTCAAATCACACACAGATTAGTTCACACCAATAAGTATTAAACACAGATGTTTGGAGCTCAAATGAATCTTGCCTAAAGTTATTTTTTTTTGTTGTAATACAAAAGTGAATGAGTCTTCTCATTAGAAGAAATCAACAAATTAAAAATGTGTAGAATTGAATTTTTGATATTTCAAAAGTCTTGAAAAAAGTAGATGAAAGTAGACTGGGATGCCCCAAAACTTTGTATGTTTCTGGGTTTATTTTGATCCCGAAATGAGAACTCTGTCACATATTCACCAAATGATCTAAAAAGTGGACCGGTTGTTCATTCTGATGACTTTTATCAAATTTCAGTATTTGATTAACTAGTGGGAGAAAAGGTTATACTGTTTTTTTTCTTACAAGTCAGCCATAAAATATTATTTACTTGAAACTGAACTAGTTAGAACGCAATTTACACAAATATTTACCTGATTTGAATATTTTTTGTTTTTAAGTGTAACTTTTTTCTAAGAAACACAGAAAAGTTAAAGTGTACTTTTAAAAGCTGCTTTTTGAGACACTAAAGAAAACCCACTTCTCCCAAAATCATGCCCTTTTAGTGTGATCTTGTCCTATATTTTCTGCTTTGCCCTCCCTCCTCTCTCTGTACAGTCAGTGCTGGTGTCCTGCTGTAATTGCCTGCACAGGTCAAACTGAGGGCGAGTCTTACTCCTCAGTAAATGGACCGTCCTGTTAGGTCAGGACTGGGGCTGGACCAGTTCACCTTGGACTAAAGCTGGTCTAATCCTACAGCAGGCTCTGTGGAGTCTCATGTGATGAATGTGTTCATAGTAAACTATCATAGAGTGTGTGCAGAGATGGATAACCTCATGTTCGCTACTGCTGCTGCTGCTGCAGGTGTGAAATGTCAAACTAATGTGTTTTCTTATGTGTCCAGAGTAGTTTTCTGTCCAAAATACTGCAATAAAACACTAAAGAAGTCACTGGTGGGATGGTTTTCACGGATGTATACTCACAGCAAAAGTGTCCCCAAGTCCTTGTTTAAGGTCATGTCCACACGAAGACAAACTGGGTTGAATAAACGTGGAGCTGGATGAGTAATGTGAGCATCTACACAAACCCCAGAAAACACATAAAACTATTGTGATACCTGTAGCTTAGTCAAATGTCGTACAGAAGGGGTTGATTTATAGTCCAACTAGGCGGCTTGGCTGTGGCATCAACTCAATATGCAAAAATGTCCAAATAAGGCCTGAAACAGTAGATAATTCAAATTTGACACCATAGATAAAGTTTGACAGTAAAAAAACAAAACAAAAACTTGATTCTGCATTAGTTTCACTTTAACACTTTTTTAACTGTTATGGACCATTTCTTCATAGGGGTTCCTACATTTTATTCAGGGTGTACGTTTATTATTATGCTTCTGTTTTAAAATAAAAAAGAGAGCGATGAATTAGTTTGAAAGGAAATGCTAACAAGTGCTGTGTCTTTGCATAGTTTATAGTTAATAAAAATATAAACTAAATTGAAACCTCTAGCTGTCAGGCCAATCACAGAACACATTAGCTTTGTGCGGACTGAAGGTAAATTGCCACTTTTGGAGCACACTTAAATAAAAAGGTTAGGTCGGCTCAGACGCTTCTCCATTTCAGTCTCTATTCAATCCAATTAAACTTTATTGACACTGATGAAACAGCCGAAACTGTGGTTTTCTTTGGTCCAAAACAGGTTGGACTCTTTTAAATGTACTATTTCCAGAAACTTTACACTGGAATAGTTATGTTCATGTTGCAGAGTGTGACGGCATAAATCACATGAGACTTTTTTTTTCTATTACGTTACTTTTACATTAGTATAGTTTCCATATGTGACCAGTTCTATTCACTTTTGTACACAATACATCCAATTAGTGCAGCACATAACGTGGACAGGATCACTGTGGTTGGTTAATAAGATGTCTTATTCAAATGACTTGCAATGCTTATTTAAATGAGCTTCTTGATAACATGCTTTTGAATTTCAATTATATACTTAAATAAACCACTCCAACATTTAGTTAAGTTCATTCCATTAAGCTCTTTTAGGAGCTGTAACTAATTTCATGTCCCACGGGTCAAGAGTCTATTAAAGGTGCACTGTGTAACTTCTTGATTAAAAACAGACTTACAAAAAAATATAAATAATTTAGATCAGAATACAAAATATAATAATCTGCATCTTGAGATGGTGTCAAATTGAATCATTATTTTGCCTAAAGAAGCCAAAAGATGTTCCTGTAGCCTAGTCTATATTTTTCACATTATGCATAACTTTTATATATATTTAAACAGAAAAAGAATACACAGCACAGGTAAACTCGCTATCCAAGGGCAAAACTGCACAAGACTGTATGTTAACGACACCATCTGTAACCTGCTCTTACAACTTTGCACAGAACATAGGTGAGAACATATATACTTTCGCACATGCGTCAGACAATTTAATATTATACAGATAAAGTTGACGATTTCTGGTGTTTCTATGCTAAGCAAAGGAAATAGATGATCTTTGGCATTCTATAAAATATGTACAGAATGCCTGAAGGTGTTTATGCAAAGTCAAGAATCTGACAAAGTACCATTTCTTGAAATGCAAATGAACTACACACAAAGAGTTTTGTAAATTTTTACTCAAGCTGGGGTCCGCAGGCCCAACTTGGTTATTCATCGGCTCTATTTAGCTGCCTGGTTGTAATTGGATGTGAGTGATTGTGGTTGGATGTGGGGTGGATATGGTTGGATGTGTGGTGGTTGTGGTTGGATATGTGGTGGATATGGTTGGATGTGGGGTGGTTGTGGTTGGATGTGGTTGGATGTGTGGTGGATATGATTGGATGTGGGGTGGTTGTGGTTGGATGTGGTTGGATGTGTGGTGGATATGGTTGGATGTGTGGTGGATGTGGTTGGATGTGGTGTGGTTGTAGTTGGATGTGGGGTGGATGTGGTTGGATGTGGGGTGGATGTGGTTGGATGTGGGGTGGTTGTAGTTGGATGTGGGTGGATGTGTGGTGGATTGGTTGGATGTGTGGTGGATGTGGTTGGATGTGGTGTGGTTGTAGTTGGATGTGGGGTGGATGTGGTTGGATGTGGGGTGGTTGTAGTTGGATGTGGAGCGATTGTGGTTGGATGTGGGGTGGTTGTAGTTGGATGTGGAGCGATTGTGGTTGGATGTGGGGTGGTTGTATTTGGATGTGGGGTGGATGTGGTTGGATGTGGGGTGGATATGGTTGGATGTGGGCTGGTTGTGGTTGGATGTGGGGGTGGATGTGGTTGGATGTGGGGTGGTTGTAGTTGGTTGTGGAGTGATTGTGGTTGGATGTGGGGTGGTTGTATTTGGATGTGGGGTGGATGTGGTTGGATGTGGGGTGGTTGTTGTGGTTTTGGGGGCGGTGGTGGTTAATCGGCTATGTGGTAGCTACCTTCCAAAAAGAGAATGTTTTCTATCACATATTTTAATAGTTAAGTTTAAAAACAAATTTTAAATATAAATTAAGTTGTGTTTATGTTCTGTACTTACGCAAATGAAAAAACTTGAAATCTATAACCACAAAAAAAAATAATAATAATAAAAAAAAATTGTGTATGTTAAAAATTTAAGCTAACTGTAACGGAGTAAAAGTCAGCAGGTCAGAATAAGGTGATAGAATGTCTATGCAATGTAGAATAACATACTGTATCTACTTCTTACTTTGTGTAAAACCAACAGACATTTCAATAGCATTGACAGCATATACTTCAGGCACAGAACATAATATGTTCTGTCAAGTGTATATCATGCACTTATGCACAGTAAGATTCCATAAGAACAACTTACACTTGTGTCTATTATGTTGTAGCCTCTTGTCCTCTCACTGCTCCTGACTCACTATCTACACTCCTCCAACCTCACAACAGCCTTATAATGTATGAAATGACTCTAGCATTTATCTGTGTGTGTGTGGAAAGACTCCAGCCTTTTGTAGAGAAGAATTCCAGGTTCTTAAAACTTTTAAGAAACATTATCTTCAGCTTTTGAAAAGGAATTGTCAAACCCCCAAATGTGCCGAAACAATTGTCATTCAGTTGTGTTAGATCCAGGGCTTAATTTGAGCCGGAACAAGCCGGAATAAGATCCGGGAACTCTCGTGGGGCATTCCGGCATCAGTTTTGTCTGCTCCGGTAACGCTTTCTTTTTGTCTTTCTTCTACGAGACGCGGCTCTGCTCCTCTCCCGTCTCTCATCTCATTCACAGTGAACAGTGGACAGGCTTATTTGTGGGGGAAACGGAGTCAGACTGTAATTGGTTAAAAGCGGAACTGACAGGAAATTTGACCAATCAGAAGCAGCGCAGGCGGGTTTAAGACTTTTCATTGGTTCCAGGCGAGCCGCGCTCTTGTATCTTCTTCTAAAACAGGAAATATGCGTCTAAGTGGATTTTGTGAATACTTGTTGTTATTTGCGACTCGTTTTGATGGATTAAAAGCAGCGGGAGTGTCACATGTGTTTGGAGTGTACGGGGCGATAAAGAGGTCAGAACCAGTGCGGATGTAGCGGTCACAGTTTCTCGTAAGTGCAACTAACTTTACTGTGTTACTTTAATGTGTATTTTAGCGTCATGTTTGATGTATGAGACCCGTGTCTGCTGTGTAAAGGCTGTTTGTGACCTGTGTCTGCTTTGTAAAAGCTGTTTGTCCTGCGTTGTTGTTGTGACTTGTGGAGAGTCAGATATGAGGCGGAGGCAGTGCTGAGCTGCAGGACGAGCGTGTGTGGGAGGGCTTGTTGCTGTGGATCAGATTTAGGTGCGCTGATTTCTGTCAGAATGAATGAAAATCTCTGTGTGACGTGTAAAAAAAACATGTAACACAGACATAATTACTTTTATATCGTTTAACATCGAGTAGGATGGACAGTTGGGTTGTATTTTAGCTTTTCTAAGCCTCTATATTCACTTATTGTGTGCGCTCCGGTAAAGGTTCGACCTTGTCTGGAGCCCGGTACAAAACCCACATTTTGTTCCGGCAACGTTTGAGTTACAAATTAAGCACTGGTTAGATCCAGAGTCCACACTTCTTCAAACCTTCAGTTTATTTGTCGACTCGCAAGTAACAAATGTGCTCATTGGTCGTCTGTCTTTTAGAATCAATCTAGTATCATCTCACATTTGTTTCACTCATAGATTCTACAAAAACCCAACAAGATTTTCAGTTTCTGTGATTGATCTATTTTTCATTAGTGTTTTAAGTCACTTTGTTTTCATACTACGAAGCATGTCTCTGATTGGTTGATTCATCTGTCAATCAAGTTAAGTCTGTAGTTTTGGATCCAGCACAGTTGGCCACACAGTTGGAGAGTGACAATAAACTGATCCCATAACATAATCACACTCTGCAACGGGAACGCAAAGATTTGGAAAAAAAAAAAAGTGAACTTTTACACTTGAATTCTACTTTTACAAACAAATCCCAGAACAAAACACCATAAATAACAACAATATGTAAATGTGTCTTCTGCGGAGGTTCTGTTCCATGTTCAGTCTGACGAAAGCGCCGCCTCCTCTGTGTCGTGTGCTGACACTAAAGCATGTGAGCGTTGCATCATGGGAGAGATGGGGAGAAGGGGTGATGTCCCGCTGTCTCCTGTCGTCCTGGGATCTCATTAAAGCGACTGGTGCTGTGTGCTGAGCGGTCAGACCAACACTCCACTAACACACCGCAAAAAAGTTAGGATTTTAAAAAAATAACACACAGGAAGTGGCTTAGTTCTCATTTAAAAAACAAAGAAGTATTAGAATATAAATTACATTAGAAATACATTTGTCATTTTTGTAATTTCTGTTTTTACCAATAAATGCTTTAACAAAGACCAGTTCTGCAGTGCAAATCTCACAGTATCACATATTACAATGTATGTTATTCTTAGGTGGCATGGCTGGGTTTGTGTATAGACATTTTCTTTTCCAACCCTGCAATTTCAACAGGAAACTAAGGTGCACAGCTAATTTTTGAGTTCATTTAATTAATTCAGGTGTGTAGTTCATTTTTGTATAAATATAATTTTCTTTAGGTTTGAGCAGTATTGAGTTTTTAATGCTATAGCCTACATATATGGAGCAGTGTCGACGTTGCAAAGCAAACAAGCGATAAAGAGTGACCAACATGTGAGAACACAGAGAGTTCAATATGATCAGGCCTCTGAGTTAAAAGGCAAATCAAATACTGCAGAAACATAAAATAACATGTGTGACTAACTTTGATTGTAGGAAAAAAGTGTGTTCACAAAGTACTGTCCGGGAATTCTTCACATTTGCGCTGTTCATGTAGTTCCTAATTCCTTAATTTAGCAAAAAAACAACAACAACAAAACAAACAAACAGTAGGCTGTTTTGTGCCTAAAATCTTACAAATGACAAAGCGTTTGTTTTGACAAACAAAACAAACTCAATATTCAAGTTGTAAAAGGCATGGACAAAACTGAACTAGGTACATAGAGTGCCACTGAGAGAACCTGTGCCTGTCCAGAAGATTAGCTTAGTTCATAGAGAGCGAGTCTGCGACCTCAAGGATCCAGAGTCGGTCCCCACAGGGGACGCAAAGGTTATGCACTTCTGCGTGTTGAGGGATTATCAGTCAACGTTCCTTTCTGCTCTACTGCACACGCTCCATGTAGAAAGAGACTCTGTTCATCAGGTTGACTAGAGAAACTTTTTTTATTAAAACTACAAAACGGGACGAGAGCTTGCTGTTTCAGTCAGGTATGAACCGGTATGCTTGAGACAGCATACCGGTTCACTCACCAGAATTATGGGTTGTAGGGTCAAATTTCATTAACAAATGTTGATTTAGCAGCATAAGTTTTAATTTTGCACATTGATAAACTCTTGTAGTTGTTTCCACGACTTGTGTCAATGAGCGGCGGCTCTTTCTGCATGCAAATAATCCCATCTATAGGCTACTATGTTTTCAAATGATAATATCATGTGTTTGTAATAAAAGTATGTGTTTTTACAATAATTTATTTTTGCTTCAGCTTTGAAAGCCTAGATTTAAATTCAGGCACCAGTGGTCTGTTCTGAAAGGGAATGTTCCGGCAGCATCAGACAGTTTTAAACATTATGTACTTAAATGTATGAGCTGCGGTTACGCTTGAATGCTCGAAGTTGGTCCCGTCACCCAACAGGCAACCACATGTGAACAGCTGCGAGCCTTCATGAGTCATGCCTGGTGTCTAACGCTGGACGTCTGCCGCAGACTTGATGCTCCATGTGTGAACGCACCATAATGCATCTGTCTATTCAAACACAGACTATTTTTCCCACCTTCTCCTAGCCCTGGAGTGACCAAGTCCACTTCTTTAAAGCAACTTTGAGCCTCTTTTCAAAGTCTTTTGTGAGCCGCACTAAAAAGTCATAAAAGAGGTTAATTTGGGCACTTTTTCATATGGTATGATTTATAAAATATATCAATGTATAACATAAAGTTTAATTTTTAGCATATCTTTTTGTCTAAATGATGTTTAGTTAGAAATTCTGGCAACACTGGTCAGCCTTTGACAGCTGGATTTAACCACTGACAATGAAGAAGAAACTTTATGGAAAAAGCAGCAGATAATTTCATTTACCTCAAAAGAAATAAGAAAATTGCCAGTTTATAAGAATTGAGACAAACCAATCACAGGTTAAAAGGCCAGATGTGGTTGTTCCAAGAAGGCAGTGTAGGTCACAAAATAAGGACTGGCTCCGGTAAGGGAGGCAGCAGTTGGATTCCTCACTCTAAATGAGTTAAACTTTATTTAGACCTGATGCCTGCTACATGAAAATGCATTGCCTGCTAATAATATGGTGACTCAAACATTTTTACCTGCATGTATTTTGTGCTGCAGATACAGTCAGCAACACTATATGACAGAAACACCAAGATAGCTTTAGATAGCAACAAGCGCTAACAAATGATGGATGTGCAGCAGCCCATACCTCGAAGCCAAACATTGGAGGCACAGAGGAGGATGATACTCAGCGTTTCGAGAGGCACGGGCATGTAGCAGCTGTAGACCTACAAGTTAAGAGAGACAAGTATTAGTAATTTTGAATGAATAAACCATAATTTACCTGAGCTAGATGCTTACCTCCAGAGACATGACCTGCACAATCAACCTGGAAGGAGCCAGACATCGAGGAGGCAGAGTGAGCAAAGTTAGAGGGTTCATGACAAGTAAAGCACCCCTTTTATAACATGAGCGCTGTACATTAACACAATAACTAAACAAAACAAAAGCTTCACATATTTGAAAAAGGCCTGCCTGGATATCTTTTCAAGGTTCATTTAAAACAGTGAAGAAAACACTGCTGGTCTCTCACAGTCTCGTGACATGAGATCTCATTCCACTAATCAGTAAAACAGAAAGTTTTAACGATATCTGTGAGACAAACAAAAATTCTTGAATACTTTTTCTATTTAAAAGTCAGTCATCCCTGTCTTAAACTGCTCTGACACGTGGAAGTCCTTCTGCACCAGGTTTTGTTTTCACCTGGAGCCAAAGCTGAGATTCTGACCTTTGAGAAGAACTTGCAGCAGACTGGTCCAGCTCAAACTAAACAGCCTGTGGGAAACACCACCAAAGCAAAACATAAAATATATGTGTGTCTGTCTATCATGACGTGGTCTAAGCTCCCGGAGGAGAGGCTTGTGTGGAAAAGGTCATTTCTTATATTTCCCTGTGTGTTTCAGTCAGACGCTGTGACACCTATAACATTTACTTTGGCTTTTAAACTCCTGCTGGTTTCTCTCACAAGTCTGCATTTGCATAAATATGAAAGAAAACTGAGGAGTTTTGATGTTGACGTTACCTTAAAAGTGATGCTGCTTTGGGTCTAGTTTAATCTATAATGGGACGTGCTGAATGGAACTGAACTTTGACCCAGTGATTGGTTCTGAAAGGAGCTAAATGCATTGATTTTCCCATAAAAGTTTATAAGCAAGTACTGTAAATTAAACGCTTGAACCGCACTGAGAAATGACCATATTATTTATGATTTAAACCTCAACAATGAGTTTATGAACACACGCAAAGAATGACCTTGCAAGATTTGTATTTTCTCTTTATATTTGAAATCAAAGTTGAATAGCTCTAGTAAAAATTCTTTCACATACAGATGCCAGTTTTTCATTTGTAGTGAATGGACATGTACTGATGCAGATAATTAGTTCTAAGATGTAGATGTAGTTTTTAAAATGTACCACAAAAGATGAAATCAAGTAAGTGCATGTTTTCCACACAGAGATACTGCCAACATAGATATCCAACAAAATGACAAAAACGTACAGAAACCACATTTCTGACCTTTTTTAAAAAACAACTAAAAATGCTGGTTGAAGCCCCATGGTGACATTTTCTTTGGGTTTACTGAGTAAGTTTAGGCTTTAAGTTATTAAAATGGGTACGTTTAGGACTAGCGACAGGTTAAGATGTATTCGTTAAACCCAAAGAAAATGTCGCCATGTGGCTTCAATGAAAATGTGTGGTTTTTTTCATGTTCTGACTTTATGTAACATATTGACAGAAAAAAAAGAGGCTGGATACTGCATATAGGCTTACTTCATCTATAACTTAGGTTAGGTGGCAGTGAGGAGCCCGATCTCTCAAGAAAGCATATATTTACCACGACATTACGCAACATGTAAATAACGTATTATTAGCACGAGTTCACGACTGTCCTGCGTTGTTATGGTACGCGTCGCAGTCCCAGTCAGGGCTGGACTGGCCATCGGGAGCACCGGGAGTTTTCCCGGTGGGCCGACGTCGTTTTGGGCCGGTCCGGTCTGAATAACGTAATACACATCACGTTACAAGTAAACAGCTGCCCAGCAGCCCAGCGCATGGAGCGCACCGGCCCCGCCCACGGCCCCCGCTCATTCACGGCAGAGAGTGATAACTAGTCTGCACACGCCGGTGTCGGTACATTTTTGCGTTTGCGTCTGTTGTGTTTGAGAGAACAGCGCCAACAGGCCGCGTGTAGGGGACACAGCCCTCAGCGAGGAGGATGATACAGGAGGCGTGTCCGGGGTATAACGCCTAATCTGCCGCATCATTTTACAAACGATGGCTTTGATCACTTGTGAAATAAGCACAGCTAAGCTTTGGAACGAGTGCAGCCTTTTCAATTCAGCTTGTGCAGCTGACTACACTGTAAAAATAACACTGCAAAAATATGAATTAGTAAATAATATAAACTTAGTTGGCTAAAAGTTATTTGCTTTTCTATAATTGCACAAATTTAAAGTTAATATTTGTTTAAAGTTGATTTTTGTTGCCTTTTTTTTATGTTAAAAGGAATACAATTTTAGGTATATTTATGCAGTTTTTAAAGATTTTTGTAGATAATAGTCTGATTTTTAGTGTTCACAAATCTTAATTTTATTATTGGACTATATAAAATTATATAGTAAAAAATATATAGTATATAATTAAAAAAAAAAAAATATATATATATATATATATATTTTTTTTTTTTTAATAATATGCGTGGGCCGGTCTGAGGCCAAAATTCCAGGGCCGAATTTTTATCCCAGTCCAGCCCTGGTCCCAGTTCATTTCAATAGTGGTAGTTAAGACGTGTTCTTATTTATGAATATTCACGAAATCCTAATGCTAATCTTAACCTATGCCAAGCTCCAGACCTAAACTTACCCATTTTAGTAACTTGAAGCCTTTACTTACCTGTTTCACCTAAAGAAAGTGTCCCCACGTGACTGCAACCAAAACTCGTGAAATGTTTACGTTTTTTCATATTGTGCTAAATGTACGTCATAACATAAGTACGTAGAAAAGGCCTGAAATTGTGTCATGGTAAATGTACACCCTGTAGAGAGACTGTGTTGCAGTGAGAGAAAGAGCAAAGCTAGGACAACACAATATTGATCATAGAAGCAGGACAGCTTCATATCATTCAAATAATATTAACAAAGTGTAATAAAGAAATTGAATGATTTATTTATTTATATAGCACATTTACACAGACAGATGTCTTCCAAAGTGTTTCACACAGCGACCCTCGCAAATCAGTGATGGCGTGCAGCCCTGGGGCAGCTCAGCAGAATTTTGGTTGGTGGGAAAATCAAAGTGCCCGGAGGAAACCACCCAGACACGGGAAGAAACATGCAACCACACAGAAAGAGCCAGGCAGTGTGGAAGTTGAACCTTTGTGCCGTGAGGCCAGAGCGCTATCCTCTCTACCAAGCCGCTATATTGTGATAATGTGATGCATGGGATTTATGTTAGTATTGTCCTACCTCTTGCACTGACAGATTGCACTGTTGTTTTGATTGTTCTGATTACTGTGTATATTTTTATTGCCTAATTTTTATTGGCCTATTTTTGCATGCCCTTATACTTGATTTTATATATCTTAAATATTTTTACTATATTTGATATTTTTACTAGATTCTTTATTTTATTTGTGTTTTCTGTGTTATATGTTGCACATTAGCACCGCAGCAAGTTCCTAGTCTGTGAATTATGTTTGTTCACTGACAATGGCAATAAAATTCTTTCTGATTCTGATTCTGATTTGCTGGCAGGTGCAACGGCAGCTGCTATTAATGCATTTAAGCTTAGGTTTCATTGCAGGGAAAGTCCGTAGGAGCACAGCAGTTACTTAACTTGTAGGAAAAGTCATGCACACTGTCTCGCTCTTTCAAAAAAATAAAAAATAAATTAATTATATTTTGTTGCATACAAAATTTCAGTCGACCGAAACAGGCTTAGGTTTTGCTAAAATTGTGACTGAGCTGATGAGTTCATACTGTTGTCCCAATCTCAAAGGACCCATCTTGATTGTTTCATTTCACCCTATACTATTTATAAAGCAAAACTACAGGCTTTTATCTACGCCTTGCTTGTCCTACAACAGGCCGATGCTATGCCTGCTAATGCCCCTCGAAGCCCTGTGCACCCCCTGCAGACCTGAATCCAGGCCTCATTCTGTCCTTTAAGCGCAATAATCCCAGTGAGATGAATGGAAATAGAAAAGTCAGCTATAGTGGGCACCTGCCTGCCTCAGCATATACGCGCACATGCACACACGCGCAGTGGTGCATTCTTGGATACGCCGCTCCGTCTCCATCCATCACCTCCACGGCACGGCGAGGAGGAAGTTTGATTGATTTATCAGCGCAGCGCCGATCCGTAATGAGACAGTAACAGGCCGCGATTGGCCCAAAGACGGAGCGAGTGGTGGACAGAATGTGAAGCGGCCCACGCACACGAATGAGCAAGAGAGAGGGAGAGAGAGGGAAGCGTCTGGGGAGTGAGAAGGCAGAAGGTAAAAGAGAGGACTGTTTAAGAGCAGAGACAGGAGATTGGACAGACAAATGACAAGAGCGGGAGGAAATAAGAGTCAGGCAGGAATCATTATGGTCAAAAGTGTAAATGGGATTTATAATGGAGGCACTTACAGTATGATGTGTGGAGAATGCATAAAACACTGGGCAATAGATAACAAACATTAAGTAGATTGTGTTCTCATTGAATTGGATCATGTAAAAAGACAAGAGCAGATGACTACAGTATATACAGTATGTCAATAGTTTTGAACACAGTGTTCTGGTATAAAATTCTAAATCATATGCTGGCTTAAAAATGTAATTATTCATTATTATTATTATTATTATTATTATTATTATTATTATTATTATTATTATTATTATTATTATTATTATTATTATTATTATTATTAATTTATTTTGTGATGCAATCACTCACTTATGGTCACGAGCTTTGGTAAATCTACGTCCTCGTCATAAGCTAGCGGCAACAGTGCTGTTGTCTGGTAACTTCATGAGTTTACAACTGTGCAAAAAACAAAAGTTAGGCTACTAAATCGACGTTTGTGAAAGAAATTCATCTTTGACCAGTGAGTGAAAAAATGCTGAGAAAATAAATTGTCTCAAGCAGTAACCAGATGTCAATCAAACCGCTTCATCAAACTTAATCGAAACAACTGGCTTCTCGTCCTGGTTTGTTGTTTTTAGAGGATTCTGATGGTAGACCAGAAAGTAACCTCAACAGATAAGTCTACATGGTCATGAGTTTTAGTAAAAAAAAAAAGTTTCAATGTTATGATCATGAGCGTTGGTAAAACTACGTTCTCTCATGTATGGTCTTGAGCTTTGGCAAAACTGAGCTTTGGGCAGTGACTGAAAGGACAAGATCACAGATACAAAGTTTATAAAGAAGTTTCCTTAGCTGCAGGAGGAGGAGCTCAGTCACAGACAGAATTTGGAGTAGAACCGTTACTCCACAGCTGAGATGCCTCAGGCATCTGTTCCTCTGCCTTTGGACAATCCCTCTCTGGTGAAGTGTTCAGACTCAGGACACACTGGAGGATACACCTCAGGACCTCCCTGAAAAAGCATGAGCAACCATGCACTGCAGTTACTTACTATCTAGTCTTGACTAAAACATTTGAAAATGTTGATTTTAGTAATAGTAGTTTAAATTGTGGCCCAGGCTTACATGACTTGCTTTAAGAAATGTATGTTTTTTTTACAAACTAATTGCAGAGTTTGTTTTGAAATAATAAAAGCAGTGTATTTTGAGCACGAGTTTACAGCTATTTTTAGTATTTATGCTACACCGTACATTTAGCACGATATGAAAAAGCATAAAATGTCACAAGATTTCACAGCTTAAAAAAAAACACAAGTTTTGGTTGCAGCCACGTGGGGACGTTTTCTTCAGGTGAAACGGGTAAGTTTAGGCATAGTTACTAAAATGGGTAAGATTAGGTCTGGGACTTGGGGTAGGTTGAGATTAGAATCAGGATTTCATTAATATTCATAAAGAAGAACACGTTTTAACAACCACCATTGAAATGATCTGGGACTGTGATGCGTACTATAATTACGCAAAACAGCTGTGAACTCGTGTTAATCATACCTAATTTACATGTTGTGTAATGTCGTGGTAAATGTACGCTTTCTTGTGAAATCGGGCTCGATTAACACAACGCTGCTCCACAGAACACCTCTGATTTTGGGCGCAAAGCCTCATCAACTGGATGCATTTTGTCACCAATGTGCTGCGCTCCACCGGGCTGCAAAGCCTACAGGAGCTCAGGAAAAGCAAGTGTGGAGAAGTTTATGAAAAAAAAAAGGTCTTAATTAAGGCCAAAATAGCTATTTATTCTATGGCAGACATGCAGATAGTTGTTGTGTGTGATGGCTGGCTCTTTAGCTCACATCACCTGTGTTTTTCTCACTTACAAGGGAATTAGGCATTAAGTATTTTACTTCATATATCCGATTGTAGTTCTTTTTTCTGTTCTTTCATTCTTTTTTTGGCGTGTCTTGAGCTGTGGAGCTTGATCCGGTTAGACCCAGGTGCAGAAGATTTAAAATTTTGTAGAGAGGCGGAGCTATGTGAGACATGGAACTGTCTTCATTTACTTCAGTGGTTGCACAGTTGTGTAGGCCATGGAGCAGCACGGTGGAGCAGAGATGTAAGATGTGGAATCAGCACGCATGCCTCTGCAACCTGACTCCAAATAAAGCAAAACAACAATGGATATGCAAGCCCGTTTCAACTTCATGTTGATAATAAACATCGAAATACACATGAAATAAACATTCCAACACTTTCACAGTTTTCATCAGTCTAAAATATGATATAGTGACATTCGTAGTCACGCATAAATATGGCCGTCTGCTCACTTTCTGCTTGATGCTAACCTGCTGTACTGTGATGACTTTAACAAGGGTTCACCTGCTCCCCGTCTCAGAGTCTGACACACATTTACTGTAATTGGCTTCCGTCCATCCACTCCTTCTCACTAGGCACGAATTAAAAGAAGAAATGGCTGAAAGCGTCTGGGAACACGCTGTCAATCAAACTGGAAGAGGAAAAAAAGTGTGGCGTGAATCATCCAACGTGTCAACCTTTCCTCCTTTTTAAAATCGTGGTTAAGAGTCAAGGCGGAGGCGGGAGGAGCCGAGATCATCCTCACCGATAATGGATGTCACACAGCGGACGTCACATTATTAGGTATGCCTGTTCTGCTGCTGCAAACACATGGCCACATTATTAGGTACACCTGTTCTCCTGCTCCAAACGTGAGCACAGTATTAGACAAGCCTGTTCTTCTGTTCCGTGGTCATTTTCTGTAGCTTTTCCAGGATTTTCATATTGCAAACTATAACTATAATTATAACTTGCAAACTAATTTTACATGTAAACATTTACAGCATATTTAGACAAATGTAGTGTAAAAGTTGTTAACCTCAGACTGACATACTTGCTTCTAGTACTTTGCCCAGTCTCGAAGCAAAATGTATCCAAAATCAGGGATTTGTCCCAGGTTTACTCAATACATGTTCCAGTTGTATTTGAAGGTCAAAATAAGAAGGAGTATTAAGCTCTGTTTATACTTGACGCCGTGAAAGTCCGTGCGGTAAAGTTTTTGTCATTTTTGTTGTTTTCTGCGTCGGCGTCAGGGAAAAAATATGTGAAAAAAAATGTGTGGCTGGTTCACGCAGAAATCAACAGCATATCAATTGCAGCTCTCTATTGCATTCTACAAGCAGCTGCTTGAAACGCACAGAAACTATAAACACTGTCAGCGCCTACTCTACTCCAGTTCATGCGTCTCATTTTCATGCTGACTTCATGTGCAGGAGACATAGACCAAGCTTAAGAATGTCAGCCCAAGGTCGGCCACTTTCAGACTAGACTTGCCCTTGCCTGACCAGCCAGTCCCTACAGACTTTGACAGACACCTTACAAGACGCACGGGTCTGGGATCAGAGTGCTGGTTTCAACTTTGACGGCGGGCTTTCCGAGCGCTGGGTCGACTAATCACAGAATCGCCGTGCTTGATTGGATCAATTATTTTAACGAGAAGTTATATGCCGACTCTCCAGTCATTCAGACCCTTCTGCATTCAAACAGAATGTAACAGAATGTAGGAGGGGCTGACTGGTCAGGCAAGACTTGTCCCACTCCAGTCATTGCCGAAAGCTCAAAGAGAACTTGTTCCGGCTCAAGGAGTTGCTCCACCAATCAGAAAGCATTACTGTAAAACCCGCCTCTGCGGGACACTTTTGTGTTCTAATTAATATTTAATTCAAACAAAAAAAGTATATTTATATAAAACACAGCAATTAATAAATGTCTTCAATAAATGGATAAAAATATTTTGACTTTTTTTTTTGTTTTTTTTTTACTTTTATTTTGATTTTTGAATTATTTAATAATATTTAAAATGTGTTTTGTCCCAAGTTTGACTTCATAATTTGTATCTTGTGAAAATTACTCCAGACTAAAATTCTGTTTCAAGTCATTTAACAGTAAACTGGGCAAAACTATTTTTTGCAGTGTGCTTGTGCTTGGAAGAGCTACATATTTTCTTGTGTGCTGCGTGTAAAAAGTTTGCAAACCACTGCCCAAAACGATAAACTTGATGTTCATCATTCCCAATATGACCTAAAACGTGACGTTTCTGAAGCTGGCTCCAGTGTAAAAGGGTCTGATTGGTCTGATTAGAGGCAGAATTCCTGTCAGATTTTCCTCCAATGTGGAGGAGTTCTTAACCTCGGAGACAAAACCGCAGAAGTCTTCACTCAAGTGTCTCATTATTTTTGAGGAACACGACTTTGCTTCGGTTAGAAAAGTGCCAAAGCTCTGCAGAGTGACACGGATTTGTCCAAGAGTGAATTCATTCTGACTTTAGACACGGTTAATTTGAAGAGAATGTGACGTCTGCTTTTGGGAATAGAACTTTACACAGCAGGCATTTAATAAGTTCTGAAGATCAAGTTCAGAAGGAAAACACAACTAAATTATAACTAAGCCAGGTTAAACATAGGTTCTTCCAGCGCTTCTCAAAAGCCTTGGTCGTCAGACGGTTCTTTTAGAGTGTCTTGGGCCACTTTATTTTTAAAAACACTTGTTTACTATGTTAAACAACTCTCCGATATTTAGCATCTATAGGCGTTGTATCATGCAAACTTTCACATGTAAACCTGACATAATTAATAAGGATAATATTTTAAATAAATGCATATAATAAATAAAGAAGGACAGTCAGAGTAAAGAATACCATCAAGCTGAACCAAATCTAAACTGTGAAACTAAAACGGTCTTCTTTTCATCATCTCGTTATAACAATGGAAATTGGCGGTTATTCCCATGATTCTCTAAGAATCCGCAGAGTGCACAGTTATAGAAGGTTCTAGTGTCTGTAAATGAGTTGTGCCTGTGGGCTGGAGTCTGTCAGTCAGGCCCACGTCGTCCAAAAACTGTCCCGTCAGCCAAAAACACTGGCTCTCGCTCGCTGGGTTTTTATAGAAATGTGTCGAGGATAAATTGGTTCTTCCACAGACGTGTTTCCAATCCGACGACAGCCGCAGGAACACGGACAAAGATAGAGCCTGAACATGGATTGTTTCTGAGCACAACTCTGCATTTGAATCCACTTGAGATGACTACTATTATATTCTTTAAAAGATTTAGAAATACATGAAAATGTACAAGGCCAATGGAGCTTCTGCACCAATGATTGAATGTGTCACTAGAGCAGGAAACGGAGTGAAAAATACTGTTTTTAATGTATCTTTGTCATTAAAGTTTGTATAGAGGACATCCATTCATCTTTATAAATCTCCTGCACCATGTAACATATTTTTGCTGAGGCAGTGAAGGAGGCAAACTACCTTAAAGAGTTTATCTTACTCATTATAACATTCTGACTAAAATACAGATCAAAAATTGAACACTAGTGACTATTTTAAGGCTCAAATTTCACCAAATCTAATCCTTCTGAACATCTGCACATTGTACTGTAACTTGTACCGATACTGATGCTTTAAGCCGTGTTATCTTGATAAAACATGTTGTGCTCTGGCTAATGCAGAGCTTTTGCACATGACAGACACAAACACTTGAAACAAAAGATACTGAATGTGAATGAGGTATAAAAGCATAGTGAGGCATGTTTTGAATTTCTACATAGTGACATCATAAGGTGAAACAGAGTGTTTTCCATTCAAGCGAAAAACGCTACCTAACATGCAGGATGTTTGCATTAAACAAGTGTGACTGGAGCAAAAAACAACTTTGAGTTTTGGTGAGGAAATGTGATTCTAACATGGATAAAAAATGAGCATATACTATGGGCCCTGTAAAGATAAGGTTTGAGTTACTTTATTGTCCTTGTAGACAAATTTGCCCTCTGCATTTGAGTTTGTGCATTATTAAACTCTACATTTTGAAAACACTGCTTTGAAAAGCATTTGTAAATGGTTTCTCCTCACACTTTTTTCTCTGTTTATTTAAAAGATTAATTATACATGGAATCATCAAAATTAGGAATAAGGGTTTTACATTGGTTTAAGGTAAAATGATTCTCCAAATGAAAACCCAAGTCAAAGTTGTGGGAGAAATTCCAAGGGAATGATGTTTATTTTTGTTAGTAAATGCAAGTTTCTTGCTCTTTTAAGACGTTTTCTTTTTGAGCAAGTTATTTCAAGTCAAGTCACAACTAAGTGTTAATGGTGTTGTTGATGTGGTGTTATCTCAGAAAACAAATTGTTCTCTAGATATTAAAAAAGGCAACATTAGCATCACATTAGTTCACAACTGCTGTTAGCATTGCGGATATACAGCATGTACAAACTTCAACCGCTGAAAAGTTAGCAATGAAACCAAGTGGATTAAACCAGGCTTATAAGTGTCATCGAAGAGCGGAGGGTCATTAGCGGTAAGGAGCTGTTACACTGACGCACTGTGGGCTTGAAATAAAAAACTCATTGTTGGCCATGTTCTATACTAAAGTCTGTGCTTCTCAAATTATTTAAGGAGCAGTTGCGTTGGACATGACATGCGTAATGCTGAAAAAAAAAAAAAAAACACACTTTGACTACGTGCACAAAGTGTTACATTTATTTACAGATGATGAGGCAGTGTTTCTTCTTTATTTTATGTGCATTTGTGATGATGCATCTAGACCAGGGGTGGGCAATTATTTTTCCCCGAGGGCCAGATTCGAACCTGGATAAGGGGTGGAGGGCTGAAATTCAGTCATTGGTGCGACAAATTATCATTACTTAAGTCATCGGGCTTAAATCGGGCCAAAACTCCTGCAGTAGGGCTGCACGATATTGACAAAAAATCTAATTGCGATTTTTTTGTTTGATATTGCGATTTCGATTCGATATTTATTAACATGTGTATAAATATGTTTTTTTTATGTTGAGAATATCATTTTGCAACAATTGTAAAATTAACCATGGAAATTAGGCTATTGAAAATAAACTGCCCTACTAAGGTATGTGTACATTTTAGGCAGCTACAACCAAGCTGTTTGAATGTTGTGTTTGATAATTCAGTTGGCCTGTATAAAAAGTAACTAAAGTTAACTAAGTAACTTTAACCTGCATGACAGAAAGGTGCATCTACACCAGCAGATGGCCCCAACTTCCCCCGCACAGCTCCGTGTGTCAGACTAAAAAAAAAAAAAAAAAAAAAAAGATGCTAAAACTCTAATAACAGTGTTTATGTCATAACCTGCGTGACACTGCAGTGTTTATGGACTAATATCAGCCATGCAGCTTTTATTCACTTGGATTTTATGTTTGTGAAGAAAACACTGGATTTGCCTGGGAAACTATCGATGTTTTACTTGTCTAAGCTAAGGTAAGCAGCTAACGCGCTAGCAGCTTGACTCCTTATTTATGAGTGGTTTTATTGAATACGCAATAGAACGGTCATAAAATCAGTGTTTTGGTTGTTTAGTTATGTTGTGCAGTTCAAAAGCCTGTCGCTGTGGTGGTGCTCTGTGTTCACTTTCGTAGTGCGCTGTAATAAAAATAAAAAAGGGGGCTAATGGGAAAATCGAAGCTTTTGCGATTAGCTAATTGCAGTTGTCAATATCGCGGTATTGATTCGATATCGATATATCGTGCAGCCTTATCCTGCAGTGTGCAACCGGTTTAAGGTCCCCATTTGCTGTTATAGCTGTTGAGCAGTAAGTGATAAAGCTGTTGTTCTCTATCAGTATCCATCCAACAACTCTGTGAACGATGAAAGTCAAGTCACAGAGATGAACGATTAATTTCCTCAATAGGAAGAAAACAGGCACAAATACCAGAACAAAAAGGGAGCTTTTCTCACTCAAATGTGCAAGTACAAGAGCAAGTATGCATGTTACTGCTGTTGTCTTTGGACTAGCAGGTAAGAATCGCAGATTTTATTTCAGAAGGATAAGTTGTGTGATGATGATAAAAGTCTTCCTATGTTAACTTTACATATAGATACGTTTGTGTCCTTATTCTGCTCATTTATCCATGAACACACGCATCATTTAAACCTTAAAAATCAAGGAACAAGATTCTGTAGTCATTCATGTCCCTTCTGTCCTCAGGTTTAGTTGTGTTTGTCTCAGTTCTCCTCATCTGCTCTGCTTTACTGCATTTGTGTGTGTAAGTGAAAGAGATGAACAATTATGTTAATTTGAATCCTTTCAGTATATGTGCTGTTCCCTCCACAAAGGTTGTTGTGGGCATTCCTTTAGATGCTAACTGTATCTATAGAAAAGTTGGACTTCCCCACTACCTGACATATGACATAATTACCTTTTACAACTTTACTTACTTTATTATAACCAGTTTATCAACATAAAAAAAAAAAAAAAAAAAAAAAAAGCTTCATAAATAATTTAGAAACTTTGACATCAATTTGGCGCCAGTTGCACACAACAAGAGGTCGATTTCACCGCATCTTGAAACCATCTTGAGCTGAGATAATTCCTTCATAACAAAACAACTACCCTTTGCGCCCCCAGACGTCCTCTCACCACATGTTGAGAAGCACTCCAGCTTTATGGATTAGAGTGTCAGAGGCTGAGATTAGCTGCAGTTTATCCCACAGAGACACTCATACGCAGAGATAGTGGCGTGTGCAGTGCTTTGTGGTGTGCTGTAGGATGTGGGAATGAAAAAAGCAGCGTATAGAGAACAAAAGACTGGATTGGGAGCGCTGTGGAGGTGGGCGGCCATGACATGCAGACGGAGGAGAGGATGAACCCAACGGAAACGGATTAAAAACAAAGACAACAAGTGTTTAGGAGGAAGCACTGGATTAGCCCAGGAGAACCACTTTCCAAAAGCCAAGAACCACACTCTGGAATACTACCAGAAATCCGGTCTTAGATTCTGCCAGGCAAGGTTTTGGCAGAATTTTGTGCCATTTGTATTTAAGACTTTTTGGTTTTAATATATGAAAGTCAAAGATTTTCGAGTAGATTCTACAACACAGTCGCCGAAGAAAATGTAGATATGCAACGAAATGTCAAAAATATAGCAGGTTTTCATGCCTTTTTACGTCAATATATACGCAAAGACAAAATACTCTCTGACTTTTAGTTGAGGCCACGTGGCAACATTTTCTTCTACATTCTGTTCAAATGCAAAATGGTCTAGAACAAAGACAGAGCCAATCACTTCTCCGTTCAAAATTTGGACGATCCAATCTCAAACAGACGCTCTCCTCCCCCACCTCTTCCCAGTTTCAGAACTTTTTTTTTCTTCCAAATCGTTTCAAAACATTCAAGATAGCGGATATAGCTGATAGATTGTTTTCTTCGACTCTTGCATTGGCAAACTGCTGAGAGCCTTCTGAAAAAAAAAATTCTTGCGCTACATTATTACAATAACTGTTTTGGCGTTATTTCTGGTTTTCTGTGATTGGTAAACTCATTGCCTGAAAAGCCCGCCCTCGAAACCAGATCGAAAACCAGATCCTCATGTCTTTGTAAAGTTGGTAGGACTGGCTGGTCAGGCAAACATTTTCTTTGGATTTAATGGGTAAACTTAGGCTTCAAGTTGCTAAAATGGGTAAGTTTAGGACTGGAACTTGGGGTAGGTGAAGATTTACCCGTTTAACCCAAAGAAATGTCGCCATGTGGCTTTAATTAAACATTTATTTAAACAGGACATTAATAATTCTTTTTCGAGCCCGATCTCACAAGAAAGAGTACATTTACCACGACATTACACAATATGTAAATTAGGTATGATTAGCACGAGTTCACGGCTGTTTTGCGTAAGTATAGTACACATCACAGTCCTTATTCATTTCAATGGTGGTTGTTAAGACGTGTTCTTATTTATGAATATTAATGAAATCCTGATTCTAATCCTAACCTGCCCCAAGCACCAGACCTAATCTTACTATTTTTAGTAACTTTATGCCTAAACTACCCGTTTCAGTTGAAGAAAACGTCCCCACGTGGCTGCAACCAAAACTCGTCTTATTTTGATGCTGTGAAATCTCATGTCATTTTTACGCTTTTTCATATCGTGCTAAAGCACGATTGAACCCAGGACTTTCTTGCTATGAAGCCAGAGCACTAACTGCTGCGCCACCGTGTTGCCCCCCAAAAAATTGCCAATGTTTTTGTGAACGCAAGCTTTTGTTTAACTAGGTCATTTAGTAAAGAAGAGTTCTGCTGTAACACAACCTCAAAAACACATATGTATTTATTTTTAATGTTGTTTGGTTTGATAAATAGTCCAGGGTTGTGTGGTATATGTCTTAAAATGTAGTATATTTCCCTCTGCCCGTGGTTGTGTAGTGTTGATGCAATGCTTACAGTAAAACCTGCTCCTGGACCATGGCTCTGATTCATGTTGTGAATCACCAAAAGCCTGGAGCAGCACGGCCCCTGATGAATGATCCTTTACCCAGCTCAGGAGAGACGTGTGGGGGCTACAAAGAGCTGCTCCTGAGCACGCCTGGATGTCCCGGAGCACTTCTTTCTCTCACATACAGAACATGGACACGCCTGGATGTCCTGGGGCACTTCTCTCTACAGAACATGGACCCAGAGACTGCAGTGGACATAAACAGGACTGAGGCAGCTGATCTCGCTCTACAGTCGAGTCTGCAGGACATATTTAAGACCAGTGGACTGTTGCGCAGCTGGCTCTATACCTGAGTGGACATTGGCCATTCAGACTGATGTTTTGACTGCCACACCAGATCTGTAATTAAGTGCATTGGTGTATGGATAAAGTTCTGCACAATATGCCACTGTTTTGTCTTCTTTCTCACACTGATGGTATCTTTTTTTTGTTTCTGTTACTGTTTCTCTGTTGTTTTTTTAGTGCAATTTTGTTTTTGTTTTTTTTACAGTGCGCTCGCCTTTTGCTGGGTTTCACATTCTAGAATTCTTGTCAGTTAAAAGCCAGACTGGGGGCAAGAGACAGTTTTTCCTATTAGTACATTGGACTTTGCCATAAAATAGGCAATGATTTAATACATTTAAAAAGTGATGATTTTTGGGGTGACTAGACCCAATAAACTTTTGCATTGCAAAAATAAACTGCGCTTAAACAAACTTGATTTTACCTGCCCCCAATCTGATTGAAATAACACTGGACTGTAGAATGTTGTGATGTCATCTGAAACCCAGCAATAGACGAGCGCTGTAAGCGTGCTCTGCTCCCAAACACACTGTTCACATCGCAGCATTCACAGGCATGAATGCTGCCTGTGAAAAGTGTCTAAAGTTTTCTAAAAGAGCACAGAAGCTCTTTTAGAAAACTTTAGACACTTTGGATCATGCAGGGGAAGCTGACCTGACGCTCGGACGTTTCTCCAGGTGAGGTAGCTAATGTTTCAGGCTGGGACAAGCTGAATACATTTATCGTGGGACCTGATGGAGTGGGTTATTTTTGGACAGAATCATGTTTGTTGCTTGTAAAAACTGAAAACAACAACAAAAAACAAAACTATATCAAATAAACTTTGATATTGGATTGTTGGATTATACACAGCGGGCTGAGGAAGGTCATAGATTTTCAGAAATGTGAGACCTGTAGTCTGAAAAAAAAAACCTATCTGCACAACACTAATGTCTACTCCTTGTTGCTCCTCACATCTGCTGACTGACTCTGAATTATACTCTGGGTCTGATTGGAACACTTCCAAAGTATCGACTGTAATGCGATGACATCCGCACTGTAGATCTTTGTTATAGGCTATGTCCATGTTTTTAAGGAAATAATTCAGCGGTGTCAACTGCTATGCATTTATCAGTATTTGTTGTTGCAACACAGCTATATACAATAAAGCTTTTATATATACATATAAAAGCATAAAAACTAGGATGAGCATGAGGATCTTTACAACCACCATATAAATGAACTGGGGCTGCAATGAGCTGCATATTTGCTCAAAAAAAGTGTGTCTTTCTAATCATATAATCACAAAACCACACAGTCTGTAATGAAGTTTAATCTATTACCAAAACATGCAGCTATGCCAAAGTCATATTTACTCAAGTGGAGGCCCTTCCAAGATCAGATGCTAGACCTGGACTGTATTGGACACAAACAGGACTGAAGTAAGTCAGATCTCGCTTTGCTATCAAGTCTGCAGACCACATGATACACTGACAAAATGCAAAGTTATATTCTCTTGCAGTTTATTAACAAGGCAGCTCCAGTTGTGGACAACTCAAGTACCAAGAGCTTTGTAAAGACATCCATCCGCACATCAGCTTTGATTACATTACAACAGCATAAGTGAATGAATTAGTAAAGACTCATGAAATAGAACAGTCAAGAAGCTATCTAAAGTCATGTTTTTGATTTGAAGCCTGGAGCAGCAGTGTCCCTCATGACTGATCTTTACCCAGCTCAGGAGACTCATGTGGGGCTACAAAGAGCTGCTCGTGCCCCTGTGCTCCAGCCCACGCCTGGATGTCCCGGGGCAGTCTGCAGGAGGGTGGGCTCTCTCTCATATATTGTGCACACTGATGAGCATTTCTCAAACTGTGGTACGTGTAAATAGATAGATCACACTTCTGCATCTTTAAAATTCGAAACAATTCATTCTGTCATTTTCAAATTTGTATAACTCATGATGTCTCCTTCAGGTTCTCCATCATCTCAGCCTTTGTCTTTGTGCACATTTGCTTACATTAGACTCATTACGTTTCTCCCACCTGTTTGTGAAGAACATCTGAGTCAGCCTGAGCGCTTTAGCACAAACCCACACGAGGTCAGAGGTCATGCACACACCCCACCACAGCCTAGCACCTCCGCGATCAGCTCTGCATCTCTGCGATTAGCTGCACTTTAGAGGAAGTGGGCGGACAAACAAATGCAGGTTAAGACAGATTTCCAACATCTGCACAGCTCTGAAGGATGATGGACAAGTTCAAGCAAAAAGATTTACACGAGGATGAAGAACATGAACAGCATGGTGGGGGTTTCTGCATTTCTACAATGCCAGACAACCAACCTTTTCCATGGTATAATGTTTTAGAGATTTCTAGCCTTGAAGGCAAGAAAGCCTAGAAATCTCTACACTCCTGAAAAGAGGCTTTATGTTCACTGTAACACCTTCGTGAAGTTGCATGACCTTGATTAATATATATTTCCATATTTTAGCAATTCTGAAAATGCCGACAGCTACGACTGTGCAATGGGATACATAATAGCTTATGTTGCTATGTTACACCAGCCAGTTATTCCACAACATGACTAGAGTACAAGTAGACAAAGGAAAACAATGAATGTTGTCTATTTAAGGTTTGACTTTACATATTGAATGTAAAGTCACACCTAAACTCTTGCATACATTCAAAGATAGGGCAGTTAAAAAGTCCTCCCTTTCACTTTCCAAAAGCTGGCAACATGTTAAATCAGGTCAAACCTGGCAACACAAGTAAGCTGTCAGTTTAAGATGTTTTCAGAGAAAAAGTGATTCTTTCAAGCTTCACAATTAAACATATTTTCCAAAAATCTGTCTAGCTTCCAAACTTTTAGAAAACATACATAATTAGTGTGAATTATTTTTATTTATTTATTTTTATTTTTTTAACTAACTAAATTTGTGTTTTTAGGGCTTTTCATAGATTATGTGCCATTCAGAGGCAAATGCCTCTAGTCTAGTTGGAATAGTCAGTGCCATGATGGTGGAGGCAACTTCTTCAAACCTAACATTCCAAAGCTTCCAAGGCTTAAGAGAATGTTTTTACCTCAACCCTGCTGTCTGTAAAACCGTGCAAGGTTCAAATTATTGGAGTATCGACAACCATAATCTCATACCACTGTGTGGAGACATCATGGGGACATTATGAAGGACCAAGACCTTGGTACTGTAAATTGTGACAATCTGTAGCTTGGGGTAACTAACTTTTTTACCTGTAAAGTAAATTGTGTGTTTTCACTAATACAGCACTTTGTTTAAAAAATGAAATAAAATAAAATAAAAATTAGACCACTAAGTGAGCAGTACTGTCTGAATCTTAGTTCTCATCAGGAGTCGAATGCAGCTCTCTGATTGGCTGTGCCCAGCCTCACGTTGTGGTTTGTAAAAAGTTTTAAATAAAAAGTTATAAAGTTTGAATATTAACTGTGTAGAATGATTTATGAGAGGAAGTTGTCAGATTCAAAATCTAAATCGTGTCTGCAGCCACTTATCCATATTTAAGTTTCAGGCAAGAAGCAAATAATAACATTTTGAGATTCAACTCATAATTTTAAGAAACAAAGTCAAAGCTTCAAAACATCATCATTTCACAAGAATATTTTCCTGATAAAACAGCCAAAGCCATTTTTTTTTACAATTACAATTATGAGAAAAAAAAAAGTTAGTATCAAAGCTTTAGGAAAATTGTGCAATGTTTGTGCAAATGACACAGAATAACTGCTCTTTTTGGCTGCCTCAGTCAGAAGAATGAACTTGAATGAGTCAAAAATATTCATAAAAGCCATCAAATAGATGTAAACATCATAATGTTGGTCTTTATAATGATATCCTGTCTGTGTGGTGTGTGTGTGTGTGTAGGTGTTGGTGTAGTGTTTCCTGCAGAACAAATGTGTGTGAGGTCGAGTCAACACTGTCATAAAATCCTGTGAAAAGCAGCTCATCTCTGTCTGTTTGTTTACTCTTCTGCTCGCCCTCTCTTGCCGTTCATCTGGGTCTGTGGGTCGCCACCATGTTTGTTCAACTCATTGTCAGACGTGACCTTAGACCTTATTATGGCAGTGAGCTGTCGGCAGAGGGAGACTAGCGGGGAAAACATGCGGAGAGAAAGAGAGAAAGGGCGAGAGAGAGAGAATGACTAAAAGCGAGAGTGGGGACCAGCTGGAGAACAAACAGAGAAAGAAAGTCAAATCTGTGTTTATATTACCCTCTTCCTGTCACACCTCCACCTCACACGTGATCTCATCAGACCTCAGGTTGGGCCTAGGCAGGACTTGGATGGGAGACTCTGGAGCGAGAGATGCAGTGACTGAAGAAGACAATTCACCTGCACTGCTGGTGTGTGTACTAAACAGCAGCCTCACACGGGCTCAGACACTACCACCTCTTGTCCAGTGTTGATGAAGTTCTCTAGAAGAGGACAGCTCACATTCAGTCTGTTGTTTGGTGCTGCCACCTCGTGCTCTTGCAGATATTATTTATTGTTAGAATTCCTTCAAACAGAAAGATTTCGGAGCACCGGACTGTACAGTATGTTGTTTGAGTGCCTCATTCTTTTAAAGAGTTCAAGAGTTGTCTAGAAATAAAATAATCCAGGTGATTTGAAATATATTGTCTGACCCATGTCTTCTTTTGAGCTTCAGTGGCCGTCATTGACAGATTTAAGAAAACTAACATGCCTGCTTACTGGAAAAAAAATCTAAAAGGAAATATGGGTTTGCTGGTTCTGCAAATAAAAAATAAAAAATAAATAGCAAAGTATACTATTTTATTTTAAGATGAGTGAAATTAGATTTCAGATTGATGACCAATGAGGTCTTTGTATTACACAAATAATTGACTGCTTGATGTGAAGTTGATTGGAGATGTGGCGGGGGAGTGGTTACTTGACCCTCTCTTTGCAAAATAGAGCTGAAGCGTGGGCTGTATAGATTCCTGACAAGTTTAATTTAAATGAGGAACAACTGACAAATTCTCTGTCTCTAATTGTCTCAAGCACAAATGTCTGACTGTTTCCACAATATGACAGTTCTTCCTCCTCAAACCTTTGTGACGCCAGTGTCCTTATGTCACTCCTGCTTTGTTTCATCTCTTTGTCTTTCTGAGGCTAAAACTCCCTTTGTCTTGAAGACTCTTCAAACGAGAGCTCGGGCTAAAACTTTACACTTTGGGTTTGTGGACTAGACTTTGAAGCCAGACCCAGATCACTGCTGTGCAGAGATTTCCCTGTCGTTTGGAGCCAAGAGGAGAGCATCATAACCAACAGAGCAGAATGGCAAAGAAGAGCGCAGAGCAGCACGAAGAGCAGAGTGGCAAAGAAAAAAAAAAAAGCAGACAGGAGCATGCCAAAAAAGACAGGAGCAGACACAGGAGCAGCAGAGGTGGCAAAGAAAGTGACAGGAGCAGCACACAGGAGCAGATGCCAGAGAGGGAAGCAGATGGCCAAGAAGGAGCAGAAGGCAGAAGAGCAGGAGCAGAATGGCCAAAGAAGAGTGTGCAGTGTTTTTTCCTCAGGGTGGAGGTCTGAGTGTAGAGTGTTCTGGCTGAGGGTGAGAGTGGTGTTCCTGTTGCTGCAGGTGTGAGAGTGTTGTCTGTGCTGCAGGTGTGAGAGTGTTGTTCCTGTTGCTGCAGGTGTGAGAGTGTTGTTCCTGTGCTGAGGTGTGAGAGTGTTGTTCCTGCTGCAGGTGTGAGAGTGTTGTTCCTGTGCTGAAGGTGTGAGAGTGTTGTTCCTGTTGCTGCAGGTGTGAGAGTGTTGTTCCTGTTGCTGCAGGTGTGAGAGTGTTGTTGCTGCAGTGGAGAGTGTTGTTCTGCTGTAGTGTGAGTGTGTTCCTGTGCTGAGGTGTGAGAGTGTTGTTCCTGTTGCTGCAGGTGTGAGAGTGTTGTTCCTGTGCTGCAGTGTGAGAGTGTTGTTCCTGTTGCTGCAGGTGTGAGAGTGTTGTTCTGTTGCTGAGGTGTGAGAGTGTTGTTCCTGTTGCTGCATGTGAGAGTGTTGTTCCTGCTGCAGGTGTGAGAGTGTGTCCTGTGCTGAGTGTGAGAGTGTTGTTCCTGTTGCTGCAGGTGTGAGAGTGTTGTTCCTGTTGCAGGTGTGAGAGTGTGTTCCTGCTGCTGCAGGTGTGAGAGTGTTGTTCCTGGTTGCTGGCAGGTGTGGAGTGTTGTTCCTGTTGCTGAGGTGTGAGAGTGCTGTTCCTGCTGCTGCAGGTGTGAGAGTGTTGTTCGTGTGCTGTAGGTGTGAGAGTGTGTTCCTGTGCTGCAGGTGTGAGAGTGTTGTTCCTGTTGCTGCAGGTGTGAGAGTGCTGTTCCTGCTGCTGCAGGTGTGAGAGTGTTGTTCGTGTTGCTGTAGGTGTGAGAGTGTTGTTCCTGCTGCTGCAGTGTGTGTGTTGTTCCTGTTGCTGTAGTGAGAGTGCTAAAGTGAGAGTGCTGTGCCTCCTGTTGCTGTAGGTGTGTGAGTGTTGTTCGTGCTGCTGCAGGTGTGAGAGTACTAAAGTGAGAGTGCTGTTCTTGCTGCTGTAGCTGTGAGAGTGCTGTTCTTGCTGTTGTGAGAGTGTTGCTCCTGGTGCTGCAGGTGTGAGAGTGCTAAAGTGAGAGTGCTGTGCCTCCTGCTGCTGCTGCTTTAGACCAGGATCCTCTGGGGTTTGTTTTGGCCAGAGTCCAGGCTCTGTGAGACTAAAGAGAGGCTTCGAGCTGACAGTTCCTTGGATGAGCGGCGCAGACTGGCACGCGTTCACCGTACACAGGTCTTTGCCGTCGCCGCACGCCAAACGGAGCAGGAAAAGGAAGTCAGTGTCAGTGTTTGTGCCCGAGAGAACAATGAAAAGTGACAGAATCCTGTGAGAGTGGAAATGCACAGTTCCAGAGTCAGACTGAGCTTTAGAAGGAAAGTACAGTCATATTTACTTTAAACTGTCTAATAAACATGTTGTTCCGGTGGCAGGTGCTTCCCTATAAACACATTTGGGTGTGAACTGAATTAGCAGATAGTGCAGTCGATGATTCACACATCATTTGTAAAAGCAAATGTTTGGTAGGAAACAGCGACTTTGTCTATGTGCAAAAGACAAAAGAAAGCTGCTCTGGCTTTTAGTAAAAAGGTGAAATGTATTTTCATGTGAGAAAGCAGATAATGTTAGCATCTTTACAGCCAGCATTTGCATCTTTGCATCTTATGGTTGTTAGTGTTTTGTGTTATGTTCACAATCATAGTTTTGTTTAAATGTCTTTTTTTTTTTTTTTTTTTGCTTCTATTTAAGTTTTGTTTCTATTTCCAGTGTGCATTGCTGTCTTTAGGCCTACTGACCATGTGATTGTTAATGCTAGCTACGTTTCCAGGTACATTGTGGAAAAATTTAAAAACACAATTTCGAGTTTTAAAACTAAGAATTTCAAGTTTAAAACTCAGAAATTCCTGTTTTAAATCTCAGAATTTCGAGTTTAAAACTCAGAAATTCCTGTTTAACTCAGAATTTCGAGTTTAAAACTCAGAATTTCAAGTTTTAAACTGAGAATTTCAAGTTTTGGTGTGGAGGCCTATAAGCAGGAAACACCGTTATAACGCTACTACACAATGACTTTTAATTAGAAGTTTAAAGACAGCTTTACAACTAATGAAATGATCACGAGACTGTAACAGGCCGCAATGGTTAGAGCAGCGTTTGCACAGTTCAACCTGGAGAGACTCAAACAGACAAAAGCAATTATGAGAAAACTTTATTGAGATATAAGGTTTGGCGCGCGGACCCTGGCGGAGACCTCAGTGCTGATCGGCGAATTGGAGTGGATGTGCAGATAGGAGAGGTCTTCCCCCCGGGCCTGCAACCTGGTGGTGGTCGAAGAACTGGAGAGGGACGGACTTCTAGGTGGAGCGGGAGGAGATGGGGTGGAGGTGGGGCGTGCCGAGCTGAGTAGAAGGAGCGCAGCTGCAGGAGAGGGATTTAAATAGACCGGCTGGCTTGATTAGCTGCGAGGCGGAAGCTGAAGGAGGAGCCTGCAGCGGCGAGGAAGGGGGAGCTGACGATGATATGAGACGATGAAGCTGCAGGTCAGTCTCCCAGGTTGAACATCCGCTTAAGCTCCATTTCAACCTGGAGAGACTCAAACAGACAAAAGCAAATTATGAGAAAACTTTATTGAGATATAAGGTTTGGCGCGCGGACCCTGGCGGAGACCTCAGTGCTGATCGGCGAATTGGAGTGGATGTGCAGATAGGAGAGGTCTTCCCCCCCAAAAAGGGGAGGCCAGGGTCAGGGCCAAGGTAGTGAGAATAAAAATGTGACAACTCCCTAGGTGAAGCGATGGCGGAGATGTGAATTTCTATGATACGGTAAAGGAATGAGCATTAGCGAACATTTCAAATGATTTGCGATGATTGATCATTATGATGAGCCGTCCTAATGTGTTGAAATCGAGCAGATTCGGGATGCGTGCTATGAGAGGAAAGATGAAATGAAATGGCATGATGGATCGAGGCAGGAAACTAAGAAAGATCAATCAATCAATCAATCAACCTTTATTTATAAAGCCTTTACAACACTCAAGTGACCAAAGTGCTTTCCAAATACAAAAACAATATGGTAGTTCCAGCAAGGCCGCCTGCAATTTGGCTGATCAGATTAAAGGACTGCGGTGAGCCGGACATGGGCGGCTGATGCGACCGATGACGAGAGCCGGACATGGGCGGCTGATGCGACCGATGAGGTGAGCCGGACATGGGCGGCTGATGCGACCGATGAGGTGAGCCGGACATGGGCGGCTGGTGCGACCGATGACGTGAGCCGGACATGGGCGGCTGGTGCGACCGATGACGTGAGCCGGACATGGGCGGCTGGTGCGACCGATGACGTGAGCCGGACATGGCGGCTGGTGCGACCGATGACGTGCGCCGGACATGGGCGGCTGGTGCGACCGATGACGTGAGCCGGACATGGGCGGTGGTGCGACCGATGACGTGAGCCGGACATGGGCGGCTGGTGCGACCGATGACGTGAGCCGGACATGGGCGGCTGGTGCGACCGATGACGTGAGCCGGACATGGGCGGCTGATGCGACCGATGACGTGAGCCGGACATGGGCGGCTGATGCGACCGATGACGTGAGCCGGACATGGGCGGCTGATGCGACCGATGACGTGAGCCGGACATGGGCGGCTGATGAGACCGATGACGTGAGCCGGACATGGGCGGCTGATGAGACTGATGCGGTGAGCCGGACATGTGCAGCTAATGCGATGAGCCGGACGTGGGCGGCTAACGAGACTGATGCAGTAAGTCGGACATGGACGGTTGATGCGGTGAGCCGGATGTGGCCGTTTATGCTGTGAGCTGGACATGGGTGGCTGATGCAACCGATGCGTGCGGCGGACATGAGCGGCTGATGTGACCGATGCGTGAGCTGGACATGGGCGGCTGATGCGACCGAAACTGATGCGGTAAGTCAGACATGTACGATTGATGCGATTTGCCAGACATTGCGGTTAATGAGACTGATGCAGTGAGCTGAACACGGGCGACTGATGAGATATCAGCATTGCTGGTGACAACAGCGAAGAGGAATCGAAAGTGCAGCAAATGAGGCAGCATCAAAACCTAAAACTGCGTACGAGTGAGACCACCACCAGTAACTGCATGAGCCATGCGGAGAGTAGAGGAGCGATGGACAGTCAAGATGGAAGGAAGATGTATTGGGTAGATGTGTGGAGAAAGAGCTGAGGAGGACCAGGATTCAAGTCGCTCGAGGGCAGGTTGCCATAAGACAGGCTATGAGAATGAGATCATAAATGCCTGCGAGGTGATGGGACACACGGAGAACGGGGTAGAGCAAGAGTAGGAGAGGCCTTAATGACGATCTTGACGACAGTTATTTTGAACACACATGCGATGCGTTTCTACAGATGGCCCCCACACTCATGGACAGCGTCAATGGGAATAATTTCATGGAGCGTAGATGCTTTGGACAAGGAAAAGTCTGTCCTGAAACCCCCCCCAAAATTTAAGAGGGTGCGGCATCAGGGAGGGAGGGTCCAGAGTGACAGGTGAGGATGAATGGAAAGAGGGCGTTGAACTTATGCTTCGCAGACGCGGGAGGTGACAGGTGGGAAGGACATCAAGTGAGTGTTGGGAGTGAATCAGAAATGAGCACGAATATGAAATGCAAAAAGATAAAGGAGAAGACTTGTGCGGCAGTGATCCAGATGTGACAATTCTAGTTGGGTGCAAAAGAAAGGAGATGTAGACTATGTTACGTGAGAAGACGTGGATTACTTGTTGATAAATGAAAGATGAACTCCCAGAACAAGGCCATGCAATTAAGGAGTACGAAGATGTGGCTGCGAAATGGTTCATCACGACCGAGAAATGAGGGAGAGGTCATTGGTAGGGGCGGTTGACTATGATGAAAATAGATGGCGACAAACTTTGCAGAATAACTGAATCACGATATTTGAACGATTATAAGCTAAAAAAGTGCGGAGCATTAGCGCTCCATAAATGCAGAGTGCGAAAGATAAAAGAAATGTGCGTGTGAACTTACGAAATCGACTGTTGTAAATGTATTTTACGGTTGTAAAGAAGCAGTCTGGGACCCCCTTTTTACAACTCGGGGAACGTCCAAAGCTCACAAGTTACGGTTAATAATCACGATTACTCGATTACACAGGCTGTAAACGATTACAGCAATGATCATGATTGATATTGAAGGTTATCAAACCTAGTCGCTGGAGTGCTCGTTAATCTGAATGAGAATAATCGAATGTGAATGAAATTCTTGTTTGAGTGTTTGTCTCGTTTTCAACGGAGAAAGTAACAGCACATCATAGTGATTAACCTTCAGAGGAGATTGCCATATAAGGTAAAGCTTGACTAGGCCTATGTCATTGGGTGCGACCGTTGTGAACTCTTTTTGCCGTGTTTTCTGCAAAGTGGAAAGATGGTAATTGCTGAAAGACCAAATGTGAATATGAGGCGTGAGGTGCGTTGACGAAAGTGAACCTTGAGAAGAGAAATGACTGTTTGAATGTACGACCATGGAGAAAATTTGAACTTACCTTTATTGTAATCATCAACAACTGCGCAGCTGGACTTCAATCAAAATCAGAAAGAGGAGGGGCAGGCGTTGCGGGAGGAGCGAGCCCCGGGATGTGTTCGGAGGGTGACTCGACAGAGCGGTGGAGGGCCGAGACAGGAGCAGGGGAGGAGCCGAAGCAGCAGCTGCGGGGAGAGCAGAGGCAAGGGCGGACCGGGCGCGCCGTGCGCCCAGGAGGAGCGATTAGATGACGTGGACTGCTGGAAGAACGGCAGACCGTCGCGTCCGTGCCTCGATCCCGGGCGGACGGCCGGAGGAGGAGACCCGGGCCGCGGAGGAGAGGAGCCACGGCGAGGGAGAAGCGCCGCGAGCCGCGCCAGGCTCGGGGAGGCAGGCTGGGAGACAGACAGCGCGGAGCGCGCTCCGTGGAGCGCGCTCCGCGGAGCAGCGCAGAGCCGCCGGAGAACAGAACAGGGACTGGATCCGGACCTCGTCGGAGTTGGAATTGGAAGTTCGTAGCAGCAGAACGAACGACATGCGTGCCGAGCTGAGTAGAAGGAGCGCAGCTGCAGGAGAGGGATTTAAATAGACCGGCTGGGCTTGATTAGCTGCGAGGCGGGAGCTGAAGGAGGAGCCTGCAGCGGCGAGGAAGGGGGGAGCTGACGATGATATGAGACGATGAAGCTGCAGGTCAGTCTCCCAGGTTGAACATCCGCTTAAGCTCCATATAACCAGCATAAGCAGGATGAATTAAGCCACGGGCTGTAACAGGCAGATAACCATCAGGAAGCTGTTGCTCAATACGCTTCCACTTCAACCTAAACTGTTTTATTTTTACGCCGCCAGAGACACTTGCTTAAAATTAGTTCTAGAGTGCGTTGCTTACATTTGCTCTATGTGAATGCTCCAGTAAAAACAGCATTTCATTAGTTGTAAAGCCGTCTTTAAACCTAATTAAACGTCATTGTGTAGTAGCGATAACGGTGCTTCCTGCTTATATGGGCCTCCACACCAAAACTCGAAATTTTGAGTTTTAAACTCGAAATTCTGACTTTTTGTGGGTCTTTTTTTTTTTTTTTTCACTGGCGGAAACGGGCTTCCATACCATTTGGGCACAATTAAAATTGTTATTCTTTTTGTGGCATGTGGCTCATGCCACAAAATAAGTGTAACCGGGCGTGGTAAGGCCCCCGCTTTAAAATTAACATAAACTACCACAGGTAAGTCTGGTTTGAAAAACTGGACAACAGTAGAATTGCAAAAATATATTTTTGTTTTATTCTTTTACAATAAGTTAAAAATGCATTCATTTACTTCACAATATTAAAATAGACAATAAAAAAAAAAAACACTTTAAATAATGTGGGACAAAGACAAATATTAACCGAAAACAAAGAAAATCAAATTAGTATAAATGCAACTAAACACAAATTAGTAAATTATAACAACCAAAAAACAAAACAACAGTCTAAACCCCACAAACCGTAAAGTGCTAAAGGTTTAAAGTGCTTATCTGGTTATCGCTAATTTAAAAGTGCTATTGTGCTATTTTTAAAGTGCTAAGTTGTTCAAAGTGCAATTGGTTTAAGTGCTTTTCGTTTAAAGTGCTGCTTTTAATGTTACTAAGTTAAACACTTAATGTTTAGCTTTCTAAATTGATGTTTTTGTTAGCTACACCGACCGACCAACACCTGGCACACACCTAACACGCACTCACACTAGCACTACACACACTTTTTTGTTGGTTTGCTTAAAAATGAGAGCGAGAGAGAACCAAAGCGAGAGAGGAAACAAGCGAGCAGATTCGGCTAATCTGACCAAGAACACAGACTACTTGTCAAGATTGTACTGTATTAACTTTGACAATTACCTTTAAGTCAGTCACTTAGCATTGCCCATATCACAGTAACCAGGGGCTATAAGTACGACCTGTCCTGAAGCAGCCCCCACCTCAGGCTCCCCGAACTTTATTAGTTGCGTAGAACGGTCGCGCAGTTTTACCAGCTCACAGCCCCAACTACAAACCAACAGCGTGCAAAGCTTATGTACGAAGGCTAATCAAGGAAACAGGAAGCAGCTGCACAACAAGGCAGCGGCGTAAAGGTCACGCCCACAACGCCGCCCCCGTAACCCAGGCAACCAAATCACCCCATTACATAAGAATAACTATAATCCTAACCAAGCATTACTCAGATTTTGGAAATAATATATTAAAAATCAGGGCTGCTGCTAGCTTTTTGGTGCCCTATATAGGTTTCAAAAAGGTACAGTTTGAGGAAATACAATAGTCTGTAATGCTTGTCGGGACAAATTGACTAGATTCATGATTTGTGTTTCCCTGTGACAAATCTAAACATAAATGTGGACAAATTTGGCGTATTTTGCTTGGGTAATTTTTGTGATCAAATCTGCAGACATCTTAATTCATCTTCTGTTTCTCCTCGTAACTGGCTCAATATGTGTCCTTTTGACGCCACATAAAGAGCTAAGTTGTGAGTTGTAGAACATGTTCCTGTTTTCGAAACAATTTCCAGAATCTTTAATTTTGCGCTGTGTGTTAAGAATCATCAGGCACATGGGTCTATTCTGTCACTCATGAGTTCAGGACAGCAGCGCACTTGCGTCTCCAGTCATTATGGGCCGGATCTAACCAGAAGATCTAATTCCTGCAGTTTAGCGTGCTTTTGCCAGTGCTAATGTCGTTCCACTGGCAGCAGACGGGACGGCACAGCTCTGCTTGGTGCCCCCCAGAGCAGCTGGTGCCCTACACGCTCTGCGTATTGGGTGCAGTGACTCTGTTTAAAAATATACACATTTGCAAGCTTAGTCACCAATGTAAAGTAATGTTGTTTAGGAGCTGTCTTGCAAATTGTCTGTGAGAATAAGTGGAGTATAAGTACAGTAAGTGTGTAGCATGTATTCATATTGTTGTAGGACTCATCTTTCATTGCTGTTGTGGTTATTGCAACAGTTGTAGTAGTTGTGATGTGGAATTTACACTTGAATCAGTTAGAGAAGTTCTCACAGAGTAAAATATGCCCAAACATGTGACAGCGTAAATGCCAAATCTATCCAAAAACTCTTCATCTTTGTGTTTCTGAGCTGAACCGCAGGACTTTCCCACACACTGAGTTTCTTCTTTACACATTCTGCTGTTTTCTGCTGTCCAAAAACGCACAAACACAGTGTCCAGAGCGCTCTCATTTACTAATCAAAGTGTTGTGGAGGAAGTGGATCGCACAGGGAGAACGAGCAGAAGGAGAGGCTTTGTCAGAGTTCATCAGCTCTCAGGCTAAACATAGACCAAGGCAGATTTCTACTGTAGAATCCACAGACTGTATGTGCTTGTCTGGCTTGTGGTTCATATGTAGCCTATGTAAGTCCTGGGCCTATCCACATGAAACCAAAAGAGAAATCATTTGTTCACAACAGCGTCTGGAAGTGGTGCCATGATCCAACTCCAAAGACAAAGTGATTGTTGTCAGACTCATTATGTTTGTGTTTATGTTGAAGATCGGATTGAGAATGAGAAGTACACACATTTGGGAATTTATATCTTAGACATATTCAAATCCAGACAAACAACTGGAGTGCAATCATTGATGTGACAAATTCAGTTGCTTATATCGCTGGTTTTGAAGCTGGTTCCAGGATTATTTGTAGAAAAATGTTTCAGTAGTGCAAAAGATGTTCTTAGCACATTGACAAAATACAATCATTTGGGTCAAACTAAGATGTCTTCAAACACATTCAAAGCAGTTTAAAGCAACGGTTTCAGAAAAGCATTTCTGAAATGAAGATTAAAATCCTAGAATTGATGTATTTATGTGGGACACAACACAGACTAAATGGACCTCAAATAAGCCAGTTCTGACGTGTTTAGTGTCAGACATCTGCAATGTCACATATAGTCAATTGAATACAATTTTATTATGGGATTTTCTAATAAAAAAAAAAATCTTCCAAATTATTGCCCCCTAATGACTAAAAATAACAATTCTATATTCAGCAGCTTCGACTGGGGTTGTAAATATTAAAAGGTGTTCTCATCTGAAAACATACCAGACAGTTATTTTACATCTATACAAGTAGATCACAAAAATGTGTAACTTTTTTGCATCATTACCAATGATATTATCCCCCAGAATTGACTTAAACCATAAACTAGCCACAAAATATAAAATAAATATATTTTTCCACTTTTACAAATGATCTTCTATCAATGAAACCTACCAAAGAAAACACTTTTATTTAGTTTTTAACCGTCTCACCTGAGTTTATCAATGCGAATAAGACATTCAAAAATGATTACAAAAAGATCTATTCTATAGAAAGTTTATCTATTGAGGTTCTGAGGTAATGTGACAGAATCATCTAAAATATTCAGTACCTCATATTGATCCCTGATCAGTAATCAATAATGTGATATACTATATCTGTCACATTGGAGTTTTCAGTGTCTAAAATCCCGTAGTGACATGTGTTAAAGCACTTTTCAATTGATCCGTTTTCTATCAAATACTTGAATAAATATGTAAACATAAGGTTGAATGTGATAAAGGACTCCTTATCTGTTAGAACAATATCTTAACTCATCTTAACTTTGAACAAGTAAACATACATTTATATACAAATGCTACTTTGGACATCTGAGCAAAGTTGAAAAACGTCACTATGTGAAAACAAAGTCACATGACCAGGACCATAATGCTTCAGGATGTTCACAGGAGTCACTCTGAGACAGTATAAATTCACAACTACTAATATAATTAGACCCTTCCAGATCACCTGTTACACCTTTGTCACTTTCAGCAGTCTTCGAAGAAAACGTAGATATACAATGAAATGTAAAAAACATATAAAGATCACGTATTATCGCCTTTTTTACGTAAATATGTAACGAAAAGCCAAAGCATAAAGTAACCACAGTATTCAGTATGTTAAGACACTAACATACTGAGCACTGTGGCCTTTGGTCAGAAATAGACATGAATTGGATCAACACTTTCCGTTCATTGTTGTGGAGGAGATGTTATGTATCAAAGACACTTCTCTTTTACACAGTTTGAAAATAAAGTACACTACATTAGAATCATTTTCAGTTTCACCTTGATTTGGAAACACTTGTTTAACCCAGAAAAAAAGGCTAACCAGCATGTATTTTCACTCTCTGCCCACAACCACAATGTGTTTGGTCAACAAGTTTCCTGCTTCATAAGCAACACATTGAGAATAAAAGATTGGTGGGCTTATTTACCCTCAGCTGTGTTCGGAGCATATATTCTCTCTCACCTGTTTTAGGAGCATATATATTTTACTCTCCCACCTGTTTTGGAAGCGTATATATTTTACTGTCTCACCTGTTTTCCGAGCACTGGTGCGGCGGTGATGAACGAGCGACGTCATACAGGACTAATGTGGTCCCAGTGTTCGGCCTCGGCAGAACTGATCCTGGACCAGCTGTGGGTTTGACTCTAGCTCCAGCTGATTCATCACAAAGTGTGAGCAGAACAACAGAAGACTGTGGAAGGAGAGAGACTGTGGAGCACTTTTACAAGTCCTCCTTATGGTGGCAGAGTGGATAGCGCTCTTTCCTCACATCAAGAAGATTGATTGGTTGGTTGATTGGTTGGTTCGACCCCTCTATGTTTGGGTGATATCCTCCAGTTATATAGATAGTTCTGACTAAGCCTAGCACAAAGATGAGGAGGAGATGCTCCATTGACATTGAAACATGGGTCAAATGCAGAGAACAAACTTCCCAACGGGAACAATAAAGTGTACCTTAACCTTAAAGTGTGGCAGTGTGTGTTTCTGCAACTGTAAAATAATCAGAATCTGGTTTTTGCCATTGCAAGTGAACAAAACAAATGAATAACATAGACCACTGAAGATACTAATAAAGAAGGATAATAGGCAATCAGAATATACACAGTAATCAGAACAATCTGTCAGTGCCTATAGATGATATTTAGTATATGACTAATAAGTGTAATAAGTCAAGGAGTCCAACTTAGTCACTTAAGTCAGAGGGAAAGAAACTGTTCTTGTGTGAAGTTCTGATCTGGACGGATCTAGTGCCCGAGGGGTGTGGCTCAAATTAAAGTTAGTCATTAATGCAGACTAGTATTGGCAGTCTTGTATTGGTGTAATTTTGGTGCCTATTGTCTTGTGCTTTGGGGTCTGGCACTCCTTTTGAAGCTGAGGTCAGAGCGTGTCATATTCAGTTATAATACATTTGCCTTACTGCTCGCCTTCATCTTAGTTCTTGGATGAGCTAAAGTCAAATTTTGCCAATGCTGGTTCTCTGGCTCAACGCAACATTAAGCTTAGGAACAGATCATTTGGTTGAGTTTATGGTTTGGGGAAATATTTGCTAACAGAGACATGGCAGAACTGTATTGAGACAATACAAGACACTTCAAAACCCATACATCTGAGCCAGGGTTACAGGGTTAACTGGGTTTTAACATTAACTTGTATAGAATATATTTATTGTTGGCTAAACTTTTGTCATGAGGAAAGCAAACTAATACCAAAACTATTGGTCAGTTGGGAGAAAAACAACAACAACAAAAAACAAATCCACAACCAGTTCCTTGGTGGAAATAAGGTCTGTGTGGGCTGGAAATGCCTCAGGATTCAAAGAAACAGCTGGAGCAAGTGTCTGGGTGAGAGAAGTCTCTAAATCTCTGTTTAAACCAAAGAAGAAAGGTTAAAACATAGGTAAACATTAATTTAACAGATTACTGCACTGCATACATTTTAAAATATTATATCCTTGAATCAGCTGTTTTAATTAGTTCTGCTTCTTAAACAGCAAAGCACAGGGGCATTGTGATAGATAATTATTAAAAAAAATAAACTATATTTTATAGGATTTCTGAGGCCCAGTATTAGATGGTCTGCAGCCTGATGGCACCTCTGATCCACACCAATAATAGTTAACACAGATGTTTGAAGCTCAAATAAATCTCTCAAGTCAGTTTTTGTTGTAATGAAAAGGGAATGGCTCTAACCACAAACAGAAATGACCAGATCGGTTATTTATATCCTTTTAATGTGTTTAGTTTGGCCCTGGTGAAGTCCTTTCTTTCATTTTCAAACAATTTCTCCTGGATGCTTTGTAGCTTCTCACATCCATCTTTAGTCTGTGATTTACTACATTTGTGCTCTCTCTGTTCCTCCAACAATCCAGTTCCACCTCAGGACGAATCGCCGCTGAACCACTGAACTCTGCCTGTGCCTTTGAAAAGTGATCCATTCTCTGGCCGTATTCACCGTCGTCTGCCGCCGCCGGGATATAAACGCTGGCCATTCTTCTGTCTGTGATTGGTGGAGAGCCAGGAGCGCCGTGGCCTGTTATTCGGCGGACGCGAGGCTTTGTTGGAGCGTTTTTCCTCAGTGTCAGTGTGAACAAGAGCCGTGTGCTCTGAGGAAAATACAGCCAGAATCATGAACAAGGCGGCCTTGGAATAATGTCACAGCAGAGGTTCACCCAAGAGGAAAGACTCTGCAGGTGGAAATAGTTTATATTTAACTCTCCAAGTGTAAAACCTATGATGTAGTTGACCTGTAAGAACACATGTGAGCTTTTCAGCTAAATATTATCATCATTTTGTAGCTGTTGGTCAAATAAATTTTGAACCAGAAAAAAAAAAAAAAAAAAAAAAAAAACTGTTTGAACACTGAACACAGTCAGGGTGAGATTTTACTGTTTCACAATAATGTAAAACTTTACTTACTAAAAAAAAAAAAAACTTTTACTTACAGCAAAAGTCAGTTTAATTGAGTTTTTTTTTTTTTCAAGGGACAATGTACAGAGACATAATACTCCGAAAACAAAGATGATCTGCACCATCTGCAGTCCTTCTGGAGAATTATAAGCTAAGATACACAGAACTAGTTTTTTTTTTTTTTCAAATGTTTACAATATACTTAAAACTTTTAGAAACTTCTTATTTAAGACAGATTTTTTTTTTATTCACTTTACTTAAGATAACAGATTATACACAAACACACTGTGTATGTCTGTTATCTGTAATTGTCCCCTCTGTGTCTGTAGCTCTGACAAAAACAGAGGGGGCAGTTTTGCTTTGTAGGACAATAAAGACGTGATTTTAAAAATACTGACTATGTAAAATAATAAATTATAAGAAAATAGTGTTGTATCTTTTCCATGTCCTGAAGAAGGCTTCACGCTCCCAAAAACACAAAGGCAAGTCCCTTCTATGAAAGGATTTATTGTAGCTACAGCTTCCTTATTTGCTAAATATTTGCCCCAGAGCTCCAGATTTTACAGTTTCATCTCTCAACTCATCACTCATCATCTTATCCATCCTCCTCAACAATAGTTCCCAGCCCCTCCGCAATTTGATGTTGTAGAAGAATGAATGGGTATACTACTGAAATATTGTCAGTAGTTACTATTCTCTCTAAATCTGTATAATTTGACAGTATTTATGTTTTCATTTATTTGGCTTTTTTGTATTTATGGTGAATATTTTGATTTAGATTAACATAAAATTTCAGTGAGTGTACAAAAGCAGAGGTTGCAAACTTATTACATCTGCTATTTTTTACATTTTGAAGTGTGACACAGAAGAGAACAAATATAGAATGAAGACAGTTTGAAAAAGTGACCAAAATATGCTATATCTGTGACATTTATATGTGGAAAAAAATGCAGCCAGAATATAATTTATTGGTTCATTTTGTTGACATTTTAGATATGTTGACAATGAGTAAGCAAAATCGGACTGAAAATGCTCCTAAAAATTCAAATTTGGCCACATTAGATTTTAAACTAATAAGACAAATAGATTTAGTCACATTCTTGTATACAGTAAGTGTGAATTTCAGATTGTGCAGTTTTATGGGAGTAAGGGCCTTATTAGGACATAGACTATATGTAAAATGACTCTCCTGATACTGAGCTGTGCTTGAAGCTGATGTTCCACACAATGAGCTCCGGTGATTCTCTCTCTTTCTCCCGCTGCGTTCCCGCCTCTCACTAGTTCTCATCCTAAAGGTCACGACCCATCAGCCTCCCATCGACTTTCTGTGACCTTTGTCCGGCGCCGCATCCCACCTAATAAACAACGCCACGATCAATAGCATCCTGTTCGATTGGCTTGCCAAAGTGCGCCGGTGCTTCCATTAGCATCACGCAGTATCTAACTCTGACTCAAGCCACGACCACTAAGAATACTAGCACGCCTTCTTGGACCACTAGCCACACCCCCTGGTAATACTAGCCACGCCCCCTGCTGCACTGCTGACAGGGCAGACCAAAGTTGATGAAATAAACCTTTGTCTACAACAATCTAATGTTTCTCTTCCTTCTAATTTTTCACTTTGCCATTAGAACCCCCACCGCCCCACACACACATACTCCGCCTTGACTACACTCCCTCCCGCTGTGATCTGCCAATCATGTGCCTCAGTTCCTGTTGGATCCATTTGGCATTAACAAACACTGAGAGGAAGTCTGGTCATTGTTCTCATTAGAACACCACAGGTAAGCGTTAAGTCTGTCTACTTGTCATTAAAGATCTCACCTGTCTTTAAGAACAGCACCTGTCATGAAGGCATGCACCTGTCATCCAGAGGCACACCTGTCCTTTAGGAGTGCACCTGTCTTTAAGAACAGCACCTGTCATGAAGGCATGCACCTGTCATCCAGAGCACACCTGTCCTTTAGAGTGCACCTGTCTTTAAGAACAGCACCTGTCATGACCATGCAAGAAGCACACCTGTCATTTAGAAGTGCCCCTGTCTTTAAGAACAGCACCTGCCACTAAGTAGTGTATCTGTTATTAGGGGTGTAACTGTCATTAAGGGACGAACCTGCCATTAAGTAGTGTTATGTCATTAGGGGTGCACCTGTCAGTAAAGGACGGGCCTGTCATTAAGGTGCACATCTGCCAGTGAGAGGTGCGACTGTCAATAACGGGGGCACACCTGCAATTAAGGGGGGCACTGGTCAATAAGGGGCACACCTGTCATTAAGGAGCACACTGGTCAATAAGGGGCACACCTGTCATTGAGAGGTGCACCTGTCATAAAGGGGCACACTTGTCAATAAGGAGCACGCTAGTCAATAAGGGGCACATCTGTCATTAAGAAGCACACCTATCATTAAAGGAGGCACCTGTCATTTAGAAGCACACCTGTCATTAAGAAGCACACATATCATTGAGAAGTGCACCTGCCATTAGGGGGACACTTGCCATTCAATTACACACTTGTCATTAATGAGCACACGTCATCAAGATGTGCACCTGTCATTAAGGAACACACCTCTTAGCACCTGTCAGTGTGGAGTAACCACTTCTGTAAATCAATGAAACTCATGTAATAGATTTTGCCAAAAAGTAAAACCTAAAGACCAATAAAAAAGGCCTAAATTATATTAATTATCAACCAAAGTTATAATGCTGATTTTCTATTAAAAACAAATCAGAGTTGTGTTTTGCTTTGTTTACACCTATAAACACAAAGGGAAGGAGAGGTTAAAAGAGAAGACTGAGCAGAGCTTTGGGTGCCTGAACACATTGCCAAGTATAAAAAGTAATAAACTAAAAATACTAATTGGTATAATTAAATTTATAATATAAACCCACTGTGCTCCTAACCACATGCTTTTATTAAAAGAATTTAGATTTCTCCATTATGTAATTAATAGCCCGGCCTACCTGTCACTTTAGAGCACCTGTCAGTGTTCTTTCACCTGTCAGTGTGTATAACCGCAGCAGACTGTAGAGTGTCTGTGACAGCTGAAGCGAGCAGCTCGACTCAGACTGTGATTGTCAAAGTGGTTTATGTCAATCAAATGCTGAGTGGGCGGGACATGACAGAGAGAAGACAAAAGAACTCTCAGAGGATCTAAACGCAAGAAAACTTTAGAACAACAATTACAGAAACAGTCATACACAGCTTTTGATCCACAGAATGACACCACAATGCAGCCATTTCACATACAGCAACATAATCATTTTACATTTACTTCATTTAGCTGAACATAAATCAAAACACAACATTTTGTGTGTTATCTTTTCCTGACTGAATCCTAGGTCTAGCACATCATGCACTATATTACTAAATGTGATCTTATCCAACACACCAACACTTTTTCATACATGATCGAAAAGGAGTGAGTATGAGGCTTTACATACATAAAAAGCTACTAGATACAATTAGGGCTGGGCGATATAGCAACAAATTGATATCACAATTTTCTTGGAGCCAATTTCGATTTTATCACGATTCTTGCAGATCTTTTATTTTCTTATTGTCTTTGAGGTAAACACAATTCACTTTCAACAGCTAAATCCAGCTGTCAAAAGCTGACCAGTGTTGCCAGATTTTCAGAGAGAAACAAGCAAACTCAGCCCTTCAATAAAATGTTAACAAATGAATGGATGTGTTACTGCAAAACAAGTGTTAGGGGTGTTGCCATATCATGTGTTTTTCTTACATTAATAACAACTTTTAGACAAAAACATGCGAAAAATACATGTTTCAGTCATATAAAATGTTATTTATTTAATTAAACCTCAAAAAATGCTAAGATTGATTCCTTTTATGACTTAAAAGCACAGTCCAAAAGGAACTTAAAAAAAAAAAAAGAAGCACAAAGTCGCTATAAATCATAAATGGATTTGGCAACTCTGAGACTAAGAGTAATAAAAAAAATAGTCTATATTTGAACAGACAGATGCATCAGAGAGAAATGGGAAATCACGATATGACGATTTCATCAAAAAAGCAGATTGTCACAGAGATGAGCTCACAATTACATTTTTATCATGATATTGCCCAGCCCCATACAATTCACAATAAAATTAAGGAATATCACAAATATTTTTTTTGTTTGTTTTTATAAATTCCTTACAGAAAAAGTATCGCTCAAAGTCACTTTCTGCACTACTGTGCATGCCCCATGTAGAAAGAGACGCTCCCCTGAACGTTACATTTTATGGCCGTGAGATGGAATTTCAGTCACAAATGTCAAATTAGCAGCATAACTTTTGTTTTTACACAGTGATAAACTCTCGTAGTTAGCAAACTACAGCCCTGGCTCGAGTTGTTGCTCCAGCCTGGTCAATGAGCTGCAGCTCTTTCTGCATAGCAGTTTTGTGCGTATCGCCTGTGTTAAAGAACAAATATTTTCTGTATTTCTTGATACATTTTTGTACATTTTAAAATTGTGTGTCTTAGGCCGGCCACAATAAAAGGACAAACAGTATGTTATGTTCAGCTAAACAGTAAAATCACAAGGATACATAGTTGAGCTTGTATTTGTTTTGGGTGTAAAACATTTGGTATTTAGTGAGCCTTCAGTCATGCTTGTTCTTTGGCTGTAAAATGTAAGTATTGTGAGCAAAGAAGAAGCTCAAGCACAAATGATTCAAACATATTTACAAGATAAATATGTTTATATTAACACTACAGTATCTTTCTGAACTTTCTGGAGGTAGACAATCAGCTGTAGGATCTCACTGAAATAATGCCAGACTTTGGGACATTCCACACATATCAGTAGAGTTTTGGACAGATGCAGCTCACTCAAAATACAGTATTTGTTTCAACAAAATCCCACAAATACCTGTGTGAGTGAGGGCAGGAGAGAGAGAAGGATGAGTGTGGGAAGATGTAGGAAACAGTGGCAGGGTGAATTGAAAGATGGAAGGCAGGAGCTTTGAATAAATACAGAAAGGGACAAAACAATCAACAATCAGAATCAAAGAGAATCAGATAGAAAATCAGAAGCACATGTTTGATTCCAAAGCCTTTTAAATAATTTCACTTCAGACTGACTTTTAGGGAAAAGAGTCCCTTAAAACTTCCCATCGTAACATTTTCAGAATTTTCAGTGTGCATTTTATAATTGCATTTAAAATTTGGGATTTTTTTCTATATACAGTATTTACTACATTTTAAATCTCTCTTACTCAACAGATGTCAAATGAACTTTCAGTCTATAATATCAAGGCTTTAGTAACTGAGTGAATATGGCAAAAGCAAAACTTCAATAATAAGATATACATTTATATAGAAATACATTTATATAAAAAATCTAACATGACTCCAAAAACAACATTTACATTTTTACACAACACAACACAACTTTAAAAAGAGAATATAAAGACCTACTTTGCCAGCATTTAACAAAGAAAACGTGGCGAGACATTTGACCTTCTTTCCCTCCACATATTTAAACTTGTGATTTGAATAGAGAAAGTATGAAGTGTTGTTTAGAGTGCTTGACAGAAGCCGGCGAGCTCAGCTGTTTGTTATTTCACTTTTATGAAAATATGTCGATGATATTTAAAAGTCTAGACTGAATTGACTGAAAAGACACTGTTTTCATCTCGGATCAATCTTCTTCTTACAGGTTTTTAAAAAGTGCATTAACAAGTTCATTTCCCGACAAAACGCTTCATCATTTAGAAGTTTGATGCGGACCAGCTTTTATTGTGAAAAAAGCCAGGTCAGGGCAGGTCTCCTTCAGAGTAAAACGCTAATGGATTCTCTTTTCTACTGCAGACCATGAGCGGGATAAACATGAGGTGAAAGCAGATGCATTTTTATAAAGATGAAGGTCAAAGTTAAATATGTGATTGAGCTGCTCTGGTCAGAGATGGTCGTGTTTACAATCAATTACATGTTTTTCATCTTTTATTAGCACAGACGGGCTAAAAACTGAGGCTATGCTGCTTCACTTTCCGGAGGGAGATACTGCTGTCACCACTTTTAACATCGTTTGTTATTTTTACAATATGTTCATGATCTAATTTAGTCAGCAGATTGGATGTTTGCTTCATCTGAGCAGCAGAAATTGTTTTGTTGTGCATGTATCCGAATCTATCTAAACTTTCACTATATTTTCTCTGTATGTATTAGTCTATGTGTCCTTTGTGTGGCATAAGTTACTTTAGCAAAGGAGAAGTGCTCACTAATGTATATTTACTCACAAAAAAACAACAAATCTAACCTGTGGGTTTCAGGTAAGACACAAACATGGAGCTAAGGCTGATGGCTTGCAGCTTGTGTATAGTGTATGTAAGATTAATCTGTTATTGAAGATCATGTTTATTATTAGCTTAATCTCCAGTTTGTTTTGAAAGTCCAAGTAACCACAAAACAGTATATATTTTTTATAATGATTGTAGAAGGCATGAACGTGGTAACCTATAGCAACAAATGTCCAGTTCCAGCTCCATGTTGTGTTAGGAAATTCTAAAGAACTCAGACAAACTAATAAGAACTGTTAAATACTCTACTCTTGTTTTATGGTAATAGTTGTAAATTGCACACAAGATAATTGCTGATGTCTGTTGTGAAATGATACACAAATATAAACTCTGCATAAAATACAGGCCAGTGCAGTGTTTTAGACTTATTATTTATTGTCACCATTCAGTGGAAAAATGTCCATGAGCAGGAATTGTCTGTATTATTAGAACCACAAATGTATACTTAGTTATTGAAATACCCAAACATTTTAATACAAATACCGTAATTTTCGCCCTATTGAGCGCACCTGAATATAGGCTGCACCAACTATATTTAAATAAGAAAAATAAAAAAGTGCATACATAGGCCGCACTTTGTAAGTCACATTAATAGTAAGTCTATGAGAATCTATAATTTTGCTGCATTGCCTTATAAGCCGCATAGTTCAAAGTTTCTGAAAAAGTAGCGGCTTATAGGCCAGAAATTACGGTACTTGTAAAAACAACCTTGTTCTTACATTATGTATTCAATTTGAATGATGACTACAGCTAGTAAATACAATAACTTAAGGACTGTGTCTGAATGTATGCCCTGAATATAGTGCACTATAGTGGTCACGCCATTTTGTAGTGGTGTCTGAATGTCCAGTAGGTCAAATAGAAAAAATAAAGAGGACGTTAGGTCTTTAACTGGAAACAACATGACTGAATGAAAGATGATAAAAGAGCTGTTGAAATACTGAGTTGACCTGGGTAATAAACAAAACACTAGTAATCAAAAGCCATTAACCTGTTATCAACAACCAATTCTTGTCAGTTTTCTCAATTTGTAAACATACCCAAATGCAGAAGCAAATTGACTGAATACCTTACGGTCTATTGACCCTATTTTGTCCCGCCTACTTTTCTGGACGCGCACTTCCTAGCTGCATTTAGCCTGTAGATTTCAGTTGATGGGTTTATTTTAACTGTCATTATATTTAATTAAAATTGCCCTATAAGACAGACAAACAAATACAATAGCTACCTTAACAGAGCTAAACAGGAAGTGCATTTCCAAGCCAAGTGGGCGGGACAAAATAGGGTCAATATACTTGCAACATACATCATTTGAAAGGTAAGACCCTCTAGTTTCTGAAGGTATGTCTTGATTTTTGACTGTAAAAAAAAAACACTTCTCCATGTGTTCAAAAACACATGATGACATTTTTTGCTTGAAAATAAAAAGTACAATTCAGAAGAGCTTACTGAAGACATAGTTCATGCTATATATTTGAAACTCACCACAGCAGCTGTACACAGTGTTAGCAACAACTGTTCCAAATTTTAGGCCTGAAGATAAAAGTATCTGGATTCTGAAGACTTTTTTCTGCAAAAAGTCAAATTCAGCACAAAAGGTCTTTTTCTGTGCCAAATGTGCCAAACTGCTTTGCATCAATTTTCTCACAAAGCTAGCCCTAAAAACACATTTAGCTATTCAGGGGGTCACAAGTTTTCAATACACCATGATTATTAGACGGTAATGGTAGCTGCTTACCTTAGATTGAGAAGGAAAAGTTGAATTATCCAGATTGTAGCTCATAGTGGGATCCAAGTTAAATAAAACTTGCATTTTGATTAGTATAATTGAGTGTCAGATGGACTTGACCAGTGATTAATATAGAATTTCATTTCTATCAAATTTTTGTTGTTTTCTTTTTTTATTCAAGCACCAGAGTCACATGACCTGCTGTCTGCTAAGAGTTCACTTCTGACAGACCATTAATGAGTGCACTGACTAGTCCACTGGACAGGACAGGACTACAAAGTGACTGAGTGTTTAGGGAACGAGTGTGGACATTCGGACACAGTGAATGACTGTAACTAGCAGTGGTGGTAACCCTGGCAATGTCTCTTCTGCTGTTGAGAGATTTGAAAACAAGGCAGAAGCTGATGTCACCACCTGTTTGCTAATCATCTTGTGTTTTGTGTGTGATTCTAGCTTATATAAACTCACAAACCCTTCAATAGCTCAGGGGTTATAGCTAATAATAAAAATCTCCTTCAAAAACACAAATATCCAGATTCCTCACTGTTGGGTGTACACAGTATTTGCTGAAACAGTCTAACGAACTGCTCTGAGGCTATTTTTACTGTAGCTCCTGATTCTGCACATCCTCCCCTCCTCGTTCTCTCTGCGTCTCTGCATCTATGCGTGTGCGTCCTTGTTAGGGAATCTTGTTTTATTTTGGGTGTGACCAGCTGCTGCTCTGTCCCCGGGGCAGGTGATGCATGGCAGGGCCGCACCTGTCTGTACGTACGGCCCCGATCGCTTCAGCTCAAGACGAATGAGGCCGGAAAACGCTGCTGCGGCGCTCCTAAAGGTGATCCCAAACTCGCAGGTCAAAGGAGGTGCCCTTGAGCAAGACACACAAGCACAGGGGAGAACGGGACCACGGAGAGGTGTCCCACTTTAGCGAGTAAAATATGGGTGTAATCAGCATGACAGAGCAGAGCAGGAACCAGGGCACAGCTGAAGAAGCAGCAAGCTTGCACTATTCAGAGACAGAAAATGCTTTGTATTCAGTATGAAAATACAACAGCGAGGCTCGTCAAAACATCCCGACAATATCCGGGCTAATAATATTTACGGCCCTGTTTGGAGCTCAAATGAATCTTGTTTCAATTCAGTTTTCTTTTGTAATAAAAAAGTGAATAGGTTTAGTCACTGACAGAGATCACAAAATTGAAAATGCGAGAAAGGACCTTTTAGATATTTTATAACAAAGTACAATGTTATTAACTCTTTTCCTGCCAATGACAAAAATATCTGTCAGAGACTTTTATTATATGCGACGATAGAAGGCTCTCTGATACATGTGCTGACTTTGTCTACAGTTAAATAAATGATGCAGTTTCACAGAGGAAGTCATGTGACTGGGAAATACATGTGCTCTTTTGTTGACATTAGGCTGTGCAGTCGACTGTTTACGTGATCGCAACTGCTTCTGGAGGTCAGCTTTCATTTTAAATGAACTACAGGCAAAATATTTTAAACAAAAACATTGTTGAGTAAGTTTAGAGCAGATATGTTGTCTTTAAAAGGAGGAAAAGCATGAGCCTACTGGACTAGGAGGATGGCACATGCAGCTAGTCTTGATGTGGAGAAACTAAACTTCCTCTTCTGTGAGTGATATTTCAGAGTAAGTAAAACTACTGCATTTCTTCATGTTTGGAAGGTTAACTATAATCTGTGCCCCTATCAGAAAGTAAAAAAAAAGTACTGTGCTGCTTCTTCGTCTGTAACACAGCTTTTGTTGGTTTAAAGATGAAAAAGACACTTGTCCTCATTGTTTGTAAATCTCATTTTTTTGTTTTTTTTCCTGAAGACATTATTTTACTGTAGTGGCTCAAATTCTTTCACCACAAAAGAGAGAGAGTTAAGAAGAAAACTGCCTCCGCCCACCATCTGGACTAATAATTTTCAACCTTGGAGTTATGGCCCAAATCTGAGTCCACAAACATTCTTAGCGAACCAACAACCTCTTAGTTGGTCTCCAGGGCTTCTACAACAAGATGGCTCTAGTGAACTGATGCCACTACAGCAGCTCCGCTCTGCCAAAAGTCACCAGTGTCTCTGCTCTAGTCTGCTCTACTGAGCCTAGCCCCGAGGAGCTCTACAAGAGCATGCACAAAGACAATGAGTTGGTGAAGTAAAAGTTCTCATTTAAAACTAATAATGATCTGTTATGTAAAGCAGGGGCACCGACAGATCACACAAGTTCACATGCTTCCAGAGCATTGAACTGCTACAAGAATGAGCCCAATAAAATATTCTCCTGTCACATATAATGAAATTAGCAGTACTGTGTCCAAATATCAAAGACAATGTTCAAACTGTGAGTAATTTGATCAAAATAAAGTCTGTGTGGGTGTTTGACTTTGTAAATCCAGACAGAGTTCTTTTTTTCTTTTTTCTGTTTGGTAAGTTTTGATCAGTGGAGCTTGATCTGGCCTGACCCGGGCGGAGAAGAAAATAGTCTTGATCCATGTTTTAGTCGGACAGCAGATTTTCCGAGTTCATATTTTCTAACTGCTCACTTTGAATTAGCCAAAAAGTGAAAATGATGTCTGCTTAATGAGATAAATCCTACATCCTGGGACAAATCCTGGAACTGTGGACACAAACGAGGACAGCAGCCTATCAGTGACTTAATTAACAGCTCCCCCAGACAAAACCTCACCAAAGTTACAGTATTGTTGATGTGTAATTCAATTCTGGTCAGGCCCAGTCCTCACACTGATTCTCACTGCTCAGAGATTTGTGTTTCTTAAACCATCACAATTTTCTTTGTTGTTTTTTCTGGGTTGAAGTCCAACACAGCCTCACCGGCTTTTCCACCCTTTCTCTCTCTCTCTCTCTTTGCTTCTGCTGTCGTCAGCACTGGCCTTGATTCTCACACTAAACCCTCCAGCTGCTTCTACCTCTCTCTCTTTTCTCTTCTCTCCTATTCTCCTCTTTTTGTTCTCAATCTCTCCCTCCTTTTTCTCTTCCTCTCCTTCTCTCCTCACTCACCTTCTTTCTTTCTCTTTTCTAGTCTCCATATATTCTCATCTTTGCTTCTCTCCTCTCTTCTTTCACCTCTCCTTTCCTCTCTTTCTCCTTTTCCCCTGCCTCTCCTATTTTCGTTCTCCCCTTTCTCTCTCTCCTTCCCCTACAAACACTTGACCTCCATGATATCATTATTATTTACCCAGCATGCACCTGCGTTCCATTGCTCATCTTTTCCCAGCACAGAGCTCTAATCCTGGGGCTTGCTTGCACTAATCCCCCCCTGAACCTGCTCCAGGGCCTTGGATTAGCATCAGGAGGGCTAAAGCTAATAGGGAGGCTAGGTTAATAACTGACCTTACACTCAGTCATTACCTGATTTGTAACGCTGTCTGATTCGTCACATTCTTCAGTGAAATGTTGACTTCAGATGTAAAACAGAATAGAGTTTTCTTCCACGTTGCTCCTTTAAAGCCTTTCTCTGGGCTTTTCTGCTCCGCTCTCTCTGCTTAAACTCCAGGTCAAGTCCATTTTCCTGTTTCATTCTTACACATCTCAAAGTGTTGACCCAGAAAGGCCCCGAGCAGCCTCTCTCGCAGTCCGCCCGTCACGCTGCTGCTCTGGATGAGGCGCGATTACACGGCTAAGTGCTGCTAGCGTTAGCGTGAAGGATGCCCTCCCCTCATGGAGAACGGTCCCAGAGAGATGTTGCTGCTGTGGGCTTTAGTTCAGTGTCACCAGGGCAAAGCGCGGTGACTCAAAGATCAGGGCTGTGGCAGCGTGGCTTATTTACAACAGAATCTGATTTGGTGTCTTTTTTTTCTTTAATGCCAGTGTTGAAGTTTGTGGGGATTTTTAAGATACACTGTCCAAATGTTTAAAAACAGACACAAGCAAAATAACTGTCAATATTAGTTTTTGCTGTTGACCAGTCAGCAATATATACAGATATTTAAATTAACTAGTCAAGTCAAACAATTATTTCTTTTGTACATGAGACTTTTGAATACATTTTAGTCAGTTTGTTTTAAATATGGTGACAAAGGCTTAATGCAATTTACAACAGTATTTTATTAAAATAATAATAATAATAATCTGTTTTTTTTTAAAATGTTCTTTTTGAAATAATGCTGCAGTCTAAACAATTAATTGTTTTATTATTTATTTATTTTGTCAGATTAAAAACACAGGCACATTAATGTGGGATTAGAATTATCTGAGATTGTCTGACTGAAGAATTACAGAAGACATTTTTACAGGCAGACACTGCAAAAAAGGAAAATCTAACTTAGATACAATAACTTATATTAAGCATATTATTCTTAAAGAGATTTTTTTTTTCACTTAATACACCCAAGTTTTAGTAAGATTATTTGACTTGTTTTAAGATATTCTTTCCTGATTTACCTTATGTAGATACAAAACTTATTTTAAGCAAATTTCTATCTGTTTTAAGCCATAATTGCTTGAATCAACAATAGATTTGCCTAAAAATCTTATCAAGAGTACTTTTCTAGTAATTCTCTGCTCAAAACAATTACATTAAGCACATTTTCTTACTGCTCTGGCAGAATATTTCACTTAAATAAGACATTTTTACCTCAATAGAAGCAAAATGTTCTCAATTTTTTAAATTATTTATTTTTTTGCCGTGTTGACGATTTAAGCAAGACTAGAATCTCAGATGTGTCATTATTACACTTTACCCGAGGTCAAAGGTCACACTAATATTGAATAAATAGTTTGTTTGTTTTTTTTTTTTCTGAGTTCCTAATGAATTTAAGACAAACAGTGACATGAAACATCACCACACACAGCAGCAGCTTAAACCCAAAAAATGTTCAGAAAAATAGAAGTAACCCAGGACTAGACTCTTCAAAGTGTCGTGCAGAACCAAAGTGTTGTACTAGGGTCAGTCCAAACCTGGAGGAGCCGTGGGCTTTACACTCGCTGAACAGTCTGTTTTTTAAGTCCACAGAAGAGTTTTGATGAACAAAAGCAGGATTATTGGCGTCACTGCTGGAAGCTTCGGCTCCTGCGGTGACACGACTCTGTGAAAACTGTAAATTTAACTTTATTCAACAATTTAGAGGCTGTTTCTTTTTATACGCCTCTTATTTTTACTCCTCTGAACACTTTTCTCTCTAATCATTGGCTTTGATTCTGCACAAACACAGTTTAGTTTAAGAGCAGAAAAGATGAAAGCTTCAGCCCAACAGCAGAAAAGGGAGTGTTTTTTACTGGTGAAAATCCACTTGTTTGAAGAATAAATGAAGGCGATGTGCAGCTGAGTCTAATCTGTGGCTGTTTGAGGAAACTGCACTAAAGCATTCGTCTGGTGTTAAGGTGGATGTAGAGGCTTTTTAAACCACACACAGACAATCAAACATAAACAAATGGGAGAGTTTAGACATATTTGAACATACATTTGTGCACATACAGTTAAAGTACTCTGGTTGGCTCCTTAGTGTACCGGATTGACCCCAAAATCTATGTCTCACCCAAAAATTTCCATGTGACCACAACATTGTTTATTGGTTCATGTTATGATCCAGCAAAGTCCCAAATATATTAAAAGACAAGAGAGACAAAATTACATTTTATGTTTTTTTTATGTTTGAATGTTCTTCCTTCTTTTGCTGACCATCCAAAAAACTAAAAGTAACAAAGAAAAAGACCCTAGTGAAAAGAACAAAAAGGTGGGACACCAAGCCAACCGTGAAGGGCCGTAGAAGACATTGCCAACGCCCCTAAACTATTATTGAAAACTAAAACAAAGAGAAGCGCAAAATGTGACCATCAGTCCCACGAGACAAACAAAAACTACAGCTAATACAAAAAGCTAAAAAAAAAACAAACACACATGCCTGCGAGATGCAGAAGCTCATCCTGCTGTGATGACAGGTGGAGCTGGAGTGGCAATCTGAAAGTGAGCTCACTCTATTTAAAGGTTACCGAATGAAAAACATAGAAATCAAAACGTCCAAAACCAAACTGCACTAAAAATGCTGTATATTACAAAAATGTCCACAAAGAATACTACAACAATAAGCAAAAATATGTAAATACCAAAAATAATATTTTTAAGATTATTATATTCAAGGTGCATTCCTTAAGTTAAAATTCTCAAAGTTACAGCAGATCAAACTACTGTCCATTGTCACATGCCTGAAGTGTGCCATGATGTTTTGTGAATTCACTGAGATTGCATAAAAGCATGCAGCCTGTTGATGTGAGTGGCTTGGATCCAATTCTCTTGTGCTAGTCCTCTTTCACTGTATGCAGGGCCAAGACTCAAATGTTTGAGAAATAGAGGATTTTGCACTGGTGATCAATAGGATGCTCATCATTATTCAAAAACGTTGCCACTTGCTCAACACAACCTTTAACTTACAAACAAAAAAAGGCACTAGAAACATAATAAACTCATAACTGCCTTCAGAACCTAATTATTAACAACAAAAATTGTAAAACTTTACTGTAATATGTGAAGGAAATTCTGCAACTAAACTTACATAGGATAAATATGCAATTGGAAGTATGGTAAGATCTAGGTCAAAAATGAAGAAGAAAGCAGAAGCATCTTCTGCTTATTTATTAACTTTATTACACTCCATCAAAAGCATTACTAAAACATAATATTCGAATAAACTGTATGTGTTCTATTAGTTACTAGACCCATTCACATTTGTACCACAACAAAAATTCACTCGTGCTCCTAACATCTGTGTTATAATGTTATAATTGGCCTGGCGAATGTTGTAATGTCACATGAACACAACCTATTACACATTTCATGCTGTGTTCTTTCCAGGACTAAAGTGAACAGTTCTCGTGTGCAGGTTTGAGCAGCACAGACTCAGTACAAAAGCCTTTCCCTTTGGACTTGTCGTCTCCAGAGCACCATTTCATGTCTTTGCCTGTGGTTCTTTGAAATTCACAATTGAACAATCACTCACAAATGTTCCACGAGTTTAGAAAGAATAAAAAACAGCTCAGGTGTGGTTGAACAAAGCGATGAGTGGCGTTTTGGGGATTCTCTGAGGTGAGGAAAGATTGAGGAATGAAAGAGGATGGTGGGTGTATTGTAAGTGGATGAATCAGCAGGAGAGCCATTACTGAAGCAAGTGCGGGACTATCACTGCTTTTAATGAGAAAATACTCCATCAACAGCAAAGAAATGGAACAATTTTACCAAAACAAGTTCCAGCTTTCATTGAAGGTCAGAACTGGAACCTCAAAGAGATGATTTCTACAACTTTCCACTTGCTACGAGGCAAAAAATGAAATGAAAGTTGAAAAAAATCATAATAATAACATTGCAATTGAAGCACAGTAACAACTCATCCGGGCTGAATCAAGCCGCAGGGGGGAATACTGGTAAAATGAGAAACTGTGCCAGGAAGCATACAAAATCTTCTCAACTTGCAAATTTGTGTTGTTGTTGTTGTGGAAATGCTACCTATCATCCTGAAATGTCCACACTCCATTGTCGTATAGTTGACATTCTTTTTTGAGCCTTTTTATGGACTTTGAAATATCTTGATATCCAAAGCAGAAGACAGTTCCACAGTAATCTGAGTCAGAGTGGTGTTTTATCTTTTTATTTTGGGCAAAATCTGAATTTGCCCAAAATATTCCCCTTGGACAGCCTGACCTTGACGGCACAATACTGACTTTATTTTAATTTAATTTTATTTTATTTAACATTGGCAAATTTTTTAGTAGGTCAGTATTTTAAAACTCCTGAATCAACTCTCTCCATTTGACTTTGAGAATCTTGATGTAAACAGTTGTTGCTTTGTTTTGTTGCAAAAAATGTCCCCGTAGTTTTTTCTCCTTTAGCTTGTTGTGCGTTGAGTAAAATTAAGAATCATAATAAAAACTGCATTTTCTTTTATGTCAATACGTAAAGTCAAGTCAAAGCATCAAACAATTACGAATTTTGGTTGAAGCCACTTGGTGACATTTTCTTTGGGTTTAACAAGTTAATCTTAACCTAGCCCGAGCCCCAAACTTACCCATTTTAGTAACTTGAAATCCAAACTTGCCTATTAAACCCAAACACTTGGCTTCAACCAAAATTTGTTGCTTGGGTTTTTATTAGAGTTTAGATTTGGATTCGAGCCCGACCCAGACTTTTGGGCTGGGCCCTTATTTCTAGCTCAGTTGTCAGGCCAACCAGGTTGGGGTTAAGATGCAGACTGTACACATGCGCTCCACAATGATTGACAGCTGCACCAGAATACAGCGCAAAACCACTGCGGTGACCGAATGCCAGTGTTTGAAGTGGTCAATTATACAGCGTGAGAATGTGTTCGTATGCACTGATGAAAACATGAGGATGAGCCATGTACTTTATGTTATGTGTGCGGTGAGAAAAGAAGGAAAAAGTGCTAAAGAGAGAGAGATGTGCAGTGGAGAACGTGCTTCTGGTTCGGAGACACATTGTATACACGAGACACATGCAGTATGTAATGTGCTTTCTCTGTCATTAAAATGCCACAGTTCATTGAATGGGCAGGGTTTGGGTTAGTTTTCGGTCCGGTCTAGATTTTTTTTGGCCCAAAACTCTAGCAAATTGGTGTAAAAAAGGAGTGAAAACTTGCTTGTGTTTTGTATACCTACGTTTTCGTCAGAGACTTTGTTGGCTCTAAGACATGGGACCTTACCTTGTACATTAAGTGGTCTCATTTGTCCACCATGTGTCAGTGTTAAATCAGGAGACGTCACAGTCGGATTTTTGCAACATATACTTTGGATGAAAAAGCAGTTTGTAGTCAGTAATCCCTATGCACGTGCATTACAGAAGAGAAACTTGATTAGACACAATATTGTTTTTATATATCATAGTCCATCTCACATCTTCACTAGCATCTTTCATTGTAAATTAGGATATTTCAGAATTCAGCAATACCTTTCCCAAAAACCTTCTGCCTATGTCTTAGGTTGGACATGTCTTTTATGGCAGTCGCTCTCAGAAGACAAATAGCGACAGCTGTCTTTTAACACATAGCCAAGGTGGTTCACTGAAGTCTGACAAAACTGAAGCTTAGCCAAGGAAGCTTTACGTCCACCATTTGTCAGATGAGTAGCACAGTCTTTGATGCACTCTTCCTCTGTCACCAAAGTCACCAAAATGTCATCAGTGTATGCCAGTATAACAGAGGTGCCAGGTAAAACTACAGTAATTGAATTACTGCTTTTCTATAAACTCCAGTCGAATTGAAAGATAGCCTGAATAAAGATCCATACTGTGGAACTTAGGAAGCATGATGGTAATGCTGTTAAAATGGCATTGGTGTCTAGCATCACTTGCTTGATTGAATACAGTCTTATTAAAGTCTTTCAGCTCGTGTGAATCTGTACCTATTTGTCCCTGGTTTCAAAATGTGCATTAAAGAATGTGTTTGGAGAACTATATAGTGAATATTGCTTAAGTTGGATATTTGTTGCAGTTAATATTTGCTTGAAAAGGATACATTCTAGAAATTCCACATGATAAATATGATATGTAGTAGAACTGGTGTCAGAATTGACCTCAGAGTCACCATTTGTATGCATACTTGGCTTGTTTTCTGGCTGTAGTAATTTGATGAAGAATAGCATGTTCTAAATCCAACACGGTCTTTGTTTTATTCTCTCTCTGCATAGACCTTGTCAATATATTCCCGTAAGGAATCTATCAGATGTACAATACCTTACAAGTCATTTTTAGAGCACGCACAAAAGGGACAATATGATTAGTCCATCTTTCCAAAGCAATAAAAGCCCATGTGGTGAAACAAACACTGTTCATTTCTCAGAATCAAACTTGTGGTTTGAGCATGCTCCGTTTCATATTTAACGCTGCCTTCACAATACAAACTGAACCGGACTTGCCTTTACACTTCTTTAAATATCTCAATAATTTTCTCACCAATTAGGCATGTTTGTTCTTCTTCTTCAAGTGTCCCATCATTTTCCACTACTCTGAAGAGCTTCTTTTATTCACAACAAGTTTCTTCCACATACTTTATCTTTCTCTCTCAAGTCTGTATGTGTCAGTGACAACAGACCATGGTAAGCAATCTTTGATTCATATTCTAATCCATTTTTATGTCCATGCTAATGAGCCAATCCTAACAGAACCTTAACCTCTAGTGTTTCTTCCTTCCAGTGGTAAAAACGAGAACTCTATGGTCTGCAATTGCCCCTATGTGGCCTGTATCTGCCTCTTTATCGCCTGGTGTGAGCAAGTTAAATGTCCACAGCTTTATATCTCCACACATTAAAACACTATAATTATGCAGTAATGTGTGGCTGCTCCTGTGTGTGTGTATGTCATTGCAGTGTGTATCCTGAGCTGACTCTAGATCAGTGGGCGGGACTTTACTCAAGCACTTATTATTACCTACATTACAACTGCTGCTGTTGAGTGTTGAGTAATATCCTTGTCATTAGCCTCATTCTCCAGCACAGCCATGTTCAAACACTGTGCTGCTCATTTACACATCATAAATACTTAAGTTTCTCACAGCTGCAGCTCAGAGCAGAGTAGAAGACTGACAGGTGCTACTGTAGTGACTAGACTCTGAACCAAAATAACAGGAAAGTGCTGAAGTCCATAGCAAAGGATCTTCTACTTTGAAGCAGCTTTGAAGTGATTGCAGCAGATGGAACATTTACAGTGCAGAAGAAACATCTCCAAAACTTATCAAATTTGGTCAGGTGAGTGCCCTGGAAGTGAGTGCCCTGGAGTGAGTGCCTGAGACACCCAGGCGCAGAAAGAACATACAAACACCACACAGAAAGTACTACTACTGTGTTCATAGTGTATGAGTACCCCTTTATATGAATTAGGAGAGATAAAGACTTACTGTAAGTTGTACATGTGTCAATTAAGGTTGTTGTTATGTTCAAAAACAGCAGTAAGTCCGTAGTAGTGAGTGTGACACAAACTGGACACTTTGATCTCCTACATCAGATTATTTAAGCCTTTACTCTACAGTAAACATGAAAACATCTGAAATGTAATTCTATTTGTGTGAAACCTGTGATGTTATTTACTCACAATAATGTAGGAACAAATGTATTGTAAGTTATCCTCATGTCATGTTTTTGTCGTGTAAAACTCTTCAGAATCTTGTTCAGTGTCAGATTGCAGGTTAGTGTGTCTGAGCTTTGTGTGACTGAAAAGAATACAGTCCATAGAACTCTTTTGATAAAAGAGGAGTGAAATACGGTACTAAAATGCCTTCAGAAGCGGATTGGATAATTGCAAAGTTTCCACATGAATGTTTATACTGAGGAAAAAAATAAACAAACATATAATGTAAGTGCCCTTTCTTTCTTTTTTTTTCCAGAAAGCTGCAAGTGGCATCGAATACTGTCCCAGCACAACATATTCAAATTTGAGGCAAATGGGACTTTTATGCTTGAAAGACAACTTAGTTTGCCTCGAATATCCAGCTGATGTATAAAAAATACATCGTCTGGCTCCTTGTCCCTCCTTCGAATTTCAGTAGGTGTAATAGATTACTTAGCCAATCAAGGACATTTTAATATGAGGTGAGTGAAGTTAGAGTTTAGCTTAAATGACAGTGCATAAAAAAACTAATCTGATTGCTTGGTACAATGTGGAGTTTATCTGAAACACAGGCAGGGGCGTGGTGACCAGACCCACTCTTCGCAATTTGCCGAAGCGTGGGCTCTGGATCCTAGGTTACAAATTAGTAACGGCAAAAGTTCCAAAATTGTCCCTGGAATTTGCAGCCGTGCAACTTAAAAATCTTAACACTTATCAAAAAGTTGGTGTGAGGTGCAAGTATTTTGACTTTTCAAGGTATCATTTTAAAAAGCCTGAAAATAAATAAATAAATCACTTCTTTCTAATTTTGGTCTAAGTTTGGTGGACTTGTCAATCCCCATTGTATTGGGCCTGCTCATTTATACTTTATTTACTTCTGACAGTTTCAAGTAAAACCCATGGCTGCACCTCATTTTACAATTGTGTACATATTGGCCAAAACAACTGTCAAACCAATAGGCCCTACCAGTTTGTTCTGAGGCCTAAAAAATACTCGATCTGTAGAGACTAAATGAGGCAACATCCTATTACACAAGCACAACAGTGTTCTTCTGCTCAGGATGTCCCGCTATAGGACAGTTGTTTCAAAGTCACCTCTGCTCCACTCTCTCACGCTCCTGTCCTCCCCTCCTCGACAGGTCCTCCTCCTCCCTTGGCAAGTCCCTGACAGGTGGGCCCCCGTGCAAATGCCCTGCCTGACGCGCACACGCAGAGGAGAACGCGCTGTTATGTAAAAAGCAGGTCCTCATTGAGTTTATTTGGGTCTGTGCGCGTGCTTTTGGCGGCGTCAGCGTTTCGGCGGAGCTTTGGCGAGAACACAGCTGATGATGGTAATAAAGTGTGCGAGCTAAATTAAGCCCCTCCTGCTGCTCATACATCTTCAGCCCCTCGCAGCCCTGCGCTCCGGACAGCTCTGCGCGCTCTGCATATGCACTGAAAGGTCGAAAGGCAGATTCCAGAGCAGGCTCAAAATTCAGTTATGCCCTCAAACATAAGATTATACTTAATACAACCTTGAAAGAGACATGAGTCATTTTTAATTTACAAATGACTCCACGGATGTAGCTCGTTTGCTGCTGATCAAAATTCCTCTTTCACTTTTTTTTTAGCTCACAACACTGTTCATTTCTCAGAATCAAACTTGTGGTTTGAGCATGCTCCGTTTCATATTTAACGCTGCCTTCACAATACAAACTGAACCGGACTTGCCTTTACACTTCTTTAAATATCTCAATAATTTTCTCACCAATTAGGCATGTTTGTTCTTCTTCTTCAAGTGTCCATCATTTTCCACTACTCTGAAGAGCTTCTTTTATTCACAGCACACAGTTTCTTCCACATACTTTATCTTTCTCTCTCAAGTCTGTATGTGTCAGTGACACAGACCATGGTAAGCAATCTTTGATTCATATTCTAATCCATTTTTCCATGTCCATGCTAATGAGCCAATCCTAACAGAACCTTAACCTCTAGTGCTTCTGATTGCATTCTGCCTCATCCATCACGAACATGGTCTGACAGACATTTTTAAACGATTCTTGTTAAAACGCGGCTATAGTTTGACAAAACTAGCCATGCTAATTGGAGCTTAGAGAACATAAATGCGCAGGTGTAATAAGAGTGAGCCGGCGATTAGCCTTCGTCAGATGTGAATGTGTTTAAATGTGACAGGCCACAATTAGCTTAATGCACCCAGAACAGGCAACGCTAATGGACCTGTGCTCAAAGTTCACTTGTGAAATGACACTTAGACAAAAGAAAAGCCATTGTTTATGTCGTGTATGATGTATATTTGAATGTATAATGTATTTACATTAACTTATAAGATGGGAAATGCATTATTTTGTCAGATTCTAAAGTGTAATCGACTGTAATATTTGTCTGCTGATCTGAAAGTTGTGTTTGAATCTTGAAAAACAAAAATGAAATGTTGTCATATTGATCGGTTCACAAACATTTGATTGTTTGATCATGAAAAAGAACCTTAAAACTCTTGCAGAATGATATGACCTTAAATGCAAATATTTCATTTTAAAGTAATTGCTGACCACATAACAAAGAGAAAGACCTTTTAATCTGTCCCACTCCTGATAGTTCTGAGAATTAAATCAATGACCATGACTTTCAAAAGACTCATATTGTGACAGCAAAATTAGAAATGTAATTGAGAAAAATAAAGACCTGTGATTCAATGTATAAAATCAAATTTAACACAACTTTACCAAACATGTATTATTAATAAATCTCACCTTTGGGCCAGGATCTTTGGATCTTTGTTTTTATTGGATGTAACTCAATCAAACAATGGCCCTAATTCAATAATGGTCCGTGTAATTCATTCTCATCAATTATTTGTTCATTAAGAATTTCTTGTTCATGCTAACTACCTGCAAAACTAGGGAGGGCATTATGGTAATACTAACTAAATGTAAATACTAACTAAAATGTAAAAAAAAAAGAAAATGGACTGTGCGACAAAGGAAAAAAGAGATCTGATCCAAGAGACTGAGAGACAAACTTCATGACCAGACTCAGCAGAAGGTCCTGATGGAGAAGCAAGTCAACCAGAGAGACCAGCTGGTGCAAGAGCTGAAGGACCAGCTCCACCGGTCTGAGGGAGAGCGCCACCTGCTGGAGGAGCAGAACTGTGCGCGAAAACAAGAACTGAGGAGAGTGGTGGAACAACGCCACCTGCTGGACAAGAAGAACAGTGCACAGAAACAAGAGCTGGAGAGAGCGGCGTAACAGCGCCACCTGCAGGAGAGGACGTGTGGAGTGTTGGAGCAGAGGTTGGAGCAGAAGCGGACGAAGTGGTACAGGAGGCTCCTGTGCTGCTGATTCTGCTCCAAAAGTCACTTTGTCGAGGTTTTGCAGACAATAACACCATGTCAGAGCTAAACCTCGACTATCAGTATAAATAAACAAGCAAAGCTTGTCCATATTTTTCTTATGTTTTAGACGTCATGATGGTCTAATATTTTTTTCCAACTTGCATTTTCCTAAATATTTATCACAATGTAAACAAGATCATTGAGTATCGGAAAATGATCAGCTCACAATCTATTTTGCTCATAACCAAATGCTGTGTGCATATAGAACGTTCTATCCTGAAGAAAAAACAAAAAAATCAATGTAAATGACACAAAAAAAAACTAACAGCAACAACAACAAACATAAAACAAGTTTCACTGGAGCTCCAAACATCAGTGTTAAATATCATTGACTGGGAAATTATCACGTGACCACATGACCACAATTACACCAGTAAATTCCAAACGTTTCCTCCACATGCTAACCATTAAAACCATGTATATTAAAATATATGAAATTACCCAGGTCTGCATGTCTGCGTCTCTCCATAGCGCCTCCTGCAGACACACACTTAGCCATTACATTTACTCACACTGTTTTATCCACATGAAATCAGCCTGACATTATCCTTAACTCTCTGTCATTATCCTGAAGAGAAAAGCTAACTGCAGGACACTTAGCGCAGGCGACCCTCCTCCATTTTGGCTCTGAACCTGCTAGTCTTCTCCTCAGGACGCCGCCGCGTTTCCGTCAGTTGAGTTGATTTGAATCCATTTGTGAGAGAGACTCTGAGGTGAGGCACTTTCCGTTTAATGAGAGTCACACTGGGCTTAGCAGGACGTAAAGGCCGAGATAATAGAAGAAAACACAGCAATGATCATAAAGAGAGGGAATTCTGACTTGATATGTTATTGCAAAAGGTGTTGTGGTGGTTCTGTTTGAATGTTGCGATTTAAAGTTGCACAATATCTTGCTTAAGAAGTTACAGGCTTAAAAAAATTAGCGCAGACGGACCAGATGCATTTATTTGTGCACGACTAAAGGCAGTGATTGGTCAACTGTTTTCTAGTTCTTTACTTAGAACACTATAGGGGTCATGCCATTTTGTAACTTTGTCTAAATGTCCAACAGGTAAGCAAAAGTAATCCAATCAAAATTTTCCACAGTGCATTTGGATAAGTAATGATGGTAACATATCTGGTAAAAATAGGCCATAATGCATGCGGAGAGTCGGATTAACAAAGTGGACAAGGACAGGTCTTTAACCACAAACAACAGACCTGAATACAAGATGCTAAAAGAACATTAAAGCCCTGTGCTTTTGATGAAAATGCTTGCTACAAACAACCATTAGCTGTAAAAGATGCTACTATTTGCTAAGATTCGCTGTAAATATGCTACGATGTGCAGATTCTAACTTTAGCTGTCAAGATGCTAACATAGCTGAATATATGTTAATGTTAGTTGGAAAGAATATTAGATGCTTTTGACCTTGGTTTGAGCAGTAAAAGTTGAATTATCCAGTCCATTTGATGTTTAAATAAAGATAAGTTTATTATCTAATTTCGGGAGAAGACCACATCTTTCCTTGGCCACACACTCACACTCTACCATTCATGTCTCAATGCCCCTCCGACCCTCCCTCTTTTCATTATTCTCTTATTATTCTCCATCTTCTGAGGGGGTTATGAGACCCGGGAGCCTGCAGCCAGCCTTGAAGGAAGCTCCAAACGGCAACCACAACGTCTCTGTTTCGTGTTCGTGCTTACATCTATTCAATAAAGTTCTTGCTTACAAGTTCTGAGAGTGTGGTCTTGCTAGTGAATGTCAGATCCAAGTTAAATAAATTATGATAATCATTAATCCATAAATATCTGACAGATTTGATCAGTATCCACACAAAAAGGCAAACCTGTGACTTTCTTGCTGCGAGTTGAGAGTACTAACCACTCTGCCACTGTCCCATCACAATGAGTCACAATCAAGTTGACGGAATAGGTGTGGGTAGACACAAACACAGCTCATTTATTCTTCCTCTTAAGCAGCTATGTTTGTTTAGAAAAGGATGGACTCTGTCATTGGCTATCCAGCTGTCATCATGTTCACTGAAACCTAGAAGATGAGCATGTAATCAGAGATGTGTTGAAAAGCTAAATTGACAAATCCACCAAAAATGTTAGTTGGTTGGCGCGTTTTTCTAGAGATGATGTTGCTTTGTTAATAAATTGCTCAACAGTCTGGTCTTAAACTTAGATATGGAGGCAAGCGTTTGGCACTACCAGGACAAGTTACAAGTCAGGTTTGCGGAGACGCCTGCTCACTGTAATAAAGCAGGGTTTTCAACACCCAAATAAACTCTAGATGTATGTTTAATGCAATAATACAGAACATTGTAGGCAAAGCAATAACATCAACATGGGGACAGTTAGATATGTTTTCAGTATAATTTGTATCTACAGTTTAAAAGCCTCTTCACCTCAATGTTTTAATGTATTTTTTCTTTTGTGTGGGAAGTGGAGCAGTTTTCTCCGGTTTTCTCTTTCACACATCACTCATGGCTTCATTTCTTGATGTTTGGGAGGATTCACACTTATTAAGACAGAGCTTTGTTTGGGCGGCAAGCTCGGCATTCCCGCGGCGTTCCGGAGAGTTCCACACACTCTGATATTGGGATTTGGATTACAGCTCTCAACACAATGTAAAGAGAAAATCCACTTAGAATCAGCTCCTCGTGTGAGCGGTGTTTGCACTTTAAGTTTGGAGCTCAGGATCACCAGCATTTATATATTAGCAGAATTTATTTATCAGTTCAACCGATAGACCTAAAGATTTTATTTACTAGCACTAGTGCAAATGTTGGTTGCATTTTTGGTCACATGAACTTCACATATCTTCACAAACTACTTATTGAAGATATGAGGTTTTTCCATTAGTAGCTACTTGGTCCAATTCTATTCACTGCACCTTAGCCCTGGTGAGGAGCTTTTCACTGACCCAGTGAAAAGTATACCAGCTGATCACTGGTATACGTTTTAGAACCTGCTTTACCCCAGGGCCAAAGTGAGCTTGGTAGAAATTAAACCTGTCACACACACAGCTACGCTCTACAAACAGCAAAAACACCACTTAGTCTATGTGGCATCTGCAACACAAACTACGCTCCACGTCACAGCATTTCACATTTACTTCTACTAAACTGTGTGATCTTGACACAGCTGCAAGTCTCCCAAACACAGCATTTTTAGTGTCAAAAGCAAATGTTGTGTCGCACCTTTGTTCCAGTACCGCTGTGACACAAAAGTGAAAGTGAAACTTAAAGCGCTGGGAATCTACCTTTAGTTAACTTTTCAAAAGAAAGTAGGAACCAAAGAAAGAACAGTTAAGGAACTGGTCTCAAAAAACAAGCACAATTAAACTACAGATATGAAAAAATTGGTACCCAGATCTAGTTTAAAGTCCCATTGTGTCAGCTTCATGCCCCAACATCCCCACTCGGCCCCATTTGGTATAAGTGCTTCGAGTAGAGTTCTAAGTCAATACTAATGGAAGACCTATCAAAGTGTCTTATCATGAGAGCAAAGGGACATACTTGATTCATTTTAATGTTGTAGCTATTAAAGAATGTTTTCAGATTTTGTCATTTTTAAAATAATATAATTACAAGATTAAAAAATATATATTGAAGCTCTGCAAAAAAATAATGTTACAATTATGTGTCTCAGAAATAATTTGAATATTGATTGATATTATTAAATAAATGAATATATTATTATTATATGTTCTTTTGCCGTGGCAGCTGTGGTACCCATCTTGTGACTGAGGCAATTCTAACTTCTTAAAAACATATCTTTGCCATGAAATACATTGCCCATTTTCAGTCTGTTGGTTTCTAATAATGACCAGACTCATTCACCTTTGTATCACAGCAAATGAAAAAAAAAAAAAAAAAAACCTTCATTCACAATTCATTTAAGCTCCAAACATCTATAATAATGTTGGCCTTTGAGAATGTGTTGGGGTGTGAACTCAACCTATTGAATCCTAACTATTTTTGCAGACGGTGACTGAGCACCTTTAAGTCATGTTTATTTTACGAACAAAATATATGAATTTCAAGAAGCTCTAAGTGCAAAATGATCAAAGACAGATTTAAAATGTGGAAAAATAAATAATTATATCAACTATGTATGTAAGCAGAGAAAGGTCAGAGCAGCATTCTGGAAATCGTCGCCGCAGAATTGAAAAACAAATCTTATAATTTAACAGTAAAAGAAATGAGTTGTTTTGAATAGCGGCTGACCTTTGGCGAGCGAGCGCCTCTAAATATTTACCAATGCGTTTTGGTGTCGCAGAGGCGTCGTGACCGGAGCTGACAGCGGGAAAATGAGATGAGAACGTCAATGCAAATGTTTGTACAATACACAGTTTAATTTACTACAGAAGACACAGCTCTTCTGAGGAAAGAGGCGAGCTTCAGTCTGAGAGGAAATATATTTCAACTGAAAGCTCCTGCAGATGTGTGCACAGTTTCTCAGAAAGCACCAGTCACTCCAGATCACAGTGCTTCTAAAACTGTTGCACTATGAACAATATGGTTTAGCTGTACTTTAATTAGTTAATTCTGTGATAAAACTCCAAATCTTGTGGATGACTACCTCCTGCTTTCCCAAAGCCTAATTGCATTGCTTCCAAACTCAGTTCCTCCTTTTTTGCGAATCTGTTTATAAAGGTGTTTGCCATCAGGTTCTTTTGAAACGGTATTTATATTTCTTCTGAAATGGTCACAGTGCATTGTTGGTAACTTAACTGATGAAAGGCAGAGTCAGATACACTTGTGTAATCCTTGATAAATGATCCACATGCACCAAACAGAGACACACTAACATTCGAAGAGGATGATTTAGATGTTGATGACTCACAGAACAAATCAGACCAAGGCAAGGCACCTATTCACCTTATACTGCCCTGTCCACTATTTCTGTCAGCACACTTCCTGTAGAAGGTACCTAACAGTTAAAAATAAGCCAGTGAGTGTCCACTTCCACTGAGCTTTTTATATCAATGTTGTGAATGAAAAGTAATAACAATCGTCCACATAGATCAAAATGTCTAAGTCAATATGATTTTATTCTTAAATCTTGATTGATCTTGAATGTGATACATTTCTGACCGTAGTGGGTGTGTCTTTTCTTTCAAGTGAGCAAACTGCTTCCAAAAGCCAAAGGAGCCTTCAGTGAAGTTGAAAAAGGAGGAGGAATGGTTTCAAAAAGGGCTTCATGTTTCAATTTTTGTTAAGCTGCAGGTGTGCTGCTGTGTGACTGGAGAAACAGTTAAGCTTTGAGAACCTGGGTTCAACTTCCGGGCAGTGTCTGCGTAAGTTTCCTCCAGTTGCTCCGGTTTTCCCCTACCAGTAAAAAAAATTTCCAACGTGCCTTTCCCCTCCCCAGGACTATCAACACAAAAAGCGTACATGTACCACGACACAAAACAACGTATTATGAGTAGTGCTCTCAAGTGATTAAAAATGTAAGAGATTAATTAATTTTGATCTGTAATTAATTAATCTAATTATTCTATTTTTAATCTCACCTAAAAATTGCTGAGAAAAACACTCACTTAAGTGTTTTTGTTTTGTTTTTATCCAATTTAATTAATGACATTATTGTTGCAGATGGGAAATATTAATATATTGCAAAAATGAAGACTTTCGAAAGTCTTTTGTTGCTAAGTTGTCAGGTTGAATAACCTTATGTCCACTTTGCAACTCACATATGGAAACAATGAAGTTAAAGTTTTCAAAATACATTAATGCGATTAAAAATATACATAACTCGATTAATTTGTCTGTAATTAACTAATCACTAATTTGACACCCCTAATTATGAGCACAATTTCATGATTTTGCGTAGTTATTTTACGCTGTAGAAAGCGCCTAAAAATGACACAAGACACAACGTAAATAATACACGAGTTTTGTTTGAAGCCACGTGGGAACATTTTCTGTAATTCAAAGATAAGTTAGGCATCAGGTTACTAAATCAGGTAAGATAAGGGCTGGTCTTTGGGGTAAATTAAGAGTAGGATAAGGATTTTGTTAATATTCATTATAAAATACATCTTATTCTTATTACGAATAAGTTGTGGGAACAGTGGATAGCTGTTTTATACAGCCAAAGGAGATCTAAATAAATACAAATACAGTGGAGAGCAGATAGCGCTCTGGCCTCCAGCAAGAAGGTCACGGGTTCAACACTGTGTTGAGTTTGCATGTTTCTCCCCGTGTCTGGATGTTTTCCTCCGGGCACTCTGGTGACCCCACCAACCATGTTAGCGTTCCCAAACATGCATGTTAGGATGCTTGTGTGGAGGTTGAGGCACCAGGTGTTTGGGCGAATCACTTCTTTATTTAGTTTACTTTGAATATGTTTATGAACCTTCATAAAGTTATTAAAACGTAAAAAAAAAAGAACTTTTAGCTTGAAAACAGCTGTGTTATGGATTTGTGCTGGATAGAACTGGTTAGCCTCAGACATGCCTTTTAAACTCTTCTATTCAGAGCTTCCTACGGCAAAAAAAAAAAAAAATAAAATAAAAACTTTACATGAAAAACTGACACAGCTCACCATCTAAAATTATGACATCATCACACCATTCTAGTACAGGAACACAACCTATTGGACAATCCACTTCCCAAATGGAACAGCAGACATGACATTTCACTTGTCCCTCAAATAATCCACTTGACACATTTATCCAGACTCGCATTAACAATTACTTACAAACTGTGTTAATCCCTCTCTTTTTCTGTCCATTTTCAACTTGTCAGAATCTTCAAAGCTTTTCAACAGTTGACAAAAGCAGATGTCAGAGTAAAATAATGTAATCCTGTAAACAGCAGCAGCAGAAGAGGGAAAGTGTAGTGACGTGAACTAAACAGAAGAAGAGCTGATGGTGTGAGAAATAGTGCTGAACGATGACAACAAGTCGCCTCGGGGTTTGAAAACTCACCAACGGATGAAGTGTGAGAAAAAGAGACGACACAAGACAACGGATAAACAGTGAGAAGAGGAGAGGACGAAAGAGAGAGAGGGAGAGAGAGAGAGAGAAAGAGAAAGAAAGAGAGCACACGAGAGAGAAAGAGGGAAGTCAGGTGTTTGGCCATAAGAAAAAGTTGAATTATGCACATTTTGACCTGAGGAGAAACAGTGTGTATCGAGATGTGGGTCACATTAGAGCTGTAATCAGATTCAAAAAGCCCAGCCCATGCCGACCCAAGCCCAAACTTGGCCAAATTTGACCAGACCCAGGATTTCCATATGGAGGGTCTGCAGATGACATTGCTGCATTCTAAAAGTGTAAAAAATACACAAGTCAATGGAGAAAGATTCCTGGGGACAGACAGGTATGGATGTGACTAGGACTGAAGTGAGTTAATTGGAAATGACTCATATGGCAGGGCAAGGACAAGTTAATCCTAGAGAGAGAGAGAGAGGGGGGGGGGGGGGCATCTGAAACAGTTACAGGAGACAAAATGTGAATAACAAAGAACAAACTACAGATGAACTAGTTAATATTCTTTACATTGAAAGTAAGAGAAATGAAAAGATACTGCTCAAACTGCCATACTTTGCCCATTAAATCTGTCCTAAGGCAGCCTGATAGAACTGTTGTTCTATTTTTTTAATTCCTATCTGACCTGGCCATAAGCTATTTCAAATAGGAAAGTTTAAAGACAAATCTTAAATACATAGATTATGTCAGCTTTTGTAGCAGGAGCTGATTCCATCACAAGTGTTCCTATATACTACATCCTATTGTGCTGTTAGAGATCACCAATAGTCTGCTTTTGGAAATATAAAGAACAATTAGAACAATAAGTCATGTTTTATCTTTGATGTAAGAAGTCATGTCATTTACAGTTTCCCCCTTGAGGAAACAAGCCCCATTTACCCCCCAGACAGACACCCCTGAATGTATTACAAGATGAAAAAAGTATTACAAGATTGAATGGTATATATAAAAATGGTCAAAAGGTCACATAATAGGGTAAAACAAAGTTGACATTACATGTAACATTTTTTACAGAGTGGAGTTTGAATATTCTATTAGTTTCAGTAAAATTGATTTGACTGAACATTTGCATATTCAAATATTGATGCAATTTATGACTTACAAGTAAGTCAGGCTTAGAATTAGATAATAACTGATCCTTCTGTGAAAACCTTCAAAATGTTCATTCCAAGACAACACAGTTTGGTGTATAGAAGCTACTTTAGAGGAAGATATTGACAAACTTGTGAAGGGAAAAGCAGATCCAAATAGCCTCCCATTAGACTTACTTGACTCTGCTTGGCCTAGTCGTGTTTCCATTCCTCTTTACTGTATCCACTGTGACCGTCAAGAACAAACCAATGTACTATGGATTCCAACAGCCTCTAACTTCAGTGTCTGCACATTTAGTCCCTGGTTGACTAAAAAAATACCTGAGTATGGGCCAAGCAGAGCAAGGTAGGTACAAGAACGACTGTGAAAATGCCATTCAATATTTCATGGCAAAGTTTATGAATAGGGAATACTTTCTCCACCATCTACCCTTATGACATCATCAAACTGTGACCAAAAACTCCTCACATCTTTATGGAGCTGGATTGACTCTACCATCTTATTCATTCATCTTAATGTGTCAGGTCCAAGTAAATGTTGCGTTTCCCCAAAATGCCCGAAACGATACAGCTCCAGTGCTGACAGTGCCAAAGGAGCTTAGAATGACTTTAACTGATGCTTAAGTCTTCCTCAGGGTCGTTTTAATCAGAGTAAAGGGCCCGAGTGAGAGAGAGGACAGAGAGATGGGGAAGAAGTGTGAGGGACGTGAAAACAAACAGGACACTGGGACATGACGCGAATTAGCTAAAGTGATGAAAGTGAAGTGAGGAGCCACCGCCTGTCACCTGTACTTAGAGGAGAAGAGAGAGAGGAGGCACCTGTCACACTGTACACTTAGACAGAGGAGAGAAAAGGAAGAGGAGAAAAAGAGAGAAAAGACAGGAGAGGAGGGAGAAAAAAGGAGGGATGAGGCACCTGTCACCTGCACTTAGAGTAAAAAAGACAGAGAGGAGGAGAGAGAGCAAGAGAGAAGGAGAGAAGGGCTGGGGTTGTTTCCCAAAGCCTAAGTACCTAAAGACATGCTCCACAGACATGTATCCTCTGTCTGCTGCGTGTGGGTCATTTAGCAATGATGTATACGACTATTCCAAAACCAGTTCCTCCTCCTTTTGTCTTACTGATCACTGAAACTTCTTCATCAATGAGAAGTTGTTCCTTCAGAGTGCTCAGAACTTTGAGTTACAGTAGATACTAGGGGTGTAAAGATACGCTAAAATCATATTCGGTTCGGTTTTCAGTTTTGAAAGTTGTCGGTTAGGTATTTTTGGTACTTTCAGTTCAAGCTTTATTTTAAAAATAATAAATTATTGTACATTTCACGGTAATAGGAACACTATTCTATTAATTATAAATTATATAAATTATAACGGATGCCCTGCAGCAAGAATACCTCAAAGAAACAACATCTTTATTTAGACTGAGCTTGTATATATTTATTTATTTATAAAATTATCTCAATAAATCTGCAATTTTTTTTTTTTTTTTGTATTTGCTCAGTGCTTCATTCAACTAATGTTGCCTTAATGAACAGTGGCACATGACTGCAGTTTGTGCATCGCTATAACAGGAGGAAGCTCGGAGAAACACCTTAAGTGTTTGGAGCATTATAGACATATCTATAGGGCTATTTGCGCAGATTTTACTCACAGAAAGCAAGTGGCTGGAACAGTGTGTGCTACAGGTGAATGTGACGCGCTCGACTTTTCTCTGCGATGATTCTGAAGTGTTAACAAGCGCAGAGTCGTGTAAATACATGCGCGGATGAATAATAGCCCAAGGAAGAAGTTTTAAAACCGATAATATCATAGATACATGTTTAAAACCCCAAAATGTAAGTTAGCGCTGCATCGCTTAATAGTGTTCGGGTAGAAACATGCCGCGTGTGAAGATTAGTTCCGTCCCGGTCGCGCAAAATCACAATTTACATAAAAATAATGTTGAAACGTTCACACGTGCACCGAACCGAATGTACTGTATCGAAACAATTCACAACGACCATGTATACCGTTACACCCCTAGATACCGTTGTGGATTTCTGAAATACAACTTTAAGAACAAAACACATAAAAAGTTTATCTGAATGTAAGTATAAAAGTTTATTATAAAAATGTGCACACAAAAATCAAAAGATTGCTGCTTTCTTAAAAGAAGATAAGTGTGTTATCTTAAGATTGGGAGCAGGACCACACCTCTCCTATGTCCCTTCCGGTGGCTACGCTGTTTAACACACACTACCATTTGTGTCTTAATGCCCCTCCAACCGTCTATCTTTTCATTAATCACCTCTTATTATTCTCCATCTTCTGAGGGGGTTTCAAGGCCCGAGAGCTTGCACGCAGACCTTGAATGAAGCCCCAAACCAGCAACCACGTCTCTGTTTAGTTTGTACTTACATCTATTCAATAAAGTTCTTGCTTACAAGTTGTAAGAGTGTGGTCCTTGCTATTGAAATAAATGATAAAAGCAGCCTATATAATTATGTCAGCGTTAACAACGCACTGATTTGACTTTTAGTATCGTCTGATCCTGACCATAATGTACTCAAATTGAAAGTTTATTTACAGGGGAAATTGACTGGTTTATTAATGAACAGCCACTTTTGTTTTTGCATCAATTTGTCAAAGACACATGAATCTTACCAAAGTAAATAATGTATCTCGGCCCTCTCAGTCAAACGTCCAAATACAGAGATTTGTACTTCTAAGTAAACACCAAACTAAACAGGTGCAGTGTTGTCCACTTCAGGTTGCTTTTAAGCCAGCTTTGATGCAGACTCGCTCTGAAGGAGCTGATACGACACTTTTCTTTACTCCTCGCTCCATTTCAAACAGAAGGAGGCTTTTGGAAAAGGCCTTGGTATCCTTTGCTGCCTTGCTCTGGTGAATTTACTCATATTGCACCATGATCATTTCGGAAGGAAAAAAAAAAGGCAAATTTCACGTCAAAATAGTCTATGCTCGAACTGTCTCATTGCGGTGGGCAATGATATCTCTATGATCTCTGTGACATCATCGTGGATTGTCCTCATTAAAGGATTATTGGTCAACGCCACATTCCGCTCTACGGTGCATGTCCCCTGGAGAAAGAAACGCTGTCCAGCTAGTTGGTTGGGGAAACTTCTTTGATTAAAAATAACAAAAGGGATGAGAGCTAGCTGTTTCACTTAGGTATGAACCGGTATTAAAGGCATCTGGCTCCTGAAGCTCGCCAAGACATATTTCCTTCACAAATTAGCAGAATAACTTTTGTTTTTGCACAGTGATAAACTTTTGTTAGGCGACTGCTGCTGTTAAAGCTTGTGTCAATCAGCCATGGTTCTGTTGATCCGGCTGCGCTCGCCTCCCCGTGTTGATAAACAAATAAGTTCCTGTGACCAAACCAATCCCACTGTTTCATCCCTTGCTTTACTCTTTCAACACTGCCCATTTTCCCAGCCAGAGTTTGAAATGTAACAGGACTACTTTCCACCTCTGCATCTCCCAACTTTTCGGATTACCCAGAAAAATATCAGTTTTTGGCACAGTTCATTACTGATTTTGTATTTTCCTGTAGAGAATGTGTGAATACATTTATAAAAGTTGGTAATTATTCGGTGCAACCTGCTGGATGGAGCGGAAACTGCTGCTGTTTGTGGGGAATCTCGCTGCTCCACAAATAAAACAGAAAGTCAAACTAAAACTCCTGAAAAGCTTGTGTTGACAGCGCTTTCTCTCTCCCCCTGCGCTCGCTCGCTCGCCCATCACACGCCGTCGACACGTCCTGACAATCCCAACACAATTACTCACTTATGTGCGGCGATGCTGGTGATGTAACCGCGGGGAAAGAGCCGTTCAAAGCCCGCCTCTGTCGCCGTGGTGACAAAAGGGGGAGGGGTCAGGGGTGGCGGGCTGATGAAATCCGGCCTTTATGCAGCAGGAGCCAGAGTCACAGAGAGAAGAGGAAAAGCAGCGTGGGACTGACAGAATAATGAGTAAATATAAAGTCTGACAAAGTTTAAGCAAAAGGAAAAGGTTTTATTTGGAAAAGTTACTCTTCTGCAAAATTACAATATTTTTAAATGTATGAAAATGCTTATTCCGCTTGTCTGCACAACACCAGGGCTGTTAAGCTTGAATTTCATTCCAGATTTTTCAGAAGGCCATGATCTTAAGGCCAGAGGTAAACAGCAAGCCACCATTTTTAACAATTTTGGGATCAAGCCAAACATTTGCAACATGTTTTTGTGGAAGAAAATATTGACCAATGTCTGAGTGTTCTGACAGCTGCCTCCAGCATCTAGTGTTGGACTAAGCTGAACTTTTTCAGTTTACATGCTGAGTCCAACCAATCATGTGCCTCCTCTGATCAACAGTCCCTTCAGTTCTCAGGGACTGAGTGTATAAACCATAAAATGCTAAATGCAATAATTATCTTGATAATACTGTACATCATTTCCTGGTGTGTGAATGACATGGCGTTGGGTCGACACATTATAAAATGTGATAAACACAATATTTTCCTGGCAGCTTAAAGGTCCGTGTTTTGGTTAAAAACACATGGGAAGGTTTTAAGGGGTGAAAGGTTAAGTTCAGGTTTGAAGCTACAACATTTGCCAAATTTAAATCTGGAGCTTGGAGTTATTTAAGATTTGGATTAGGATTTCATTAATGGGTAGGGTTAGGATTGTGTTAAGGATAGTAGCATGTCTATTACAACCATAGAAATAAATTGGAGAAACAACGTACAGGAAATGCAGACTATAGTGGAGCACAGGGACATTTGGATTAGAGTCAACAATAGAACTGCTAGAGAGACATTTAGACACCATTGTGAAAATGACATAAGCCATGAACAGAACATAGGTAAAAGCCTTCAAGTATCTTGTTGGAAAGTCACAGAATAGAGTGTCCATACAAAAGAACTTTTGTAGTGTCTATGATTACAACAAGTCAGTCATCTCGTACAACACCATATATGTACACATCTACCTCACTCATTTCTGTGACCAGCCCAGTTTCCAGAGAAAATGTAGATCTACAACTAAATGTCAAAACTTACCTCAATATGTTAAGAAAAGCCAAAACATAAAATGACCATGAATTTGGTTGAAGCCATGTATCCCAAGCCCCAACCCTAATATTAGTGCTGTCAAGCGATTAGAAAATTGAAGAGATTAATTAATTATGATCTGTAATAAATTCATCTAATTAATCTATTTTTAATCTCACCTAAAAATTGTTGAGAAAAACACTCAACTTAAGTGTTTTTGTTTTGTTTTCATCCAATTTAATTAATAACATTATTTTTGCTGATGGGAAATATTATATATTGCCAAAAAAGACTTGAGGAAGTATGTTTTTGCTAAGTTGTTAATTGAACAACCCTTATGTCCACTTTGCAACTCGCAAAGTGTTAAAAATTTCAAAATAGATTATTGGGATTAAAAAATTAACTAAAATTTGGTAATATTTCTGTAATTATTAATCTCAACTAATGCACCAATTAGTTGAGAGCTGTGCTTGAGAAGAGGATGAGGGCTTTAATGCAGGGCATCCTTGATAATCCCAGACATCCCTTACATGACACAATGTCTGCACAGAGAAGCACACGCAGTGACAGGTTCCTCTCACTGCGCTGCAGGACAGCGCGCTTTAACAGGTCGTTTGTCCCTTCAGCTATCAGGCTGTTTAACAGATCTGCCTGATATGAACTGTAATCTTATATGTGCACTTTATACTATCGATAGTAATATTTTATTGTTCTATTGTTGTTGTTGTGTGTGTTGTGCAAGTGTGTTTGCTGCCGGACACCTGAATTTCTCCTTTGGGAGATTAATAAAGTTTTTTTTTTATCTATCTATCTATCTATCAATTTGACACCCCTACCAAATCTTACCCATTTTAGTAACTTGAAGCCTAATTTTATCTGTTGTCATGCATTTTTGTTTTCTACAGAGACTGTGTTGCTGTGAACCCTAAGAATAAACTGCCCAAAGCCATCAAACAAAGCAAACCAAAGTATGTCCCTGTGTGGCATGCGAGGGGTCTCTGAGTTTAAATTGTAGCAGAAATAAAAATGTATGTTTAAATTAATCTTAACATTAGCTGTAAATAAAATAAAACTAAAGAAAAACCAACAACGCCACCGGGATAAACCCGGAAAAAAATAAATAAAACTAACTAAACAAAAAGGCAACACAGGTTCGTTTGACATTGAATCAGAGGCAAAGTTCCATTTAGCAGGTTCACATTTATTTTAGGATGCCAAATGTAATAGTCATTTTCATATTTTCTGTTTCAGTCCACTTAAATATCCTTCACAAATCATTCTGAAAACAGTTTGTTTGTTCAGTCAGTTTGTTTGAGAAGACAAAGACAGCGAAGGCAAGGCAGAAGGTAACCCGAAGGCAAGGCAGCAGGTGCCCGGTGCACTGAGCCCCGGAACCTGTATAAAAGAAAGAAGTTGTTTACGCTAAATGCTAGGCTAGGCTAATATCACAGGAACCAGAGCAGTAACGTACCGCACTCCCACAACGAGCCATCACCCGACGACTACCCCAGTCACCAGCTTCAACGTCGGACCCCGGTGGGGGATATGACCTGCCACACCACCAGCTTCAACGAGGGACCCCAGGACTGCTAGCCGCCGACCCACGAGCGATGAGGCGCTGCGGCGGTGCGCATTGCGAGGCTCTGCTTCACCACGGCACTACAGAAAGGTCTAATTAAGCGTTTGCTAAAATAAATCATTACACGAATGGGAAAGCGTAACGGATTCGTACCTCATAGAGCAGAGGACGGCACATAACCTGACGGCAAAGCCCAAACAAACAGACAGCGGTTGCTTCAGAGACAGAGGAAGTACCAAGGTCTGAACTGAGCTTTTATACTATGCGTCGCCCCCTACTGGTGACCGCCACAACTAACCCATAATGTCACATCTCACCCCCCCAAAAGTTATCGACGTCCCAGAGATACAAAACATTTAAAATAGACGAACAAGACGAGCATTTCAGTCATACGTTAGGCCTAACACGCATACCATTCGGACTTGCAGGAGGGGACTATGACGCTTTTCCTCCAAAGTTTAAAACACGTTTTAAACGAGTCCACGAGCACAAGACGCAGCTACTGCCAACATTTAAGTTTCTTGCAGAACTGGGACTTTTTTTAAAAACACTCAGCTGTTACGCTGTTGACGCTGCTAAAACAGCTACACCTCATCATCCACTTTGACTCAGGATGAGGGGCCCTTAAGGCTTGACTTTGTCACACTTAAAAACCAAATTTTCAGGGTCTTTACGATACAGCTACACCTATTTGGCCAACTTTACCACAATGACGGCTGTGCTTAACACAAACGATTGATGGGGAAACAGGGTACCACCGGCGCCATGGCCCCTTCCATCCCACCACATCCACCGCCACAAGGCCAACGATATAGCACCTGAAAATGGATCTGCAGCTGTGTCTCTGCATACAACTGTCAAATCCCAGTCCTCTGCCCACTGCTGCCTTGCCTTTACAAAATGACAAATCACATATTAGTATATTAGCATCTTTAACCACAAAAAAAATAGCACAAAAGTTTCTCAGGTCTTAACAGTACAAACCAGATTTTTAGTCTGACACTTCTACAAAACAGTTGCATAGTTTAGGTTTAGCAGTAGTTCCTGTTAGCAGTTGACCACTGTTTCATTCATTAAATTAAACACAAAAATTGCAAAGAAAACACACATGCAACTAAGTTTAAAAACACAAACAAAATGAATACACAAAATGGATCAGCAAAGCAGGTCCAATGCATAAACAAAAAAACATTGTGACTGCATGTAACCTTATTCAGATGTAAATCTGGTTGATTATGGAACAAAATAAGCCTCTTTTTCTCAATGATCCTGCCAACGACCGCCAAGATGTGGCATGCGAGGGGTCTCTGGGTTTAAATTGTAGCAGAAATAAAAATGTATGTTTAAATTAATCTTAACATTAGCTGTAAATAAAATAAAACTAAAGAAAAACCAACAACGCCACCGGGATAAACCCGGAAAAAATAAATAAAACTAACTAAACAAAAAGGCAACACAGGTTCGTTTGACATTGAATCAGAGGCAAAGTTCCATTTAGCAGGTTCACATTTATTTTAGGATGCCAAATGTAATAGTCATTTTCATATTTTCTGTTTCAGTCCACTTAAATATCCTTCACAAATCATTCTGAAAACAGTTTGTTTGTTCAGTCAGTTTGTTTGAGAAGACAAAGACAGCGAAGGCAAGGCAGAAGGTAACCCGAAGGCAAGGCAGCAGGTGCCCGGTGCACTGAGCCCCGGAACCTGTATAAAAGAAAGAAGTTGTTTACGCTAAATGCTAGGCTAGGCTAATATCACAGGAACCAGAGCAGTAACGTACCGCACTCCCACAACGAGCCATCACCCGACGACTACCCCAGTCGCCAGCTTCGACGTCGGACCCCGGTGGGGGATATGACCTGCCACACCACCAGCTTCAACGAGGGACCCCAGGACTGCTAGCCGCCGACCCACGAGCGATGAGGCGCTGCGGCGGTGCGCATTGCGAGGCTCTGCTTCACCACGGCACTACAGAAAGGTCTAATTAAGCGTTTGCTAAAATAAATCATTACACGAATGGGAAAGCGTAACGGATTCGTACCTGAGCAGAGGACGGCACATAACCTGACGGCAAAGCCCAAACAAACAGACAGCGGTTGCTTCAGAGACAGAGGAAGTACCAAGGTCTGAACTGAGCTTTTATACTATGCGTCGCCCCTACTGGTGACCGCCACAACTAACCCATAATGTCACATCTGCTATGGCTGACTGTTACACTTTGAAACATGACTTGACAAAAGCAATTCTTTTGTTTTACGCCCATTATTAGCGTGAAATTTCTATCAGGTAAAAATGTACTGATGATCGGATTGAAGAATGATCAACACTGGTGCACTGGTTAGAAGGCCCTGGGTTTGAATCCAACACGGCGCAGGGCCTTTCCATGTGGAATCTGTGAAGGTTTTCTCCAGGTGCTAGGATTTTCTCTAAAACATAGGCTTCTCCTTCAGAACTCACCTGAAAAAGCAGAATGGAAGTTCCCTGGTTAAATGCGTAAATAAATAAACTAATTGTGTGTGAAAAGGGCTTCAGCTCCTCATGAGAAACACAGCAGACCTCACATGACCCTGTTTTATAATGAGACAACACAGTTAAACTTTCCTTTTCTAACTGAGCTCGGGGACTTTACAAACTCTGCAAAGGTAAAACTTCTGAAATGATTCATTACTTTGTTCTGTCTTTGTGCCCACCTTAAAGAAAACTTAAATCCAAATTATTTTTATGTCGGCTTTTTCCATTAAACACAAATCTTTATTTAGCCTCCGAGCTCATAATGAGGCCCGAGTACATTATGCTGTTTTATGGAGCTGTTAATAACCAGAAATAGAAGCTGCTTTTTACTTTGAGCTCTTGTTTTGGGAGAGAAAAACAGGTTTGTTAGTGCTGTTCTGCCTGAATGATAAAACCTACAGTATGTGTTCAGATAAGCAGAGAAGTGCTGATGAGGCAGGCACAAGAGCAGCCCCACTATACAGCTAAAGTCCACAGGGGGAAAAAATGGAGCGGTTATAGTCTCCTGGGAAAAAAAAAAAAAGATCACTTATTAATTTTGTATTTTTTTGATCACTTCAAAAGCACTGTGCATTTGCAGAATATATTGTTCATGGTCCAACTGAAATATTTGTGAGCTGGCATCAAATGGACTCAACATGTTTGGAAAAGAATACAACTCAAAGAACGCCATCCCAACAGTGAAGCATGGACAGGGAACTACTATGCTTTGGGAATGTTTCTCCTCCAAGTGAACAGACAAACTTTGCCATATGGAAAGCAAAAACACACAGTCACATTTTGGGCAAGAACTTCGTGCCATCAGTGAACCTAGCAAATGTGCAGCCAAAGCAACAATGAGCTGGTTCAGACAGAAGCACATTTAACTCATGGAGTAATCTTAGGTACATTGAACATCTATAGGGAACTGGAAATCTGTGTTTGTAGAAGGTAATCTTGCAACATCCAGGATTGTGTGCAAAATTGGTAGATAACCATAAAAAAAAAAAATGTATGACTGTGGTAAATGCTAACCATGGTTGTGCAAGAAATTACTAAAACGCGTGTCTTATACTTTTTTTTTTTTTTTGACTGTTGATTGCTAGTTGTAAGAAATTCTCAACAGGTCCACCCTGTCTGTCCCATCCCCTGAGGCTCTGTGTGGGACACTGCTATGTGTGGGTGAGTATCACAGTGACGACCAAAAGTTGTATGCACACTTATTTTACAGGAACATATCTTCTTTATGGGAACAAAGAGCAGTTCCCTATGATATAAACCCTTTATGTGAGATAAGCAACATGGTCTTAAATTCAAGTAAGATTAAGGGCCCCTTACACACTGCACTGACTCAAGATGGTCCTTCATGATCAACATTTGTCAATATGATCAATATTTGCAATCAGATCTATCACTCTCAATCAAAATGAGAAAAATGTAAGCTTTTGCAGGTGAAAAGTCATCTGCACAGTTCCACAGAAATACAAAGTTATGTTTTATACCAAAATGTGGAAAAGTATAGCAATCAAAACAAGCAGGTGAAAGGTCTCCTCATCCATTTAAAAAAACTAATTTTATGGTTATGCAAGCCCACTCAAAGCAAGGGCGCAAGATTTTATTATGTATTATTTAGTGCAATGAAAAGATCAAAATGAAAAAAAAAAAAAGTTTTAACTTCAGTCTCTTTTTTGCTTTTAAGTTATAAGAAACACATGAATCAAATGTAGACTCATCTCAGCATCTTCTTAGAGCAGGGGTTGTCAACCCAAAATGCTTAAAGAGCCATTTCGGACCAAATAAACAAAAACTGAATTGGTCTGAAGCCGCGAAAATGTAAAAGCCTTATAAAAGTCTTACAATGAATACAACAAATGCTGTAAGCGTCGTTATTAGCTATATCAACCTGTTATCAAAATGAGAAATCACCTACAAATACAACATTCATGATTACCGTTCTACAAGTTGCACAAGCCAAAATACATATGTTAGGGAAAGAAAACATGTATAGATTGCACAGTGGACTACAAGTGGCACTTTTGAGGGGGAAATTAATTACATTATGCTGTCCATTTTGCTCTTGTTTGAGATTACACAAAGGCCAAGGGCTGCGCCGCGCTGATTTGAGGCAAAACTACAAGATGCAGATCAAAACATGACTAAACTCTGCATAAATCAGCTCTTAAAGTCTCACTAAATGATGTGCAATAAGTATTGTGTCTATTTGACTTTCAACAATGCGTGATGTGACTGGAGTGTAGCCTCTTACCTGACACACAGTCCCACACATCTCTTTTCGCTAAATCCAGTTTATTTTGCACAAACTCCAAGCGTTATTTCCATGTCTTTGTGCATAAAAAACAGTCCTTCATTCATTCTTCGGGAAACTTTTCTTCCGCACTGATTCTGCTGATCTGCGAGTCGTCATCGTTGGTGAATGACTTTCCCCACTTGTTTCCTAGCTGGTTGCGATAAAACTTCCACATTTGCAATAAAAGCAAAGAATTCGGTCCAAAAACTGTTGAATCCGCTGTTCCAGCTCTCTCTTTTTCCCTTTTGGATCCATGGCCCTGACGCACTTATCGGTTTGTTTACAGCAGCGCGCAGACCCGCGGACCTGAAAGAAACATGTGTCGCCCGGCTATGACGTAAATCTTCGTTGAAATTAAATATTTATTCTACACGTTTTACAGTATCGGAAAACTTTTATAAGTGTTTGCCGACCCCTGTCTTAGAGTCTAAGTTAGGTACACCTTTTAAGAAAACCTTCATGACAGAGATCTATTTGAAACAACTGTCTCTGGACTCATCACATTCTACAACAGAAACACAACCTATAACGCTGACAGAGTTAGAAAGCTTGGGGCCTTTATAAATCTGCCGTAACACATCTCCTTTAATATCAGATTAGAAGTCAAACCTTCATGTGTCAGAAACAGAATCCATCTAGAGCCGAGATATGAGCGCTCCTGTCCTGTCGCGCAAATGTCACGCACCTGTCACCCCGCCAAAATAAAATACAAAGCTGCTTCCTGTTGTGCTGAATGAGCCTGTCAATCAAAACCCGCCGATAATTGCGTTCCTTTGTTCTGGGCCCATGTGAAGTTGGCTTATTTTTCTCAGCACATCTGGCAATTCGGCGCTTCCATTTGTCTGAATCCGGACAAAAGACGTTTATTTAGTGTGTTCTTTCCGAGGTGTGAAGCTGGAGAAATGATCAAACGCAGAGTCTGATTAGTTCTGCCGTAAATGGGAACAGTGCTGTGCTTTTTCAAATACATTCAGCTTCAATTGGACGACCAAGAAAACAACAATAAGCCATTATCTCTGTCGTTTCAAAGGCGCGTTTGAAAAGTAAATTGTTTGTGTCCAGGACTAAAGTGAATGTGATGGACAAAGTGAGCTTATATATAAATATATAAGAGAAATAATGCATGTTCACATAGGCCAAATGTTCAGTTTTTGACTAAATGTGCTGTTTTTACACAAAGTAAGGTAAGTTCATTAATGTTTTCCATATTATGACATGTAAAAATAAGTTGTTGTGGTTTTTTAAGAGGTATTTCTTCCAGGGTTAATTCACATAATGACAGAAACAGTAGTTGTTTGCATTCCACACATAATATAAATAATACATGTTCATAGAAAGTGTCCTGTTTCTGTTTCTTATTAGACTTCTTATCGAGGAAGATCCTTCTTTAGATCAACATAGTCTCCGAAAAAATGTAGATATACAACGAAACCTCCACAATGACGACAAATTTTAGTTGAAGCCAAGTGGCGACATTTTCTTCAGGCTTAACGGGTAAGTTTAGGCTTCAAGTTACTTAAATAGGTAAGTTTAGGGCTGAGACTTGGGGTAGATTAAGGTTTATTTGTTCAAACCAAAGAAAATTTTGCTACGTAGATTTTAAAGGCGTTAAAACCAGCTTCTTTCTTTTTTTTTTTTTTTGGTCAATACATTATATTAAGCATTTTTAGATGTTTTTACACAGTCATCAACACATCTGAGCTGTAAAGTTTTTTTTTTTTGACATTTCATTGTATATCTACGTTTCCTTCAGAGACTGGGCTGCTTCAGATTCCGTGTTTTAATTAGTCCACAGTCAAAAGGTTTCTGTAAAAGATGTCCTCTGTAAAGTGGTGGTCCTCGGTAGGTCAGACACTTTTCTGACACTTCTCTAGGTTTTTTTGTCTCTTCTAATATTCACATTGCAGTTCCTGTTTGGACACATTTTCAATAAAAAGATCAATGTAGCTAGAATTAACTTGATGTACTGTACTGCTGCTCTGTTGGGGGAAGAAGACTGCTGCAGACACTTCCTGGTTACATAAGACTGTGGACGGTGCGGGGACAAAATCTGACAGAACTCAAGATAAACACAGTTTGAACAACTGATATTGGTCAGGAAATATGGCTTGTAAAACAAGGAATACAATCACAGCATGAAAGAAAGCTCCAGTAAATTTTCAATAAAAAAAAAAAAAAAAGCTGGTAAATGTGGACAGAAAATGACTTTGTCCTAAATATGAACTGTGCAGCTTCCAAATGAAAAAAAAATTCAGTTAAGAGAAAAGACACATAAGCTGCCTCCCTTCATAAAGAAATATAGTTTTATAGACGTGACAGGTTTCAGTCATGGACTGTCTGTGTCTACTACACTCTGATGTTGTTGTGACTGCTGTGATCTCCAGAATCCATAATTGACTTGTTTAGAATATCAAAAATCTGCTCTAAACACAACGGCATTTTTGGCAGAAAATATTTCACCTGAGAAACAGTTAAAAAGAGAGCGGGCCGTATGATCAGCCTCTTCAGACGATGTGTCTCGTGGCTTCTGGACATACTGCTGGGTGCAAATTGAGGTCAGTCATCTTGGACTTTTTGGCAAGTTTGGTAAGACTTAGACTTACGGGGATCGGACTTGGGACTTGACTTGTACTTGATTAGAAAAACTTGATACTTGCAAAGCAGTGATTTTGTCTTACCTCCGAACAAGAGTTTGAAGTTTTTAATTAATTAATTTATTTTACAAAATGATTTGTTAATATCAAATTTACAAAATCTGTCAAAATGGTGTTTTATTCAGATTTTGCCCTTTATTTTTCCCCCCACACACAAAAATGTCTTATTTCTATATAAAAACATGATAGTGAAAAGTTTTGAATACAGCTTTGAATACAACTACATTTCGCTTCTATAGAATTTGTCTACCTAGTGTATTTCACTGTATATGCTTATTTTAACACATTTTAGCTTTTGCAGTGAAATACCATCATTAACATAACATTTGACTTACCTCTCAGTTGTTCTGTGCATTAGCTTTACGGCTTCAGACTGACATTTCCACAACCACAATTTCCTCTTATTTTCTTCTTCTGCAGGACTAATACTAACTGAAATTTGGTGTCACCATCTCTCTCTCTCTCCAGGGCTTTTTCACCAGCGCACATTTCATGTTTTAATGATGCTCCGCCCTTCAGACGACAGCCACTCCGTTTAGCCTCGCTCCTAGTTTCACGCACACGTAATGGTAATTCCTCTGCTCTTTTATTCCCTCCGAGGCCGGAAAACCAAAGGATGCGACCGGAAAGTTGTTTGTGTGACAGAGTGAGACATCCTGGTGCAATCCGATGAAACAGAAGCGGATTCATAAAGGCCAAATCAGAGCCATGGAAAAGCAGGACACAGCGCTTATGATGAGGACGCCACAGGATTTTACGCTCTTGCTTTTTGTGTCCAGGACTGGTTTTGTTTAAATTTATAAATATTCAGTCATTCTTAATAGACTATGTGATTTTTTTTTATATATTACATTATCGGCACCTGCACAAACTCTTCTTCTTCTTTTTCTTCTTCTTCTTCTTCTTCCTCTTCCGCTTCTTCTTCTTCCTCTTCCTTTTCTTCTTCTTCATCTTCTTCATTTTCATTTTTTGCTTCTTCATCTTTTGCTTTCTTCTTCTTGTTCCTCCTCTTCTTCTTCCACTTTCTTCTTCTTCCTCATCTTCTTCTTCTTCTTCCTCTCACTCACCTCTCCTCTTTCAACTTTTCTTCTTTCCTCTTCTCTTCCTACTGCTATCTTTCTCTCCTCTTTAACACCAACAACTGTTTCTTGTTTTTGTTTTATACATATTCCCATCTCTCTTGTTTTTTTTTTTTCTTGACTCCCTCTCTCCACCATTCTCTCCTCCTCCTCATCCTCCTCTCTCTTTATTAACAACTGCCCCCTTTCCTCTCCTTTCTCTCCTCTGTCTCCTGTTTCACGCCAGCGGCTGCTAAAATCACATTTCATTAGCAGGATTAGCTGTGGTGGCTCTGACACAAACAGTCCTGTGTGTTTATGTGTAAATGCAGCTCCTCTCTCCTATCTCTCCCCCTCTCTCCTCTTCTCTCTCCCTCGCTCTCTCCTCTCTTGTTCTCTCTTTGCCAGTGAATTTAATCACAAACCATAGCTGTGGATTCGTCAGCTCGCGCCAAACGCCGGCCTACTCCAATATGTGCGTGCACTCTCCACGCCAGAAAGAAAAATGTAAAAAAAAAACAAGCTCTCAAATGGGAGACGGAGCAGCCAAAAGCCGAGGGCGGACAGTTTATTGTTTTAAGTCAATCAGCATCTTCTTCCTCTTCAAAACGCCAAAGCACGAAAAGGGAAATTTACTTGAGAGATTCCCAAAGCAGGGATGAAAAAAGCATCTTAACAAATCACTTTAGCTGTGTGGAGGGTTCACACTGGCTTCACTGCCCACTGCCTCGTAAAACACTGCCAAGTTCTTCATTTTTTATCTCATTCATTGGAAAGAAGCTGATTAGAAATGTGAGAAAACAGCTTTTACACTTTCAGCTTGAATCCAATCCACACTCCCAGAGCAGATTCTGACTCCAAATATAAATAACTAGTTTTATTCAATCGTTTATTTACGGGGTATTTTTACGACAGACTTCTTCACACATTATGGGCTCTCTCGTATGGACAGTATTCATACAGTAAAGTCGCTCCTCGACTTAAACTTAATGTGATGTCTGAATGTTTTCTGTTTAATGACACATGTTTTGTACCTAAAAATAAATAAATGTTCAGCTAAAATAAATAAATGTTCAGCTGCACAAACTTGGTCACATCATCCTTTCAGTCAAGATAAGCCAAGTGTCATTTAATCAAGCGTCATCAATGAAAACATGTACAGCACACAGAGAGAGCAATCTGCCTTCACATGCACTGTTACTTATAATAGTGATAAAAGACAAAGCTTAAACTTGGCTTGCAACGGCCACAGCAGAGCAAAGTCATTAGAGGTACTCACTTATTGTTGATGTGAATAAATGAAGAAAGTAGGTTGGCTATTGTCTATATTTTATGAGCCAAGGCAGCAAAGCCAGGAGTTCTTTTGTTTTTCTAGTAGTTTGAACCTTGGGCTATTTGCAATGTTCATGCTCTCTTAAACTATAGGTTCTCTCTGTAAGAAGCTTGCAGATTACTTGGTAGCATATTTTTAGAAGCTTTATAGATTGATTAATGTGCCATGTTTTACAAGTAAGTTAGCATTTCTGTTTGTTCACTTGTGAAGCCCTCAAAGGCGACTCGTGTGATTTTGGTCAAATAATCGCTAGAGAATCAATACTCAGGCCACGACTTCTGAACTCATGAAGAGGCCCATCAGGGTTAAAGTTGTGCAAACATTTCTCTGCAGAAAACTGTTGTTATGTGATTATGCCCTGTGGGATAAAAGAGTGAATAATGTTCTCGCCTCACAGCAAGAAGGTCTGGGGGTCCGAGCACTCCGGTTTCCCCACCAATCAATACGTGCAGGTTAGGGAGCACTTAGTGGTGGTCAGAGGTTGAAACACCAGGTGTTTAGGCAACTCGCTTCTGTTAAGCTGCCCCAGGGCTGCCTACCATCACTGAGTGAGGAGTGGGGGTTGTTGTGTGAAGCACATCTATCAGTGAAAATGTGCTATATGCATAAACTCATCATCATCATGCCAGACACTTCACCTACTTGGTCTAGTGTAGATTCACCCCAGACTCACACTTCATACATGCAGCCACCGAAGCCTTTACGCAACGTCTGAGGCAGTTACGTGGCATACAGTGCAGTCTGGTGTCTCTGGCCGCGCAGATCAAGGCTTCAAATCTGTTTTGTGATTTTACCTATTCAAAAATAACTTTCACATTAGTTTAGTAGAACATGTTGCAAATAAAGGACAAATATAAATAAGTTGCATTATCACTTTTAGGATTCGAGGGACTACTGTTCTTCAACATTTCAGATCTTGGTGAGATCTTAAGGATAATTTTACAACACAACAAGGAACTTAAGCTCAGCTACTACAGGTTACCATGGAAACAAGCTCAAGCTTTAGTAGAACTCCCAATCACATGAACAATCCATAAAATATATACAGACAAATTTGTAATGTAATAATAAATAACGTACTATTTGTTTTGTGCAGTAATCCCTAATAGCATGATCTTTTACAGTCTGACAGTCATGTGTATGCATCAAATACTTTAGGCTGGTGGACTTCGTTTCCCACGATGCTTTGCACACGTCTCTTTACAGACACAAAGCAAACAAAACTATATTAGCATTAGCTCGTATGATTTATGAACACTTAAAATGTTGTCGGGTCGTTTTAATCAGAGCCGCAGGATGTTTACAAGCGGCTGTGGAGCTTTTTAAAGGCCGCTAAATGTAATTCACGACTCCATCTTGGCGAGGAAAACCGACAGCGCGTGCTTATGCTAATGGAAGAAGCATGTTTCCCAGCGCCGCCGCGTTCTCCCTCGTGTCGTTTCATAACAGCGTTTAGCTTCAGAGCGAACATGGGAAATACAGCCAGTGTGAAGCGATCTGAGATATTAGCAACATCTGTCTTACAGGAAGCTGATGCAGGAAAACAAGGCCTGTCTGTAAAAGGGTAGCACAAAGTGATAAATCATCTCATGTTTTTAGAATACACGCTGAAAAAGAGGCACAAATGATTAACTTTTGCTCACGGATAGCAAATAGACACATCTGCATGTACTGAAACAACCAGGTAGTATCCTTGTTATGACAAGTGTTCTGGTTATGACAATAATCTACATTTTTTGTACACATGTATGGAGACAAATCACCGTCACATGTATTAGCAAAAAAATTCTACATTTGCAAATATAAAAATGTTTTGTAAAGAATAAATACAGTTTTGCAAAAAATAAATTCGTTTTGCAAAAATAAAATTGTTTTGCAAAAAAAAAAAATGGTTTTGCAAAAATAAAAATGGTTTTGCAAAAATAAATTTTGTTTTGCAAAAATAAATTTTGTTTTGTAAAGAAAAAATCTGTTTTGTAAAACAAAAAACAATGCTGCAACACAACTTGTCTTTATTCTTCTCATTAATTGATTTGTAACGCCCTCTTGTGGCTTTGCAAATCTTTTTTTCTTTGCGCTGCATTTTTTTTTGCATCTTGAGTTCTGTCGCAGTTTTGACATGGGGCGGAGTCTGGTGATTGACAGTTTAAGGGGTGGAACAAGCGGGCCTCGGATCCATGCTGCGCATGCGCCAACCGGAAGTTTTGTTAAATGTCTTTTTAAAATATAGGAAAACCATTATTTCGTAATGTAGTGTTTGATTTAATGTCCGTTATTGAAGTTATTGATTATAGCACAACAATTTAGGAAAATACAGGCTATGTATAAGACTAAAGATGAATCAATATAAACGATATGATTTTATTAGCCTATGAATAATTGATTATCCGGTGTACTGGCATGCTGTTCCCACTGTTGCACATTTTAAGAGCACTTGTGGCACAGACAACTTTTCAGTGTAAATGTAGAATATGGCACGTTGTGTCCACAAACTGACGATTTGGCTCAGATAGCGCTCAGGATCAGGCGTAATGATCTCGCGCACCGGGCTGCCAGGTCACAGCCTGAGATAGCTCCAGAGATCTGGGGCTATGTTCTTCGTGAATCCTCGCATGGTCCCGTGTTTGTGATGCAGAGTGACATATCAGACTGGACACCCCTATCTCTGGCTACAGATCATACGCTGCCCACATCATCGCGGCTCAGTCTGGCACGGGGACTTATAACTCACCACCACGAATAGATCCGGAGGTCTGGCCAGGTAGTGTGTGCGCTTCGCATATCCTCCACTCCCGTACGCGTTTCTGATGCTGCCTGATACACTTCCATCTCCGTTTATGGAGTTCAAAGACAGACGCAGAGATATGTGCACTACAGACACAGCCAGCTCAATCTTCCTGTGGACACGCTAGTCTGGGCATTCCCCAACCGTAGGGTGAGTGACCTCTCCATGACACCACAGTCCGGCTGACCCAGAGCACGCAGTAGGTTCAGAACATTTGGCAGAGGTGGTACTGTACTGGAGGTGAAATGTCCAGCAGAAGATCTGCCCGCTATTAGGTCGGTGTCCAGCAAAAGAGACGTACAGCTGCGCCCTGGAGAGCTCGCTTTCACCACTGGGTATGTGTGCGCTTCACCACTGTGAAGCGCACACATACCCAGACCTCCGGATCTATTCGTGGTGGTGAGTTATAAGTCCCCGTGCCAGACTGAGCCGCGATGATGTGGGCAGCGTATGATCTGTAGCCAGAGATAGGGGTGTCCAGTCTGATATGTCACTCTGCATCACAAACACGGGACCATGCGAGGATTCACGAAGAACATAGCCCCAGATCTCTGGAGCTATCTCAGGCTGTGACCTGGCAGCCCGGTGCGCGAGATCATTACGCCTGATCCTGAGCGCTATCTGAGCCAAATCGTCAGTTTGTGGACACAACGTGCCATATTCTACATTTACACTGAAAAGTTGTCTGTGCCACAAGTGCTCTTAAAATGTGCAACAGTGGGAACAGCATGCCAGTACACCGGATAATCAATTATTCATAGGCTAATAAAATCATATCGTTTATATTGATTCATCTTTAGTCTTATACATAGCCTGTATTTTCCTAAATTGTTGTGCTATAATCAATAACTTCAATAACGGACATTAAATCAAACACTACATTACGAAATAATGGTTTTCCTATATTTTAAAAAGACATTTAACAAAACTTCCGGTTGGCGCATGCGCAGCATGGATCCGAGGCCCGCTTGTTCCACCCCTTAAACTGTCAATCACCAGACTCCGCCCCCATGTCAAAACTGCGACAGAACTCAAGATGCAAAAAAAAATGCAGCGCAAAGAAAAAAAGATTTGCAAAGCCACAAGAGGGCGTTACAAATCAATTAATGAGAAGAATAAAGACAAGTTGTGTTGCAGCATTGTTTTTTGTTTTACAAAACAGATTTTTTCTTTACAAAACAAATTTATTTTTGCAAAACAAAATTTATTTTTGCAAAACCATTTTTATTTTGCAAAACCATTTTTTTTTTTGCAAAACAAATTTTATTTTTGCAAAACGAATTTATTTTTGCAAAACTGTATTTATTCTTTACAAAACATTTTTATATTTGCAAAATGTAGAATTTTTTTGCTAATACATGTGACGGTGATTTGTCTCCATACACATGCTCTCCTAGGATAGTCTTGTCAATGTTAACATGTGCACTGAGAGTTCCTGGATATTTAGACTGATAACTATTGCATCACACAACACATAATTTACCCATCAAATGAACTAAAAGCCTTGTATTTAAGGATAGAGAGATAATGAGTCCAGTTGTGTGTGATACTAAAGCGTGTCAGTGCAGCCCGATCTCACAAGAAAGCGTACATATACCACGACATAACGCAACATGTAAATTGCGTATGATTAGCACGAGTTTAGGCTCTTTTGCGTAATTATAGTACGCGTCACAGTCCCCGTTCATTTCAATGGTGGTTGTTAAGAAGTGTTCTTATTCATGAAAATGAACAAAATCACACATCTAATCTTAACCTACCCCAAGCCCCAACCCTAATGTTAACCATTTTAGTAACTTTTTGCCTGAACTTAACCGTTTCACCTGAAGAAAACGTCTCCACGTGGCTTCAACCAAAACTCGTGGCATTTTTACGCGGTGAAATCTCGTGTCATTTTTACGCTTTTTCATATCGTGCTATATGTACGGCGTAACATATGTACGCAAACAGGACTGATATCGTGCTAAAATACGCTATTTTTGTGTCGTGCTAAATGTACGCCTTCTTGTGAGACCGTGTTGGTCAGTGACAAATGTAAGCAAAGCCTCATTGTTCTGGTTGTTCATCTGCTTTTCACTGTTAACCTGATTTCTCATTACTCCAATCGGCCCTTTGCACCTACGTCATTTGATCACGTGGATACACCATGATGGAGGCAGAAGTGAATGTACGCAGCATTACAAGGAGCGTAAAACTAACACATTTTCACATAATTTCTTATTTTTACGTAAATAAACTAATGGACGCCTTTAGTGCATGTTTTTTACATTTGTCTGTGGAAGTAGGACATCTTTTAGACGCGCACAAAGCAAGGTATTTGGAAAAATGTATGAATACTTTTTTTTCAATGTCTTTTTTTTCTCATTAGCACTGACTCACCTTGTTTAAAGGGTTCACTGCAAACCCATAGCAACTTAGATGGATTCCAGTTCTTTCGATTTATTGCTGCCACACACTGGCACCTTCTGTCTTCATCAAAATGTAAACAAAAAACCTACAGACTTAGGCTTACAACCTCCTGCCTGTTAGTGCAGCGTGTCACACAAGGTACAGACATTTTACAAGTGAAATCAATAAAAGTAACTTAGAAACGGGCAGGTTTTTGGCAAAGTTTCAACAGTTGTAATGCACACCGACATCACTTTTGCCCTCCTCATGGAGAAGTGGGCGTTCCCTCGAAGAGTGTGACGACACAAGCAAATTGTCAATAACCAGAAGACCATAATCAGGATGTGGTGTTTTTACACACTAAAGCAGAATTCTTAAAAATTATAATTGTAGCCAGGTTATTCAATTAAATGCTTGTTATGATTTTAATTAAAGTGAATCTTGCAGTAGAAAAGACTTCAAATGTTTCATCTGAACTTAGTATTAGAAGATCTAGACGCTTCTGTGATACCAATCCCGGCTTGGACTGTACTTGGGTTCTATTACAGTTCTAGTAGATGCTTAAACATTCTGAGTATTGTCCTGTTTTCTGTGTCATGTTATGCTCACCATTTTGTTTATACAAGCTAAAAAAACAGATGAGTGCGCCAGCGTAGGAGAGGAAGAGACATGCTGATTGTCCTGTTTCTGAATTAAATGTCTTTCTTTCAAACACCATCTGATTTATCAGTGTTCAGCTTGGTGCTGCTTGACTCCAATCATAAATCAGAGACAGAAGGGTTTTAGAGGGAAGGGATTGAAGCATATTTCCTGTGTTCCAGAGGATGTGTAAATACAGTATTATAAATAAATACTTTGATAAATAAATGCTATATGCACATAAATGTATGCTAAATGTGAAAAAAAAAAAAATAATAATCAAGCGACTGAAAATGTAAAAAAAAATATATATATAAACAAATGGAAGTAAAAAAAAAAAGTTTTTTAACTTCCATTTTATTTATTTTTTAATAAATCTGTCACTGTAAAAATAAAATGTGAGAAAACAAATACAAGCTTTTCACTTTGCTTAAAATACATTTAAGAAAATAGCTGTTTGTATTTTGCACATTTTGGAAAATAATTAGATACAAAAAAATGCTATTGCTAATAAAATTTAAAATGCTTAAGAATTGGGTGAAAAAATGAATACTAAATGTATATTTCATATTCTGTCAGTAAGATCATGGTAAATCCATTAACTTAAAGCCAAATCCCACATGACCTGTTGTGTTTGTGCTGCTGTCTTTAGCCTAGCGCTGTGTTAGCTTTAGCCGTTAGTTCGTCCCTTGAGGCGCTCTCTTCGATGCCATCTGTCCGTAGAGTTGATTAATTATCCGTGGGTTCCTGCGCGGCTCCCCGCAGTGAGATGGTCTACGGTTCTGTCCTCCGTCTGTCGCTGCTCAAACCTGCTGATTACCACGTCTTGAGAGGAAAGTGTCAGAGAGGAGGACTTTTCTAACCAGAGAACAAAGAAGAGTGCTAGCATTAGTCATGGCCTCTGCCATACATGACACACTAAAGCTAGTAACGGGTCTCATTAATTTGTTATGTAAGACGCTGTCCCATTGTCATTAAAATGTTGCAACGCTGAATATGAATTGGAGAAGCAGTGTGAGTTGACAAGATCAATTCACTTCATTTATTATAGGTCCTCTTCTTTTAAGCAATAAATAAACCTACACACTATAATGGTGCGTTCACACCGGACAGCGTCTTGGCATCTTTGCTTCCATTTCATAGTTAAGTCAATGTAAACCGGCATCTTGAGCGTTCAAGTGTATTTGCTGCGCGTATTGGCGTCTGAAAACGCTACGTCTTGTGGATTCCATCTTTCACGCGATGGAAGTCGGCGTCAGCCAATGTTGTTCTCCTCTCACATCGAGGGGAAAGGAGGACTATTTACTGAAGTCTTTTAATAACTTTGTAACAAGAGGTCGCTTGTTTGGGGCTTTTTTCAAAGGATTTGAAAATATTTTGTTGACACGGCAAAACAAACACACATGGGACATGATCTGGACTGACAACGTGCTCACATGGAGCTATTAAAATGCTTGTTGCAGTGTTAACCCTGCTGGAGGAGCCAAGGAAGACAGAGACAGCAAAAAGACACTGCCTGGAGGAGGATAAAGTTGTGTGATCGGGAAAGTTCCATTTTTATAAATGCAACAAGCCTCTTCTCTCTCTCTCTCTCCTTCTCTCTCTCTCAAAGTGATCTGTCTACGACCAAAACAAAGTCTGCAAACAAGCAGGAGCTCGAAGAAGCGCTTTGGGGCGTTAAACTGTCTTTTTGTCCACCAAAGGCTTGACGCGCATCTGGGCTTTTGGACGCCTATTTGGGCGTCAGTTTAGTAAATGTTCTTTTCAGACCACGACCATACCAGCTTGCCAAAGCCTGATCCCATCAGATCTCAAGAGCTAAGCAAGTTGGACCTTGAGAGTCCTCTGATGGGCACCTCTAGAGCAGCCACAGTGGGACGAATAAAAGAGAAACTAGTTGTGTCCTAGTAGCTTTATCACTACCCAGTATGGAGTGAATAAATAATGCATATTGTAAAGCGTCTTTGGGTATGGAAAGTGCTTATTATTGAATTATTAGTAAAATGCTCTGCAATTCTTGACTCCAACAGCAAAATGAAATAGAAGTTTGTAAAAATTGCAAAAAGTTGCAAAGCCATTCCAAGGTAGGTGTCAATATTTTTATGATTCAATTTATACAACCAAGTAAGTAATATTTTTATAGCATCGTCCACAGATAAAAATCACAAAGTACAAAGACAGTTGCGCCAAACAAAAAGAAGATTTAGTCATGGAAGGGAGGCTGCTGCTACCAAGAGTGTCAGCCTTCAGTCTTGTAAAGTATACATCCAAAAACACAAAGGACAACGAAGTACATGTGGTCACTCATGAGAGTTTTTTGTTTTGACATACGATTTGTAGAGATCCAGGGATTCAAATCTGAAAAAAAAAAAAAGTCTAAGATGGAAGGAGAAGGCTCATTCACAAATATGACATGTTTGAATGAGATTTTATTTCTAACTTACAGTAATTCAGTCGATCAATACCTTTGTAAATATAATTGACAGTTAATTCATAAATATCAAGTTCGAAAAGAAGAGTCTGGAAATACAGTATGTTGAAAATAACAATAGCTCTAAATTGAGGACATAACGTCAGAAGGACAAAAACATTTTCACTTTTCTCACAAGAAACACAGTTTCATGAGGCTGTAAACTAAATGTAACTAAATGAATGTGTTGTGATGTATTTTTGTGTTTTAAGTAATTCAAGCCTCTTAAAGTTTTGGCTTAATTTAACACTATGTCGCTTGCCAACTTGTGATTTATGAACAGAAAGTAAAGATAATATTTCCTCTGTCTCACACCTGCAGCTCGCACAAGTCCAAATATGATATAAAATATGACTCCCTTCTCTGCCCTGATGATCTGATCAGGTCTGTTTTTATTGCTTTGTGGGATATTGTTCGAGCTGGGCATTAGCTGGCGGCGCCTCCCTCTGGCTGGGCGCGATAAGGCGGGACAGAAGAGGATCTGGATTCAGACTAACGTGATTACAGCCTGGAAATGCTTTAATTTCCACGACACAGACAAAAGGAGAGACCAGGGATGGAGCTGGCTTTACTCAGTTTGCTCGAGTTGTGTGGACCTGACGAGGATTTTGTTTTTCTTTTTCATTAGAGGAAGCATAAAGCCAGTATAATCTTTCTTTCTTCTTTCTTTCTTTCTTTCTCTCTTTCTCTCTTCATCCCTCTATCTCTTCATATCTCTACCTTCTCTTTCTGTCGTCTGTACTTTGGACAAAGCAGAACATTTTTTTTTGGCTCCAGAGTTGGTGCTCGTCTCACAGACCTGTTACAGCCTGACACTTTCTCCTCCGCACACTCTCGTTAGAGGACAACCTGCTCCTGTTTGTCTCCCTCCTCCTCACGTCTCCCTCACAGAGAGAAGAGAGAGAGAAAAGAGAAGGAAGAGAGGGAGAGACAAGGGAGAGAGCGAGAAGAGAGAAGATTTTGGGCCTGTTCAGCTTCCCATGATTGGCAGTGGAGCTAATCTAACCTGGTCCGTACCAGATTGATACTGTACAACTCTGAATTGAGTTCTACAAACGATCAGTCTGTAATGACTGCAGTGAAAGTCATCAGGTAAAAACGGATTGTCATGGCGATATTTGAATTTGACTGGTCAAAGACGAAAAGTTATGCTTTTTCTTAAATTGAGTCGAGAAAAAAGTACAAACATCTTTTCCGTTCAAACATGCACAAATCTCTTCTGTGTGCAGGTTTTCTCTAAAGTCAAAATAGCCTGTTACTTTGTTAAAATCGGTTGAAATATGTTCAGTGGTGCTGCCATGTTTTGGTTCTAATGTTTCTCAACATCACAATGGTGCACTGACCGGTTTGCTACTGAGCTGTGATTGATCCGATTAACCATGGCTGTCACTCCAAAATGGATTCTACAGATTTTGTGATTCTCACAATTTTTGTTAGAATCCATCTGGTAAAGCCAGGTTACCAACCCCCTAAACTCAACACAGTTCAACCAAAACTTTCTGCAGGAAAAGTGTGAGGAAAAGGTGAAAGGAGGGGTGTGATTGGTTTGATAGCAGGTGTTTGTAATCAGCACAGCTTTGAGAGGACAAATCAATGATTGTGTCATATAGACTCTGGAAACAACACTGACCTAGTATATAAGACGCAGCCAGGTTATGACAATTTTGACCTGAAACCTGCTCATTTTCTCAGTTTACAATTTAAAAGCTGATATACCTGAGTTTCATTAAACTCTAACTAAACTATTACAAGATTAAGGTTAAGCAGCAGAGGATGTTGTGATCGTTCACACTGAAGTCTGTGTGTGCAGCTGATCTTGGTCTTTTTCATTAAACAAATGTGAAATCACCTGAGTGAAATTTCTTTTTTTTTTTTTTTTTTTTTTTTTTAGATATTTCATGACAAAGAACCAACCATCTAGACTTATGACATCATCACACTCTACACAGTGAACACAACCTATTAAAGGTAACTGTATGCAAGTGAGGTCAAATCAATTTCAAATCAATTTATTTTTGTATAGCCCAAAATCACAACAACAGTCGTCTCTGAGGACTTCCCAAGATTATGAAAATCAAAATAAAACAATACATATTCCAGGTATTGTTTCAGGTCCAGGTGAATCTGGTCCTTTTGTTTAGTCAAGTGATGTGAGTGTCTGTCCAATAGGCCTCATATAAAGCATATTCTGTCCTTGTAGAACAAACAAAGTTACAGAACTTGTGTTTCTATGTGTCTAGTTGAGCAAAGAGGGCTGCATTATCCACTGTACACAAGAAAAGAAACAGATACAAAAGACAACAAGAGACTACTAGAATACAAGAGGAAAGACTCAAAGCTGAGATGTCCAGAGCACGTCCACAGTGCATTCATGCTGCAGAAGGTCATACTGTTGGCTTTTGAAAGTTTCCCAAGAGCTTATGTGCTGTTTTCTCTGAATGCTGGTGATTTTACATGGCTTTATAAAGTGTGTTTGAGGTCAAAACATACATGTTATTATTTCATAGAGAACACATCGCTCACAAGACGCGTCTCCACTAGGGATGGGACGATTCACTTAAGTCACGATTCGATTCAGTTTTCGATTTTGTAGCCACAATTTCGATTTTGTTTGATTGTGTTAGTTTATCTATATTAACTTTTTTTTTCTTAAGACACAAAATAAACCATAAAACATGACATTTAAAACAAAGCCACTGTTGTTAGAACTTAGAACTAGTGTTTTTTGTCAACATTCAAACAGTAAACAGTCATATTTAGTGTCCATATTTAGAGTCGTTAAACCATCAGTTGTTAACTCAACATAGTAAAACACATTCAGTCAGGTCTGGCACAAGTTCAGGCTTTGTTTCTTCAAACATTGTGACTATTTTTGTATTATTGTGTGTTTTATACAAATACAGTGTGTGTGTGTAAGACAGTGGCTGCATTAAAAAGCTGATCGATTCTGGTCTTACGATTCGATTTCTGCGAACTTCGATCGATTTTCCATATTTTTGATCGATTTTCCATCCCTAGTCTCCACAGAAATGATTGGCAGGTGCAGCGGCTCACAATGTTCAACAGAGAGAAAAAGCTTAAAACCTTCAGTAGTAGAGGAAATACCAAGGCATACCAAAGAGAACCGTACATCTGGACCTTTGATGTCCCGAACCCCTCTCACTTGGATTTCAACCAACTTCTCTCTCTTGGATTGGCCGTCCTCGTGCTGCTAGATGAATCATTTTCCTCTGTCTCCACTGACTTAAAGTTCTAATTACATCAGGATACATGTCAGTCCTGGTCATATCTATGGCCTGCCCGTCCTTGGAAGTGGATTTCGCCTTCACTGTGGTTCTCCTCAAGGCTTCTTTTTCCCCCCAGTTTTTTTCTTGCCAAGGAAGATCTATGGATAAGGGGATGTTCATGAACAATTATACATTTGCATGTTTGTTGTTAGATTCACAAATGAATGCTGCATTGTTTGATTTTCTGAAGATTTTGTTTGTTAAATCAACAATCTAGTGAGATCCTAGGAGATAACTTTTGTTGTGAATGAAAAAAAAACCTTTACAAACATGTCCAAGTGGTCTTTTATTATGTCTACGATTATTAATTATGAAAAAGTTTTCTTCTAGCAAACACATTTGATCTATTGCCTCATTCAATCTCTATCATCTCTTATTTACGTACAGGAAAACTCTTTTTACCACTGAGAGAAGCTTCCATTTGTACAGCAGAGCTCACTTTTGAGTTTACACTTGCAGTGCTTAATGTGGGTGGTTTGGCTGTGTCGTCTCTAGTGCTGATCAGAGTGTGCGGCGTATGCTCCGCCACGTGTTTTTAATTATATTTTCCCAAATGTAGAAGTGTCAAAACCTTTGTCTCCTCATTGTACTTACCTGAAACAACAACATAAGATGCAACACTGTGGTGATTTCAGAGAGCACACTAGAAACAAAGAGAAAACAAGACAAGAGGAACAGATTGTTCTAGGAAATAGTGATGAGGAACAAGACAAGGATATTTACAAAAACTCATTTAAAAGATTCATTTTGTTTATTTTTTTCCTGCTTTTCAAAGGTGGTAAGAATCTTGTTCAGACTGCTGCTCTTCCAGTTTCCGTGGCCTTCAAGCAACACAGAGCAATTAGCTGTTGTGTGTTTATTGTAGAATGTGTTCTTTGGATTTATTTATTTTTTCGTCCCAGTGGAATTCAGCAATACAATATAACACAATAAAGACTACCTTGACTAAATTGTCTGTCTTCACAATAGCACATTACCTTAACTTCCTTAAACAGTTCAGGCCTAAATCTTCTTCACTGGGGGTTTGTCATTACAATGCTTTGGCGTCGTAAAGCAAAGGGATTTTGTGAAAAGGGTAACCAACATTCTCACTCTTAAAAACAGGAGAGAGGAAAAAATGGGACTGAAAAAAAGTTTGATTTTACAATATAGATCCCCTTTAACAATAGGCTCTGACCGAAATGAGGGGCAGCAGCTGTCCCAACATAACTTGATGCATCAGCCATGTCCATGTCACTTTGTGGGTGGACACTTTTTTGCTGTAATCAAATGCTTCCCTCGAACACATCAGTGTAGTCTAGGAAATAGAATGTACAATTTGTTTGTCAGCCACTGTTGCCGTCTTGATTAACGTACAAATTACATGTATATTATTATAAATACTGCATTTTTAAGTCAGTTTGGTAACACACTGCGTCGCTCAAGTTTGTTGATGGTGAGGATGTACTACGGTTGCTGAAAACTGACTACAATTACTACAATATCTGACCAAGTTGCCAGAGAGAAATGAAATTGAGCGAAGGCCAGTGGTACCAGTCTGGCTATATGCTAACATCCCCAAAGCAAATTTTTTTAGTATTAAAGTCTTGAGCTGGAGTGTCCCTTTTTAAAGACGTTGAGGGTGATCAACTTTTATCAGTAACTCTTTCCCTGCCAAGGAAGGAAATGTCTACTGGCGTTTTATGAAATACAACGATAGAGGGCTCTGATACAAATATATGATGCAGTTTCACAGATTCACCAGCAGATGGTGAAATTGGGTGAGCACAATGACCCAGAGGAAGTCACATGACCGGGAAAAACACAACACACTCTCAAGCAAATCTCATACTTTTATCCTAAATACATTATTGTAGTGACTCATATTCTTTCATAAAAAAAAATAAGGGAAACTACAGTGACATGAAGTTTTATTTTTAAAAGTCAATCACTTGATTCTAATGAAAACAAGGAATTTCAAAAGCCTATTAAACAAGAACAGATTCAAGTAGAATAGCAACTTTTCTATGAAATTAAAGTAGACGCGTGTTTTTTTGTTTTTGTTTTTTTGTGGAGCTTTGTGGTCCAAAATGAGGACCGTTCATTGGGGTATATAGTTGCAGCACAGGTGTTATGTTAGGAAAAAAACTTTTCTTTCAGTTTCATGAAGAACGTGAAGCTTTTCATTGAAGTTCTGGTCCTCATGTTGTACTTTGAGTTCTTTATCTAATTCCATCTTAATGTTAGTTCCCGAAGGTTGGCATTATAAATGACATAAACAAAAAATGCTCCCTGGTGTTTCTCCTGCTTTATTTACTACATACGCTGATGTGGCTCCTCCTCTTTAACACTGGCATGTTGTGAAGGGACACACCTCTATAAAAATAATCTTCAATCTAATGAAGTTGACTGTGTTTTAGAGAAATTAGTCCTGTCAGACACTATTCATAAGCATCACATTCAGGAGCTGTACATTTATGTGACTGACCTCAAAGTTAAAAGCCCATTGACTTGTGCTTCTGTTCTCGGTTCTTTTGGCAGCAGCAGTTTTCACATCGCTCACTGCTCAGAGAGAGAGACCTTGGTTTGACTGTGGAACATGTTTTATTAAATGATTTGAAAGCATCACAAGGACAGAGGAAAGCTGCTGAGAGGGACTTTGAAGACACAAAAAGTCTGTATTTAAAGACAAACTGGTGCTCTGCTCTTTATCTGCAAAAGTACATCCAGTAGTGCTTTTAAAGGTTTAATTTATGACACTGTGGATCAATATGGTGTATTTTAGATATTTCAAATCACAATGTTTGCAATCTGCTCTTGAAGATGCTTTTTTAAATAAAGGATATCTTATCTTATCTTATCTTTTTATTACTATTTTATTAAATCCAATGTAACTTCAAAGTCCGATTTGTCATTTTTCTTCCACATTCACATCATGAATGGGACATGATTTATGTATAAATAAAAAAAAAAGCACACACAGAACTCTTGGTATGCACTCTTACAGATACTTTCCTCATCATAAACCACATAAACAAACCAAATTGTTTAATTTTAAGCTTTTTCCCTCAGTCACATGTTTTGCTTACTGTAATTTCTGCCCTATTGAGCGCACCTGAATTATTATAATTTTTTAGTTATTATTTGACCTTTGAGATTCAGAATTGCTTTTGCAGGGGAGCCCTGGGGAAAGGGTCAGGGGAGGCATTAATGGACATGTTTTTAGTTGTAGGAGGAAACCGGAGTACCTGGAGGAAATAGCCAGCAGGGGAGAACATGCAAACTCCACATAGAAAGATCCCGGGCGGCCCGGGAGTCGAACCCAGGACCTTCTTGCTATGAGGCCAGAGCGCTAACTGCTGCGCCACCGTGCGCAGCGGTTAGATTTAAGAGAGAAAAATGATAAAGTACATATATAGGCAGCACTTGTTAATAGTAAGTCTATGAGAATCTATAATTTTGCTGCATTACCGCATAGTGTACTTAGCTTATGCAACGTTTAGGCTGCATTCACAATACAAACTGAACTGGACTCGGCTCCATTGGGAGCCAAAGTTGCAGGATTGTATCTTGGGTAGCACTTTAAAAGACCTCCACGGTACCTACCAGTTAAGTACCATGTCAGTTACTAGTAACTAACAGTGACACTTACTAGTACTTACTCTGGTACTTACTGTGGTACTTACACTGGTACCTAGAGTGGTACTTTGAGTGGTACTTGTACCAGCAGTTACTGGTACATACCACTGGTAGTTACTGTGGTATTTACACTGTACTTACATGGTACCTACAGTGGTACTTGCAACAGCAGTTACTGGTACTACCACTGGTACTTACTGTGGTATTTACACTGGTACTTACACTAGTACCTACAGTGGTACTTGCAACAGTAGTTACTGGTACATACCACTGGTAGTTACTGGTACTTACTGTGGTACATACACTGGTACCTACAGTGGTACTTTGAGTGGTACTTGTACCAGCAGTTACTGGTACATACCACTGGTAGTTACTGTGGTACTTACTGCGGTACTTACACTGGTACCTACAGTGGTACTTGTACCAGCAGTTACTGGTACATACCACTGGTAGTTACTGGTACTTACTGTGGTACTTACACTGGTACCTACAGTGGTACTTTGAGTGGTACTTGTACCAGCAGTTACTGGTACATACCACTGGTAGTTACTGTGGTACTTACTGGCGGTACTTACACTGGTACCTATAGTGGTACTTGTACCAGCAGTTACTGGTACATACCACTGGTACTTACTGTGGTACTTACTGTAGTACTTACACTGGTACTTAAGGTGGTACTTGTGTCAGCAGTGACTGGTACTTACAGTGGTAACTATTAGTACACTTACCACTTTTAATAATTTGTGGCACACACATATGTTTCAGTGGTGGTATAATTGGTACTAAATTAAAAAAGTAGAGCTTATAAATTAAGAATAACAATAAAATGCAAGTGTTAAAAAAGCACCAAGGTCTTTATTTATGCCACAACAATATTGGGTATTGACAAATACCAAAGTAATTATTTGTTTCAGTAAACAAAACAACAGAAAACAATTTACAACAATCTTAGCTTAATTCCAACATTTATTGATAAATACCATGATAAATAATGGTAAATAGTGGTACTACAATGGTACTTATTACAGTAGTTGACAGTCAACTACTAGTAACAACGGGACCTGTTCTAAAGTGACACATACTGGTACTTGAGTGGTACTTACTACAGTAGTTGACAGTAAGTACAAGTAACAACGGGACCTGTTCTAAAGTGACACTTACTGGTACTTCAGTGGTACTTACTACAGTAGTTGACGGTTAAGTACTAGTAACAACGGGACCTGTTCTAAAGTGACACATACTGGTACTTCAGTGGTACTTACTACAGTAGTTGACAGTTAAGTACTAGTAACAACGGGACCTGTTCTAAAGTGACACATACTGGTACTTCAGTGGTACTTACTACAGTAGTTGACTGTCAACTACTGTAGTAAGTACCACTGAAGTTGCCCCACTGTGGCACCAGAGGTTCTTCTGTGATCTCCCATCTGAGTACTGCCGAGGCCCAACCCTGCTTAGCTTCTGAGATCTGACTGGATCAGGCTTTGGCATGCTGGTATGGCTACGACCATACCAGCATGCCAATACTGGTGGTAAAAGTACCACTGTAGGTACCAGTGTAAGTACACAGTAAGTACCAGTTACTACCAGTGGTATGTACCAGTAACTGCTGGTACAAGTACACTCAAAGTACCACTGTAGGTACCAGTGTAAGTACCACAGTAAGTACCAGTAACTACCAGTGGTATGTACTAGTAACTGCTGGTACAAGTACCACTCAAAGTACCACTGTAGGTACCAGTGTAAGTACCACAGTAAGTACCAGTAACTACCAGTGGTATGTACTTGTAACTGCTGGTACAAGTACCACTCAAAGTACCACTGTAGGTACCAGTGTAAGTACCACAGTAACTACCAGTGGTATGTACCAGTAACTGCTGGTACAAGTACCACTCAAAGTACCACTCTAGGTACCAGTGTAAGTACCACAGTAAGTACCAGAGTAAGTACTAGTAAGTGTCACTGTTAGTTACTAGTAACTGACACGGTACTTAACTGGTAGGTACCGTGGAGGTCTTTTAAAGTGCTACCGTATCTTGTTCTGAGGAGTGAATAGAGGAGAGCTGGGCATTTAGTTTGAAATGCCTAGAGTAATAATGGAAATGTAACAAAAAAAAGATTTGTCTATTTGAGTGAAAAAGGCTCTGATACACATTCTTGGCTCATAGCTTAACTAAGTATTGGATTGAATGGGCTGTTTTCCCCCAGAGTAATGTGAGTTATGGCATTATTTTATTTTTTTGTAAATAATGGGTGATCATAAATGAATAAGCCTTCTCTTGTTACTTTCACATGTTTCTGCGTAGTATTTGTCCATTATTGATCTCACACGAGTTTATTTTGAGTCTTACGTGCATCTCAGCATCGTTTAAGTCGGTGTTCACTTTCTACAACTGAACCTCTCCAGTGCACAATTCAACCGAGCCAAAACTAACCTCTCCAACCAGACAACATTTTTGGGCCAGATCAGAATTTGTTTGGGGATTCACAGTTATGCAATCAAGCTGGACTATCCAGAATATTTAGAAGCTTAATCACTTTCTGAACTCATGACCTGCTCCTGACCAGGTTAAGTTCCCAAATAAGTTAAGAAGATGAGACAGAAAGAGGGCAGCAGAAAAAATAAGAAATGGGCCAGTCAACCACAGTTTTATTCTTTTAGCCTATATTGCGATGCACACAACTTATAGAGGAGCGAAGAGATGTTGGAAGTACAATACTACTGTTTAGTCATTCTGAATGATATAATAAATAAACATTTTATAGTAAAAAAATTGCTGAACTTGTGCACATTCGGCAGTTTGTCTTTACACACTTGACACGTACAAAAAGCACTTGTCTGTTTGCAGTCCGATTGTTCTAAACCATTAAAATCCCCAGTGACTAATTAAGTACTCAAATCAGATGTTCTTTTGGTGAACTGTCTGTGACTGTCTGTTTAAAAAGAACTTCTAAACTCATTGTGGTGAATTGAATGACAAGAAAAATGACAAGTAAAAAAACAGGAAAACATTACAAACTTATGTTTGTTTTGCATATACAAATCATGTATAGAACCTTCATTTGACTCACTTATATTTCTTTTCGGTTATAGTTGTTGTAAAAGTAAAAAAATGCAGGTGTTTTCATAGCCAGCAGGCAGAAAAAGCGTCGAGGGAGAGAAATACCGATGCTGGAGTAATATAAGAGAGGTAAAATGCTGAGCAGGAGTTATACTTGTGGTAAATGTGGTTGTGTTTGTGGTGAGGACACATAACCGCGAGCTGTACAGAGCTGAACTATGCATACACGTATAGATTTATCTGCAAAAACTCTAATGAAAACTTATGCGAGGATGCTATAAAAGTAAGATTGAAAAGGTGAGATGGATTCAACATGGATCTACTATTTTAAAAGTGTAAACTGAATTATTTCCCCTTGTTTTGCTTTCCCGATGCATTCTGAGCCTGTTCATTATCCTCCACCATGATGCTACATTCCTGTTGTTCTCCAACCTCTGATCTTCCAAGTCCAGATTTGTAAATTCCCATTAGAACATCCTACTCCTTCAGACTTCAACAGCATCATTACTGCAGTGTAGGGAAAGTAACTAGTTACAAAAAAGTCATTAGTCACAATGGCTGCCCACACACTACACGACGACTTTTAGTCAATTTTCTCTTGTAATTTTCAGTCACACGGAGACCTTGTCCACAAAAGACAAAACGAGGATAGTTTTAAAAACAATCTGCGTAAACATAGAGCTGCCTTAATTTTTGTGAGCATCCACATGAATCAATAAACCAGCCTGAAGTCGATGTAATGCCTGTAACTGACCAGAATGTGGCGCTGTGACACTGACACAGACAGGAAGTAGAAATGACACTGTGCATTAAAAAAAAAAGTTTAGCATAAACATAAACTTTATTGATAAATGGAGTTGACTTACTTGACAAAAGTGCAATAACAAGCATTTTCGCAAAGCATGTCAGACCAAAAGTATCAGCACAGGCCAATATAAATGGAACACTATTTTTGAGCAAATCAGCTGGAACAAATAACAAATCAAATCTCTAAATATTGTATTTTAAACAAAACTAAAGAAGTGTCGTTCAAAATAATGCATAATATTTATCCCGCAAATGCCTACTTAAAAAGATTCAATGCAGAGATCGATATTAAATGCACTTTTTGTAAAACAAATAATGAATCAATTACCCATATTTTTTATGTCTGCATGTGCTCTTTTTTTGGAAGAATATGGAAATTAACATCAACAAAAAATTGCTAAATCAAACTATACAACTTGGAAAAAAAGATATTCTTTTACTTTTTTCTCAACGAACCACAGACACCAAATATATTGTTAATCTACTCATATTACTTGGCAGACATTACATCTACAAATGTAAATGGAGCAATAAAACCCCAAATTTATTTGAATTCAATATGGAACTTTCACATTACCAAAACTCATTACTTGGCAGCAAAAATAAAAAAGCAATCAAAACACTCAACCTACTGAATAATTTAAACCTGAAAAATTTATTATAATCATCTCGACTATCTCAATTTTGTGACCTATTGTAACATACTCCCCCAATTTTTTGTTGTTTTTTATTTTTATTTTTTTTTTCTTTGTCCTTGTGTTCTTGCTATTTGTATATTTATTTATTCATTCGTTGTCTTATATGTATTGTCCTTGTTTATTGTTGTCTTAAGGTTATGACTTTGTAATGATTCTCTTGTTTCTATGAAAAAAAAAAAAAAAAAAAAAGGAGGTTAGCGTTTGGTCACTACATTGTGCCTTTTCTGTCATTTCTATTTTTTTTTTTTTTTTTTCTATTCAAACTATGCATCTGTATGTCGCTGTCTTAGCCTTTAAAGGGGAACTGTATAATTTTTAACAAAAAATACAATTGAATAAAATAATGTTTTGTCATTTAGATGAATTTGTTGCACAAAATAAATAATAAAACTGAAAAAAAAAACAACCAAAAAAAAAAAAAAACATAAACTTAGCGGGCAACTCTTTTAATCTTCCAAACATTCTGAATGAATAACATTAATCTAACAGAAGACACACAGAATGGATTTATGCTTCAGAATCTTCTATTTTGACAACGTTTCAATACGGATTTAATGGAGATTGTAAGGGATTTATTTTAGTTTTTTTATGTCTTCTGTGGTTAATGATGAAATGAGACACAGATTTTCAGAGTGAACATCATATAAAGGTCAGTACATTCTGCAGATGAGACGTGACTCAATGATGTCATCAGGAAAAAAAAAAATGGATACAGTGTAACTGTGGAGACGCTAATCCAGAGTTTTGAATCTCTTCACCCTGAGACATGGCTTCAATAATGTTTGTTTTCAGTGTCCTAAAACTGCTGCTTCGTGTGAACGATGTGTGGTTTAGGACAAATATTTGTGCTTAAACGCCTGAGCTTGGCTTCGTGTGGACAGGCCCTGAAGCTAGTCGCAATTGTGTCTCTTGTAACATTTGGAGGTGTTAGCAACTCAACTCGCGTTCCAATCATGTAGTGTGGAAGTGGAAAACCTGATTTTTGCCGTGCTCCAGTGAGATGTGTTCATGACGCTCCTCCGGGCATACATAGAGCCCAACGGCCAATGAAAAGAGCAGAGGAGACACTGAAAACTGCATCTTAGATTAAACTCTTTATTTACATTGTTTCAGCGGAGAAAATGTGCAAAAACAATGGCTATGGTGAGACAAATAGTGACATTTCTCTCCAAATATCAAATGTATATTGTTAAAAATACACCTACTTACGTTTTTACAGCTATAATGACCAAAGCAGAAGTGCCCTCACCCTATTCTCTCCCTTTTGCTGACCTCCTCCTCACTCCAAACAACACAGGTTTTCTTTTGATAAAACCCGTAACAGTAATGCCACTTTAAATGTCTATTTGAGAACTCCCAGTGTTTAGAAAGCAGTGACATTCACTAATCGAAGTCACTTGCCGAATTGGAGTCAATCATGTTAGTTAGCTTGACGATATTTTCATTGTTTAAACTGCCAGAAACGGTTAAACATTATTTGTCAGTTGTAACCTTAGATTGTTAAGAAAGTTTATGTTTGTGAAAGTCACGTAAAATAAAGTTTATGTTTGTGAAAGTCACTTAAAATCTTGTACTTTCTACACTCATAAAAAACATTCAATTTAACACTAACTTTGGTGACCTCGAAATTTCACTGCTCTGTTTGCTTAAGTTTATTAACAGATAATATTGTGTTTTCACAAATGTTAGTTTCATACGTAACCTAAAAGCAAATGTTAAATATCGCATATTCTATGTTGTTTGTCCTTGTAGGTGTTGCCATAGCCAAACACTAGAAGCTTACAGTCAACTTTTGACTACAATTCGGCACTGACTCCGATTGGGGAGTGACATGCAGCATAACAACAACACAGCATGTTAAGGCTAGCAACAGCATAATTAGATGTATTTACAATACTGTATTTTTGTGCTGGAGTGAATGTAATTACATTATTTAGGCTATTTTACTACCCTTTTAATTTTTTAGTGGTGATGAGTTGCAGAAACTCAAAAAATGTGGCAGTGACAAAGTTGAAAAACACTGAGTTGCATGTTTTCTCTATGAAGTCAGGTCCCTGTCACATTCACACTCAGCTCTCCCAGTACCACAGAGGTACAGAGCACAGATGTACACAAGCATGTGCAGATGTAGTGTTGGAAGCTCTGCTCTCATTGATCACGTCCTGCTCCGCTCTGTGACAGCTCACACATGGACACACAGACTTTGGCCCTGATTTTTCGCATCTGCTCTGGAAAAGCTCCTGAAAGTGCCTCTGTCTACTTTTTGTGTTTGGACAAGGCTAACCACTCTGCTACTGTCGCAGGAGACATGCACACTCCTCATCAAGAGTCTAAAATATTGAAGCTAAAATGTCACATATTCCTCTATTCTCAATCTTTGTTGCATGAATGGGCAAAAGGAACCATCTTTCTTTTCCAACGCAGAATAACCAACCCGCCTGAGCCAAAGTTTTCTGTTCTAAGCTTAACACTGAGTGTGAAAAACATTGCACAATCTATAAAGAGAACGCTTAAAAAACTTACTGTAAGTAAATTAACCTTGTGAATCTCCTAATGAGACATCTGAAGGCCCCTAAAAGCCATGCTTGGCTCATGTTTGTAGACGACCCAAAAACCTAACAAATGATCAAAAGCCCTGACCACCCTCTTTTAAGGAGTTTGATCTTCTCGCTTCTGGCTGAGGCTGAGAATGCCCCGGATCAGAACTCAGTGGGCCAGAGCATCTTTCATTTCTGAAGCTATGATAAAATTGAATGCTTTGTTACAGGTCATATACAGCAAAGGCCAAAGCTGTGATATAGTTCATTAAGATAATATCTTATTGTGTTGATGTTTATTGTATGTTTGCTGACAATACTGCAGCAAATAATTTTTGTGACTATAATAAACTTGAAGTCCCACTTGTGAATCTGTGTGAGTCTGTCCAGTTTGAAGCCACACTCATTGTCAATCACTTTACCTTGAAGTTGTACAAACAGAGCCAAGAGATCTAAAAAAAAAAAAAAATCTGGATCACAGACAGTTTCTCTGTACTCAAACTTTCTGGCAGTTTGTGTCTCTTTTGTCTCAAAGTCTGAGCACTGGAGGGAACAAGAGCTGCTCACACATACAGCTCAATGCAGCTCATCCAGGATGGACATCAATCCTCACTGTCTCCCAGCATCTCATGAACCAGGAGTGGTCAAAGTAACACCATGAGCTCATGTGACAGAACTGACTCCATGGAGAGTGCTCTGCTGTGACAGAAGCCATGGAGAATGCTTCACTTCTGCAACATCCTCCAGCATTAGCATTTTGTAGATGGGTCAAGGATGGTCTGGGAGGCATTTCTTTCCATGAACGGCCTCACAGCCCTTCAAAGGAAGAAGTAGCCCTGGGCTCTTCTGATGGATAATAATGCTGGGCATTTGCTCAAGGCATCAATATTAGACTGGCCTGGATTTCTCTACATGCAGATACTGGGCGTGATCCTGCAGATGCCAGAACACTCAAGATGTGCATTTGTGACATGTTATAAGGTAAGGTATGTTTATTAAGGCTCCCAGACATATACATGAGCTCTTCCAATCGTATCTGTGCAGTGTTAATATTTGTATTTTGTTTTTCTGATTTACTTATCGTCCCATTTTTACATCTGACTAAGTGCACTTTATGATTGTTTCTGATGGAGTTGTCTTTCTGCTCACACATCTAACACACTGCTTAAACCTTTGCCTTGCTTCCTTGTGTCGTCACTATAAAAACGATCATAAATCTGACTCTGGCTAATCAATATCTGTCAGAAAGTGAGAAATGTCCTCCGCCGCAGCTGTGTTTTTACCGTGTGAGGGTCGAGTCAGGGCGAATCAGAGCGGCGAGGGCAGAAACACGTCAAACTTAGGTGATGTCATTTGTGCTCAGTCTTTTAAATGTCTCTGTCAGGCAGAAGAAGAGGGTCAGAGGTTAAAGGTCAGAGAGAGCTGACAGCTTTTAGAGACAGAGAGAGGGAGGAAAGAGACAGCAGAATTTAAAGGGAGGTAAAAAGATTGTTCGTAAGTGGATAAAAAGACAGAACAGAACTATATGTGGTCTGGAGATGTAGATACAGTCAGTCTATGTCTGCTTAATGCTAACATAAGAACAAGAGAAAAAAAACAGAATTAGATATGGCAATGTCTGCAAAGACTGCTCTGTTCTTGCTTCTTATGTCAGAGCATTGTGGACATACATAATGGAAATTAAGTTCACTGTGCCTGCATTCTGATTTCTTTTATTATATTGCTGGGTCAGTTTAGCTAAAAGTTGATACAACTTCACTTGGACTGGATCAAGTTTATCAATGTCTGACCTTTTTTAAAACAAGTTGTAGATGTATTTATTTTGTAAGAGTTATTAATAAAAAAATAAATGAATAAATGTTCAGGAAACTTGATGAGTTTGACATTAATACTGCACATATACTGAAATCCGCATGCTACACAAACCATAATAAAAAAGGGAAAAGATTTCAGTTTCTCCTCAAAGTAGAGCAGTTTGTTCACCTTATTCTACTCCGCTTGTTCACTCTTTTCTTGTCAGCACACTTCCTGTTCAGCTCTGTTGAAGTAGCTAAGTAGCTGTTTTGGCAGTGGAAAATAAGGTGAATACGGTCTCATCAATATGCTCTTTCCTGTGGCTACTTTAGTCTGGTGGCCTTGCAAACCTGTCGCATCTTTTCTTTTACATCACACATGCCTCAACACTGTAACGGCCACTTTTAATGGACAAGGGCAGCGCACAGGCCATGTGCTCTATGTCTGATCGTGTAAATTAAGTTTTGACAGTGAATGAATTGCAGGACATAGCTGCGATTTACATGACATAGGATTTGAGGTCACCCTACTTCGGTAATCACTGCTTCAGACCAATCATATTTAACACAAATGATAGAGAGTTCAAATTAATCTTTCTATGTCAGAATTAGAGTAAATATGAAAAAGGTAAAATCCTTCAGACTCTTGTTCAGTCCCAGTAAAGTTTGGTGTGTCTCGGAACCAATTTAGTGGCTGAGCTTATGTGAATGTGGAAGAAAATTACTTTATATTGTCCCATAAAACTCTCTTGACACAAGTGGCCTAAATGAAATAATAAAACATGTTTCAAAGGCAATTTCTGTGAATGTACAGTTCATTCCTGTGTCATCTTTGTGTTTGTACAAAAGCCTTGTTTCCTCACTCTGCAGTAAATAAAATATTGATGTAAAGACGAAGTGCACACCTGCCTCAAGCCCAAATTTGTCCTGATAAAAGAGCTTTTCTTAGCGATACAATCCTGCAGGTAAGTGTGAATAATTCATCTGCAGCAGCTCGTTCTGTACCAAAGCATGAATCCAATAGTACTTTTGGCCCTCGAAGCCACAAACATGTGCACAATCCAAGAGAAAGATTAAAAGTGCAAACACTGGAGCAAAGCATATTTAAAGGCACAATTACACCTCTCACTGTTTGGAGTCTGCATCAAGGTGTTTATACGTTATATGTTATATCTATTAAGAGCCATTTCCTCATCACAATCAAACCAGGAGTTGTGTCTTGCTAAGCTACTTCTACACTTCAGCATATCAACAGCCCATTAGAAATTGCTGTTGTCTTTGACTGTCAACTTACTGTTGCTTTCAGAGCATACATTAGTCACCAAATGAGTCAAATCTACTAATCAAAGCAAGCTTTAATCCAGAGTTGTTTAAATATATTTACCAATGGGCAACTACCATTTAAGAAAAATCAACCAAACCAAAACAAATGCAAAACAAATGCAGTGTAATCAACAACTAGAGTTGAAACAGAGCAGCAGTCTGTTGAAACAGAGCAGTAGTCTGACAAAGACCACGTTTGCAAACCAAGACTAAACTTAGGTTGTGTCCAGATGTGTGTCCTAGCTACTGTATAGTATACTATCTAGTGGTCATACAAATTTTGTAGTCGTGTCCGAGTGTCCAGAGGGTCAAAAAGTAGAGCATTCAAAATTTTGCACAATGTATCTGAAAAGTAGTGAGCACTGATGGTCACTGGAAAGGTCACTATAGACCACAATTCATTGTGAATATCAGAAAAACAAATAAATGTTCATTTATTAACTTTTTACGACTGTCTTTTCAATCAAACAGGAAAGTAGTGTCCCTTAATCCAGAGGTTCTGAAACTTTTTAAAGTCAGGGACCCCCTATTGATTCAAAATGTTTCCACGGACCCCCTATTGTTTTCCGCAAACTTTGAATAAAATGATAGTTTTTTCTGGTGTACTTGTTTCTATCCAAAACATTAGTTATGTATCATAATAAATTGTAAAGTTGAAGAAATTCCCCATGTTTTAAAAAGATTTGGAGGACGCCCTACACATGGCTCAAGGACCCCCACTGAACAGGGCAAGACTACGTAGTGATTGAGTGGTTAGGGATGTTTGGACACAGCATTAGCCTACATTTAGATTACATCAGAGGTAAACCTCATCTTAACTGAACCATTGAAGTTGCAAAACAAAATCTGGATCAAATGATGTATAGTAGGCTATTGAATAAGAGCTAACATAGTGCTCTAATATAGAACCACACTGCCTATCGAGTCCAATGATCCAGTTCATGGCCAATTTTTTTCATGGTGGGACAAATCTTACTGCTTAGTGGGGCATTTTTGGCCCCCGGGCTGCCATTTATAAAGCCCTGCTTTAATCAGTGACACTTTTATTTTGTGTGTAGCAAATAGTACTTTACAAAATCAATTTACAGAAAGCTACAAACATGATGCACATATGAAAACATATGTTTAATGTTCTAATAGTCTGACCCATTTATTTTAGGATTTGACATAATAATGAAATACCATGAATTCAATAATAAAAAAAATAAATAAATATTGAAACTCCAAGCACCTAAACATATTTATTTTTGTAACTTCAGACCTAAACTTGATTGGATTTGTTCCTTTTTTGTGTTTGTCCTTGTTAAAATAAGGACAGAATCACTTAATAAAATAGGTGTTGGTGTGTAGTGGCTCTTGAAATTGGAAATGCATTTTGAATGGTGCATGTTTTTTTAATTTATATATATAATAATGATGATACTTAAAACATGTCGACTGGAAAAAAAAGAAAACTCATAACTGGATATTCGAGCAGAGAAACATCAAGGTCACTGAATTTAGTGTGTAAGTTTCTCTTTTGTGAAAGTAGCAGATTTCATGTATTTTTTATCAAAATGAACGTTATGAAACTTTTGGTGAGTTTGTGTACAAATTGTGCTATTCAAATAAAGTAATTGAAATTGATTTATTAAGCAAGCAAAGCACAGTATGGAGAACATTTAGAACTGTTTCTAAATCATAAAAAAATAAATAAAGTATGACATGTCTCCAAAAAAGACAATACAAGACAAAATGCTTTATGTCCAATTTCATGTAGATAGTCTGACATAAAAATAAGTAAAGTATGTAAAAACAAGTAAATGGCTGACTTCTTATCTAGAAAAAACAACAGCCGTCCTGAGGATAAACTGTGTGACCCAGTGCGTCTATCTCTGGTGTAGTGAATGAAAATGATTGGGTGTTTGGCTCTGACTCACCACATTCTGTTTTATGTATTTGATGCGTCAAACGTCAGCAGTATTTACAGAAAGTGCTTAAACAGCTGTTCTATTCTGGTCTCACACGTGAACCATTAGCCTCTGGAGTTTCCTCTGACTCTCTGCTCCGTCTGAAGGAGCTCAGTCAAAGTAAGTGTAGGTCGCTCGGATCTATGACCTCTGCGTGTTTAAAGTTTGATTCTGCAGCAAAGTAAAGGCCTTTGGAGAGACTATGAGAGAGAGAAAAAGGTATGCATGTTTGATGAAGAGCGGAGAAAGAGCTAAACTCACTCAAAAAGAAACTCAAAAGTATTAATCTTAAAACATGACTAAAGTGGAATAAATGCATACATTTTAAATAAACAAAAGAATATGCATAATGCTCCTCTAAGGTGACTGTTGTTATACTAAGCACATATTCTCTATTTCATATAATTGGAGTCTTGACCAGATTGGAGCTCTCCCTGCTTTCTTAAAATTAGGATGCAGTGAGAAACATATGCTACCTTAAATGTCATTCATGCACAGTGCTGTTTCGCCAGGGAGACCACAAGACTAAGGCCCTCCAATAATACAGAGCGAGGGTGTCAAACACATGGGGCCCGGGGGGCAAACAAGACCCCTGAGATGATTTCATGCAGCCCCCTGGATGATTTCTGATTATTATTTATAATGGCCCTCTGCTTGTAACAATTGGAGCTACAGGTCCCATAATACACTGGAGTCTAGCTTTGTCCTGCATGAAGTGCAGAGGAGCCACACAGGCCAGAATGGAAAAATCGACTATGGGAGTAAACCTCAAAAAAGCATTGGAATGCAGTAATACAATTTGTTCAAAAATGTTCCTGGAAGGACATTAAAATACAATTAAAATTAATGTAATGTAATTCAATCTAAATATGGACACAATTGTCAAGTTTGAATATATCATTGGTAGTTTTGAATGCAGCCCTTGACCAACTCTCACTTCAGTTCAGCCCCATGATCCAGTTTGACTTTGATAATCCCTCTATACCCCTGGTAAAGAGGATTTTTTTTTTTTTTTTAATCAACCCGGGTGATGCGGGCGCACCCGGTGCAGAACGAACTGCTGCTAATTGACCAAGCTGTAGCAACAACTCGTGCCAGCACTGTTATCGGCTATTTAAAAGAGTTTATCACTGTGCAAAAACAAAAGGTATGCTGCTACTTCAACATTCGTGAATGAAATTTGACACCACGATCCATACTCATTACATTCAGGTGAGTGACAAAAACGCTGAAAAACGCTGTCTCAAGCTTCAGGAGCCAGGCAGCTGTCATACCGGTTCATACCTGATCAAAACAGCTAGCTGTCATCCTGTTTTGTTGTTTTAATCAAACAAGTTTCCTCAACAAACTAGATGAACAGCGTCTCTTTCTTCATGGAGCATGCGCAGTAGAGTGGAAAGTGACGCCGACCGATAATCCCTCTAAAAAACTGCACACAGAAGACTGCTCTCAGAAATATATTTTTAACTACAATTTTGGTTCAGATCGGGATTCATTTTGTTGGATAGTCTGGTTTGATTGGTCATTGTGAATGTGCTAACAAACTGATCCAGGAACAAATTTCAAAATCTGGTCTGGTGTACAAGTGGAGTGGTCAATTTTTATTTTTTTTATTATTAGTATTAAGGACAAAAACAGGAAGTGACAAAACAAACATTGGACCCTGATTATTCGGAACACAAATGACACACAAGTAACAGGAAAAGGTCTGAGGATGATTAAATTATAACTACTGTAGTTTTCGCACTATTGAGCGCACCTGAATATAAACTGCATCAACTAGATATAAATAAGAAAAATGACAAAGGACATAAATAAGCCGCACTTGTAAGTCTATGAGGATCAATCATTTTGCTGCATTGTCGTATAAACCACAGAGTTCAAAGCTTGTGAAAAAAGGGCTTATAGTCCAGAAAGTACGGTAATTATGATAACATGAACATACATCATTGCACTGATTATTTCCCAGGTGTGAGAGAGTAAAAACAATCCGCAAGACCAACGTGTCCTCATGGAATTCGTGTAAATAGCACGACATAACAAACTGTGTGTCATGACGACGCTCTCTGCCTGTTTTGGCCTACAATTACACGCCCGTTTTTTCTGGCCTGGTCTGGACACGCAATTTGGTTGACGACAAACGAGAGTTTTTTTGAGGGGTTAACAGCTAAGTTTAAGTCTTAAGTTGCAAAAATGGGTAAGTTTAGGTCTGAGGATTGGAGTTGGTTAAGTTAAGGATTAGGATTGTGTTTGTCTTCATAAATAATAAAAGCACGTCTTAACATTCACCACTGAAATGAACTAGGACAGAAACGCGTGAAATACACACACACAAAAATAGAAATGGCGTTGGTATTGACACGCTTATCTGTGAGAACAGGCTATAGTTCTTTGACTTGGGGCTTTCTATGACTTTAGCCTTGGACATCTAACATCATTGTTTCAGTTTGTGGCTCTATATATTTAAGTGTAAATAACACATTACTGTGGTGTGGTTATGTTCCATCTTTTTTTTTTTTTTAAATATATACACATATACTGCATTATGCATATACATGCACCACTTGAACATGAATATCTGAAGTGAAAATATCTTATAGACCTTCTTCATAATATTGGCCTACATGGCCACTTCAACTTCTATTCATCCTCACATTATGTGACAGGTCACAGATCTAGCTTTATAAACAGGTGTCTTGTAAACATCTCGTGTCTGAAGAAGGGCTTGACCTGAAACGTTACAAGTGGTGTCAATGAAATAAAACATCAAGATGTGATTATCAAACTATGTGGGAGTTTTCTATGTTTGTTTCAAGATTTACAAAAAACAAAACAAAAACAAAGGGTTTCTAAGGGTTGTCGAAGTTTTATTCTGACAATGGAATTGTATTTTGCTGACACAAATACAATTTGTGAGACTTTTTAAAAACTTTTTTTCTTTTTTTTTTTTTTATTATTTTTAATATTAATTTAATAATCTTCTCAAAACAATTAAAATCTTGTATTCTAATTGTCTAATGCGTTTATTATATATATATATATATATATATTATATATATATATATATATATATATTATATATATATATATATATATATATATATATATATATATATATATATATATATATATATATATATATTAATCTATTTAAGCAGCCTGAAGAGAAAACAATCATACTTTTCAAAACAGTCTTTGCATAAAATATGGATTACTACAAGCACAAAAAGTAAAAACCAGTGGTTTTCAGAGAAAGGCTTCTGTCATGTACAATAGCTTCTAATCAGAGGATAATATGTTTTCCTTGTCTTTATCAATAATGTTATTATGTATAGAACAATATAATAAAATACATTTCACACGAACATCATCTTTTTAATGACACAAGAAGGTGGAGAACATTTTTCTTCTCACTTTCAACGTGTCAGCTCCTCTATGACTCAAACCTGTGACTGTACATTAGTTTTGCGCTGCTGTCAGAGTGGTAAGTTTTAGCGCTCACACCGGCACCATTAGCGTCCTCGTCTGCTCTCCAAAGCTCAATAAAACGTGTCACTTCCACACTCGCCGCCGCCGCGCTGTTGTTCTCTCGCCGGCCCGCACAGAACGATAACGCCGACGCGATCGAGCTCGTAAATAACCCGCGGAGGAGAGAGGAGGGAAGCAGATGATGAATGACCCACAGGAGGAATAGGAAACGGCGAGGAGGAGGAGTGGTGCATGATGGGAAGCACAAAGTAAAGAGAGCAGGTTAGCCAAACGTTAGCGGCGGTTATGATTTACCGTCCGCCCAGCGCTCGCGAGATGCCAAAGTGACGAAGAGAGAACAAAAGAGGAATGACAGCAGCGTGAGATGAAGCGAGCTCAGGAGAAACCGGGAGTTTAAAGGGACAATATCACACTGTCTGTTTGAAGTGTCGAAAAAGGATTTGGAAGCAGGGATAATGAAATGAAAGACAAGACACTACAAGTGAATAGGCTGCGGTCACAGTTGTAGAATGAAGTGCAAAGAATGGATTTAAAAGAGGGCTGAGAAATGAAGGCCAGACACTTAAAGGTGCACTGTGTAACTTTCTGGAGGTGAAAAGTCAACTACACAATTTTCTAGAATTAGAAAGTTAAAACCAGATTATTGTTAAAAAAAAAAACAAAAAAAAAACATCAACAACAAAAACACACTTTTCTTTAGAAACAAACCTGTCCAAATGTAAAGCCTGTTCAAAGTAAATACACACATTTTTTTAAATAGTTTTTTTTAGTATAACAAAGACAAACATTTCTGGCCAAAAAAGTTACACTGTGCACCTTTAAGTTGAGACATTCCCGAAGAAGAATGTGATGATGTTATGAGGCCAATTGGTGGACAATAGCTGTTTTTTTCCTGTTAATAACACTTTCATTCATTTTTCTGAACATTTGAACAACAGATACTCTGCAATTAAGAAAGTGTTCTTCTGAGCAGATATTATGTTACATCATTGTTCCAGAATGTTTTGTGTTGAAGACAAATAAGCAAATAGAACAGTACATTTTTTTATTAGCTTGGATTTTATTTTAGGCCTGCAGCAAGTCCCAATCCTAAAATATCAAGTTTGTAATGTCCTGTTGACCCTACATTGTCCTTTTAAAGTGTAATTTTGGAGAGGTTTCTTGAGTGACTCCCAAATACTGGTGATTTCTATTTGTGACAAGACCTATTCACTTTTGTATTACACCAGCAACAACAACTAGATTAATTTGAGATTCAAGCATCTGTGTTTGTTTTGAGAATGTTGGGACGTCTGCAAATGTCCATGTGCAACTGCCTGCCATAGAAACCCAGTCATAACTACAAGATGCATATAAAATACTGAACTCTGCATAAATAGGCACTTAAATTACCACTAAAGTCCCTGAGATATGTATTGTCAATTTTACATTTAACTAACACAATGTGACCGATGCAGGCTATACTGTATGTACTGTATTTCTTACCTGAACTACCAAGTTCCACACGTCTCCAGTTTCGATAAATCCACAGTTTCTGACTTTTGTGTAAGCAGCTCCACCTCGCAGACATCAGTTCTGCCACTCTGGCGGAAAAGCATCGCCCATGAATGGGATATAAAGCGGTATATGTCCCTTGCTAATCCTATCCCATCCTAATTTTGAAGGTGTATTCAAGAGCTGGAGTTCAGACAAGTATTTTGACGTAAACGCCCATTCTTGCCTGAGGCAACATAAATACCTCTGGATCCCAAAGGCTTACCCACAGTCACATGAAAATGAATGCCTGCCTAATAATGTAGTTGATGGGGTTTGTATCAGCCACATACCTCCTGAATATTCATATTTTGTGATTGTTAATGGCAAATGCTGAGGGTGTAGGTCTAGAATGAGCTGACTGTTTGTACTTGGACAAAACCGAGTCTTTACAGTAATAAACACTTTGTCTACAAATTAAGTATCTGCACAGCACAAGTCCTAATCTTGACATAGCTTCTTTTGCCAAAGTGTATTTTTTATTTTTTTAGAGCAAAATGGCTGCCACCACTGCAGACGTGACATAGGTTCTGAAGCTCCTTGCTTTATTATCACAAACCCTCTAGAGGGATTGTGATCATTATTGCGTGAAAATGTTATATCTCGCTCATGTCAAATGTGAGGCTAATGAAAAACATATTACATTTAATTTTACATTTATTTGATTAAACTGAAGCACACGTTTCACACTGAGAGAGTTAAATTTGCACCTGTAGAGACTTAAACTCCTCTTTTCTGTCACTCTCGTCTGTTAAACTCCTCTTTGCCTCCATAAATCAGTGCTGTCGTGTTTTTTGTTCAGTATCTCTCCTGCACAGCTGCTCATCCCTCTCTCTCTTTCTCTCTCTCTAATCTCGTCTTTATTCTGTTCCTTCTTTGTCCTGCGCACACAGACTTTAGGACTAACTTTGCCTCTGTCCTGCACTTTCTTATTCTAGTTTTCTCCTTTTCTCTCCGAGTTCCTATGTCAGTACAAGGTGTGACTCTGAGAAAACTGCGATTCACAACAGTTTGAAAAATACAACAAAGACCTGTGATTTGGTAAAGTAAAGGTGTTCTTTCTGGTCTGAAATAAGTGGAAGAGTTTGCACAGTGGACTTTGATTTCCGACCAGGAGAATACATCCTCTATCCCACATATTTACAGCTCCAAAAGGTTGTTAAGTTGGAAATTGTTTTCTTTGTATTTTGAGTATCAGAACTGCATTCATCCTGGGCTGATGAATGTGCACACAGATGAATGTGCAGCAGTCTGATTTGAGTTCTACTTACACGTCCACCCCACTCACTGAAACTATATCAAAAAGGATAGACCATTATGGCAATATTTGAAGCTGATTGGCCGACGCATCACAACAGTGAAACAAGAAGAGAAATCAAACTCTTGTTAAGGGTACCACAACCAATTTATAATTTAGTCAAATTTGGAGATTTTTTTTGTTCTCTTAGGACTTGAAGAGCACCAGTCCCATGCTGAATGAGTTAATAAAGTGATGTGTGACAGCTGCTGCGTGTAGCTTAATGTTGCAAAGACAAAGTAAATGGTGGTGACCTTCCTCTACCAGGGCAAGCTAGCCACAGTAGCCACTGCAATTATCCACAGCAGTAAGATGGTGTGCACTGTCTCGCTGCTGTGCTTGAACATTGTATTGTAAAGTGGCTGTTTCACGTGTTGAACTTCTGAATTTTGTTGCATCATACGAGGCACTGTTGATTGGGACAGCGTGACTCAAATCATGCCCTTTTCTCTCAGCCTTACCGGCGTTCCTGTGCAGGGTACCTACTCTATTTCAAACAGAAAGCAAATTTGGAGAAAAAAAAAATAAGAACATTGCAAGAAAATTGCAGCCTAGTGCTGTTGAGAAGAGCCACCTAGATCAAAATGGATAATAAGCCTATAGTAATAAAAGGCTTATATTGCTGAGAAGTGACCATAAAACATCTAAAATTCACTGGAATGCAGCAAATTGCAGTTTTCTTGATGTCTCCGAACCTGTTTAATCTGTACATGGATGAGCTGTCCATAAACTGAACAACTGTAAAACAGATTGTGTGATTGCAACACTCTGATAAATCTGGAGGGAGCCATCTTATTGCAATAGGCTTAGTCAGGACTCCCTTAGCCGTAGGATTGTTCCTAATGGTAAATGGTCTCTATTTATATAGCACTTTTCCACCTTACAAGGCACTCAAAGCGCTTTACAGTCAGGGATCCACTCACCCGGTGTACGCAGACACCCCTAATGTACATGTTTCGGTTGGCCAGAAAGGCTTGGGCAGCACATGAATCAAAGCGGCAACCTTCTTGCTATGAGGCGAGAGTGGTGACAATATAACACCACATTCATGTTGGCTTGTAGCCTAAAATACGCAAATGAACCACACTTCAGATGAGACACTCAGACTCTGCTGATTTCCATGTTGGGGGGCGCAACATGCAAGCACCCGAATGCAACTCACAAACTCTGGGCCGCGACTTATAAACTCTCTCACCAGTCATAATCACTATTAATAATAACACTATTATCCAAAATTTTGGGGGACCCCACTTTGAGAACATTGTATTGTGGCGATTTGTAGAAATAAACCACAGGAGAGATGATAATGGTTGCAAGTCTTGTGCCCCATACACCGCACGGCCCCAAGAATGCTTTATTAATGAAAGAACCACAACACACTTAATGCAGTGAAGAGTCATTAGACCACACGGTAAACTCAATCATGGTGGCAACTGCAACGACTGTAATAACTGTATAACTCTACCTTTTCAACTACCAGGTAGGAAAACAACAATAATTGCTCCTAGAGCTATTTTAACAAACCAACATAACCAAAAAGATGACCAATATAACATTCTTAGATCAACAGTGTAAATACCCAAGTGCCCCGGCAAGTCATGTGACTAACTGCGCTAGCAAGCGGACTGCAGCAGCGGTTCGCTACATAGCCCCCACCAGAGGGGTTAGTCGTCCCCGACAACCCCATCAAACAACACAAAGTCTCTCAAATGTCCAGGTTGACGTCGTTGGCGAACTGGCCGTCTCGGGGCAGTGTCAACTGGTTGGTCTCGGTTGGCATTTGGCAGAGTTTGGTGACCGCCCTCGTCATTGGTGGTCACTGGGGCGTAAGGGCGGTACGGTGCCAGCCTGTCTTGATGCAGTACCACCAAGCGTCCTCTGTTTGGCATACGCACCCGATACACCACATCTGACAGGCGTGCCAAGATTTCGGCTGGTCCCCTCCAGTGGCTGCAAAGCTTGGGAGAAATGCCCTTCTTTCGTTCAGGGCAATATACCCACACTTTGTCTCCAGGAAGGAAAGGCTGCCCACGGGTGTGAGTGTCGTAGGCCCTCTTCTGACGCATGCCTGAGGAAACCTGCATCTGACGAGTGTAGTCATGCACCACTCGCAGGTGATCTCTGAGTCTTTGGAAATAGTCCGTCTCGAGTCCCCCAGCAATCTCTGGCTCCGGAGGCCCCCCAAACACTAAATCTATGGGGGTGCGAAGTTCTCGTCCAAACATCAGAGCAGCTGGGGTGCACTGGCTCGACTCCTGAACAGCTGTGCGATACGCCCAAAGAACCAGCGGCAGATAGCAATCCCAGTCTCGCTGATGTTTGCTGACAAGGATCGCCAGTTGAGTGGCCAGAGTCCGGTTAAATCTCTCCACTAACCCATCACTCTGGGGATGGAGGGGCGTTGTCCGTGTCTTCTTAACCCCTAGCAACCGACAAACCTCGCTGAAAACTTGGGATTCAAAATTCCGGCCCTGGTCACTGTGGAGTTCAGCAGGAACCCCAAACGAGTGAACATCTCATTGACAAGTCTTTCAGCCGTAGTGGAAGCGCTTTGGTCTGGGACGGCATAAGCTTCGGCCATTTCGTAAAGTAGTCCATGGCCACTAGAATGTAGCGGTTACCAGAGTCAGTGACAGGAAAAGGGCCCAGAATGTCCACACCTATTCGTTCCATAGGAGCACCAACCAAGTATTGCTGGAGGGGGGCATGTGAGCGTTGGGTGGGGCCTTTCTGGGCAGTGCACGAGTCACAACAATGCACATATAGTTCCACATCCCGACGGCAGCCTGGCCAGTAAAAGCGTCCCCGGAGGCGGTGGAGTGTTTTGGAGATGCCAAAATGACCTGACCCCACCGAGCCGTGCACACACTTAAGCACCTGCGGCTGTAGGGTACGGGGCACTAGCAACTGCAAAATGTCATTACCCCTTCCTGGAGCTTGCCATCTTCGAAAGAGTAAGTTGTTGTGGATCTCAATGTTGCCCCACTGGGAGTAATAGGCTTTAACCTCGCAACCATGGGGGGACACTGTTGGCCATTCAGGACGGTTGCCCTGCTCCAGCCACTGTCTTACAAGGGCCAGTGTGGTGTCAGACTCTTGCAACGCTTGTAGCTGATCTGAAGACAAAGGCAAGTCATCATAGAGATTTGTTGTCACACTCGCAACCTTGGGCCTAAGCTGGTCACGCTCCTCCTGGCGCTTACAGTACCTACACTCTGCGGCGATGCATGGGCGGCGGGAGAGGGCATCGGCGTTGCCATGTTGTTGTCCCGGGCGATGGTGGATCTCAAAGTCATAAGTCTGAAGGACTTCCAGCCACCTAGCTACTTGTCCCTCTGGCTGCTTGAAACTCAAAAGCCAAGTCAGCGATGCATGATCTGTGCGCAAGAGGAATCTGTTGCCATGCAAATATGGACGGAAATGATGCACCGCAGCCACCACTGCCAGCAGTTCTCGTCGAGTGACACAGTAGTTTCTCTCTTCACGACTCAGAGCACGACTGAAATATCCACCACTTGTTCTCCGTCACTCCCCCGTTGTGAGAGAACAGCCCAATCCCAGTGCCACTTGCGTCAGTGTCAACTATGTATGGCAGATCTGGGTGAGGATAGGCCAGGATGGGGGCAACTGTGAGGGCGGTTTTAAGCTGGTCAAAAGCAGTGGCACAGCTGTTACTCCAAATGAAGGGCTGGCTTTTCTCTGTCAGGCGGTGGAGGGGACTAGCGATGGAAGCAAAGTTTTTGACAAAGCGCCGATAGTAGGATGCTAGGCCCAGAAAACTGCGAAGCTCACGAATGTTAGTTGGAACTGGCCATTCCTGGACAGCTGTCACCTTCTCTGGGTTGGTTGCAACCCCTGAGCACTGACCACATGACCCAGGAAGGTCGTCTCTCGCTGAAGCAGATTGCACTTGGCTGGGTTAAGCCTCAGTCCTGAACTCCGAATGGCACTGAACACCTCTGTCAGATGAGTTAAGGCTTTGGTGAAGTCATCTGCGTGGACTAACAAGTCGTCCAGGTACACAACACAATGGCTGCGAGGTATGTCTGTCAGCACCCGCTCCATGAGCCGCTCGAACGTTGCCGGTGCATTGCAGAGGCCGAACGGCATCACACGAAACTGCCACAGCCCCTGTCCGAAGGTGAATGCAGTCTTGGCTCTCGCCTCAGGGGTCAGCTCCACCTGCCAATAGCCACTTCGCATGTCAAGGGAACTAAACCAGCTTGAGCCACTTATGTAGTCAAGGGCATCTGCGATGCGAGGTAGCGGATAGGAGTCCTTCTTTGTGACTGCATTGAGGCGACGGTAGTCAACACAAAATCGCCCCCGCCCCTCCTCTTGCGAACCAGAACAACTGGAGCTGCCCAGGGACTCTCAGATGGCTCAATGATCCCAGCAGCAAGCATTTTTTTTATCATGTCCTCTGCGACTTGTCTTTTTTGTAAGAGCTAGCACGGTGTGGTCGCAAACGGATAGGTGGAGCGGATCCAGTGTCTATGGAGTGCTGCACAAGACTGGTTTGTGTACAATCTTCGTTCTGGCTGCAAAAATGTCCACATACTCATCCAAGACATGCTTCAGCTGATTACATTGGGATTTGTCAAGACCTTCGCAGCTACGCTTCCACAGGTCTTTGACAGCATCAACTGTCTCTGCAGATGGGGACTGTGGAGAACTGCTGCTGACCGTTTGGAGCTGGTCTATCCCCACCACGCCCGCCGAGGGGAGCTGGTCTGCCCGCTGAGGGTAGCTGGTCTGCCGCTGCGGGGAGCTGGTCTGCCGCTGAGGGGCCCTGGTCTGCCGGCCCGAGTGGATCTTGGTCTGCCGCCGAGTGGATCATTGGGTCTGCCGCCAAGTGGATCTGGTTTGCCGCTGACGGATTCTGGTCTGCCGCTGAGTGGCCCTCGTTGCCAGCTGAGATGCCCTGGTCTGCCGCTGGCATCTGGGTCTGCCGCTGAGTGGCCCTGGTCTGCCGCTGCCCTGGAAACCTGGTCTGCTGCTGGACGGATCTGGTCTGCCGCTGAGTGGCCCTGGTCTGCTGCCGCTGCCTGGAAACCTGGTCTCCTGCTGACGGATCTGGTCTGCCCGCTGGGTGGTCCTGGTCTGCCGACGAGTGGATCTGGTCTGCCGCTGAGTGGCCCTGGTCTGCCGACGAGTGGAGCTGGTCTGCCGCTGAGGGGAGCTGGTCTGCCGCTGAGGGGAGCTGGTCTGCCGCTGGAACGGATGTCTGCGCTGGGTTCCTGGTCTGCAATTCTGGTCTGGCGAGGTCGACTCGGTCTGCCGCGAGGGAGCTGGTTGCCGCTGAGGAGCTGGTCTGCCGCTGGGGATCTGCGTCGGTCTGCAGTCTGTCACTGTCACTGATGAAGACAGGTCTGGTCTGCTGACTGGCTCGCGAGGATCTGGTCGTGTTCGCTGCTGGCTGTGATCTGGTCTGCCGACGGTGGATTTCTCGCACTTTTTGCCGCTGAGGGAACTGGTCTGCCACCTACGATGTTCTAGGCTTTTTTTTTGTTGCCCGGGCTGGAGAATCACCGTCAAAGGGCCAGGTGAGAGTGAGTGACAGTAACAAAATAGGCACCCGCAGGTGAGGTTTGAATCTTGAGTCCAGATTAAGATGAACATAAGCACCGTCTGTGGCAACCAAGCGTGTTAAGGCCGTGGTCAGAACTCCACCCAAAACCGTATCAAGTGTCCCACTGTATCAATGGTGGTACCGATCTGGGGGAGCTCTGTGCAGTCCTGTAAGGTCGAGTTGTCGACCTCCCTGATAGCTGGAGCGTGTGTGTCTTTGTGAATCCGGTATGTTAGAGGGCCTGGTCAGTCTTGAGTGTGATTTCCCTCTCATTCTACACATCTTCTTCGTTTCCGTGGGCAGGGGAGCCTTTTAGATTTTGGGGTTGGGGCTGGACAGTTTCGGGCTATGTGACCTGGCTCATCACAGCGAAAGCAACGATCAGTAGCACTTCTGCGGCGCCCCCTGGATGCTGGAGTGCGTACTTGGTAGACTTCTTCAATCTCCTTATCTTCCTCAAAGTCTGCTAGTCGGACCCGTTGAAACGTGTTGGAGGGCCTCTGCTGACTAGGACGAGTGGAGAGCACTATCTCTGCTCGTTCTGCTTCCTGGAGCGCTTCAGTAAGGGAACATGGTCGTGCAAGTCGCACATACTGGCGCAATCTCTCTGGTGTGAGCCCTTGGAGGAAGGCGTGGAGTGCAAGTTCATCTTGGGCAGCACTGGAAATTGGGGATAACGCGCTGTGCATGAAACTGTACATCGGCCGCAAAAGTACCAGGCTCTCGTCCTCCTTCCGACGTCGACCGCTCAGCTGCTCTCTGCTTTCTTCAGCATGAAGGCGTTTGCCAAAAACGCCTTTCGAGCGCCATCATCAGACCCTGCAAATCTCGCTGGTTTTCCAAAGTCAAGTCAAGTAATACCTGTAGAGCCACTCCCTCTAGGGCCAACGCGAGATGTGTGGCAGTCTCTTCCTCGCTCCAACCACTGTGCCATGACGCCAGCCTGACCTGGGTGAGAAATGGCTCTAATGGTGTCGCCCCGCTGTACTTCGGTAGTTTAGCTGGAGTCTTTGGTGGTACTAACTGTCCTTGACCTTGCATGCGCGCAGAGTTTAGCAGTGGTAGCTCATTATCTTGCGTATTTTTATTTAAATGGTCTAAGTTAAAGCTTGGATTGATCCTACCAGCCTCTATGGGGCGTTGCACTCTCTCTGTGCTGTAGCCTGTTGCAGAGTCATTTGTATTGGTCCTACCAACCTCCAGAGGGCGCTCTCGTCTTGTAGCAGGGTTGTAGTCGTCCAACGTGTTTGTCTCCCTGGGTAGTCCTCCAGCCTTCACAGGGCGTTGAGGCCTGTTGGTGCTGCGACCATCTGCCACGTGCCTAGTTTGAGACGTCTTGGGTCTGGCTCCTTCCAATTCCTCTAGAAAACGGCAAGTCTCATGCATAGCACGTTCCAATTCTCTTATCTCTCTCTCCATGTTTTTTTTTTTTTTTTTTATCCCACTTCTGACACCAATGTGGCGATTTGTAGAAATAAACCACAGGAGAGATGATAATGGTTGCAAGTCTTGTGCCCCATACACCGCACGGCCCCAAGAATGCTTTATTAATGAAAGAACCACAACACACTTAATGCAGTGAAGAGTCATTAGACCACACGGTAAACTCAATCATGGTGGCAACTGCAACGACTGTAATAACTGTATAACTCTACCTTTTCAACTACCAGGTAGGAAAACAACAATAATTGCTCCTAGAGCTATTTTAACAAACCAACATAACCAAAAAGATGACCAATATAACATTCTTAGATCAACAGTGTAAATACCCAAGTGCCCCGGCAAGTCATGTGACTAACTGCGCTAGCAAGCGGACTGCAGCAGCGGTTCGCTACAGTATATTAATTAATTATTATGCTTTTGGGTTCTGCAATAGTCCTGTTTTAGAAGAATTATAGGCAAAAAAGAAGAAAACATCATACCGTGGCTCTGGTTGGGAGTGAATACAACTGGATTCGTAGATGCATCCAGACTGTCACCAGTCACCACAAATAATAATGACAATAACCTTAATTTTATGCATCATAGGGCATACACAACGGAGCAAAAATGCTACAAAACAAAAAACACTGACTAAAGTGGATTCCTATCCAAAGATACTTAATATGCAAACTTAAGTTTTAATAGTAATTTTAATAGTAAATAATTACACAGCTTCCTCATCACAAACATAGTTCGAGTTCTGTCCTAAAGATAGGCGTACGTCTATTCTTTCTCATCTGAGTCTTAGAAAACATTGTTCCAATTTGCCACATTAGTAATGTAGTAATGTAGTAATGCCTAGACAAGTCTCTGAGATTTGGAAACCTATAAAATATTAAGCATGAAGTAATCCTTTCAAGCATGTCTTCCAACATTTGTCAAGATAAGTTTGAGATTTTATCCAATAATTTCATTTGCAGTTTGATGTGACTCTAAATCAATTCCTGGTGTAGGAAGCACCTGGGATATGTGTCATGTGATCCATTTTTCCCCATTACACCAAGAGCCAAAATAAAGTGATCAAGAGCATCCGTAAAAGTCAAGAACAATGCAGCTAGCCTACCCCTCATCATGCTATTTATTTGTTCTCCAACCAAAATGCTTATCCAAAACCTCCTGTTAATTTAGAGCGATAGAAAAGCACTGCATATCTCCTTTATTGGTCATAATTCCCGCCTCAGTATCGCTGCCCAGGATCTGTCCACTCTCCCCGCCGTTTGTTAGCCCTTTGTTATTCTTTATAAATCAATCATTCCAGCTGTCTGCTCTGCTCAGGGCTTGAGTGGAGTGGAGAGTCGAACTGACCCGTACGTCACCACGCTCCTCCTCCGACGCCAAGCCGACCTCTGGACTGACAGACGCACGGGCCAATCGCTACAGGACGTGGTGAGCAGGACGTGCTCCCTGAACCAATCACAGTTGTAGTTGTTGGAGTTGTAGCGGGAACGCAGCGGGCCTGGTGTGCATGTTTGGTTGCAAAAGGTAGGCTCAAAATGAACATTTCTTAAATTTTTTTTGTAATGTTTTGCTGTTTTTTGTCACTTTGCCAATTTCATTAATTTCTTCGATATGCTGGGCCGACGTTAAGCTGGTTGCTATTTTATTACGGATACAACATTAGTTGTTAGCGTTGTTTTGCTAAATGTTCAGCATTGCAAAGTATCCCAAGCAGAGAGAACAACGGTGATTTTACACAATTAGAAACAATTCTAGGAATAAATATCGATTACGTTTATAGGGGAATCCACCGGGCATAGACAGGTATGCAGAAATAAGTGATAATTCAGTGTGATTTAGCATAACACAGGGATACCTCTGTCTTTACTCAGTTTCTGCTTCGTTTTTGGGTTAGTTACTCGCTGTTATAACTTAGATAATGCAGCAGTCAGCAAATACTGGCGGGTAAATATGCTTTTTCTTACGTACGTCTATTCTGACATTTATTATGTAATGCAAAAGTAAAGCTTTTAGGCGTCTGTGCTGTTGTGGGTGTAGACTGTGTGTGTGGTGTGGTAGAGATAGGGCTGAGTAAAGTTACACGTGTAAGTAAAAACATTAGTGCAACTTAACACGCTTGACACCATCACGGGGAGACTCGTGAAATGTGTATTCACCTAATGCCGTGTTGTTTTTCCTAAAGATCTATAAGGCGAGTGGTGAGTGACTTCAGCCGAGCAGGAGAGCTTCAGGACGGACGGAGAAACCACCACACCTCTCCACTGCCTTTCACTGACTGACTTCTGCTGCCCAACTGTTTACAACTCACTCGTTTGTTTTAACTTTTTCCACCACCATGGATTTCAGAAAAGACCTAATTTGGATATTTAGACTGTATCTTTCCTTCGTGCTTGTGGATTTTTGACGTAGGTCCACGAGTACATTTTTTCGAGTGGAAGTAAAACAACCAGCAAAATGGTATAAGCAAGCGGTGGAGACGACCCCAACAAATCCTCGAAAAAGAAGTCTGGCGAAGAGGAGGGTAAAAACAAAAAGCTGGTACGTATTTTGGCCTATGTTTGTTACAGTTTACATGAAAGTAGGTGGTGCACATCCCACATGTAAGAGTCACGTCACTGTCTGGAGTAAGTCTCAGCAGCTGTGTACTCTGAATTAGTCTACTAATGTATTACTGCTGGAGCTTTCAAGTGAAATGAGTCTAAAACCTGCTGTTTAAGCATTCAACCCTTTCAAAAATAATGACTATTATCTGGACTGTACAGACTTTCAAGCCCATAAAAACTTTTTTAACTTAAACAGTCATGTTATAACGACTTAACTATCATAATTAGTTGACTATAATGCTGTAGTAATAATACATGAGATACAGACTTTAAAACACATACACAAAGGTATTTTATAAACAAGATAGTAGTAATCACGAAAATTAAAACAAAATAAAAACTGTAATTGATAATATATTGTCTATATTATTTATCTTGTCACCTTCAATCACCATTTTGGCAACTTTAAATGTATTTAAAAAGTTTAATGTAACCTACAAATTATAGTTTCACTACTCAACCGATTGAAAAGTAGTTTGCGTAGTGCTACATTATTAAATAATCTGTAGTGTCACCCATAGTATTAATAAAACCAAATGTCAAAATTGACCAAACAAATATTCCTTAACTAGAAGACCCAGTCACAAGATTTTAAATTTAGCTTGACTGAAAATGTGCTTAAAATATATGCAATAAAAATAATAGTTTGTCTAGCCGACTGCTAAAATAATTTAGTTTGTTGCAGCCCTTGTCCAAATAGTTTATTGATCTGTTGTTATTACTATTTAATGTAGCCTAATACAAAGCAGATAATAGCTGTTAAGGTTGAGCAAAAGAGATCGTTTTTCCCTGAGTGCTTTACTTTTCAAAGCACTTACTGTAAGTACATGATGTGTTACCTCCATCAAAGCATTATCATATCAACAGAGCAGCAGTTTTTTGCCTCTGGGCACCTGGACTTTGCATATGTTGTGTCTTTATTACGAATTGGCTCACAAATGTCACAGTGTCAAAGTGAAAGTGTGATTTCGTCAGCGGCGTGAAAGCTTTATCAGTTAAATCAGAAGAATATCAGTTGTTT